>JAZKJV010001466.1:1025000-1450000 GCA_037367405.1 Ottelia alismoides | reverse complement strand
GGATGGCCACTACAAGAAATTGGATCTAAGGCAACGAATAATTTGAATATTCGTTGATATATCTTTCGATGTTAAAGATATAACAACGAATATTATTCGTTGCCAAATGATCTTTTGTACTTGTAATTAACAATGAATAACATATTCGTTGTTAAAGGTCCATATAATGACGATTTTTTCGTTGAATTATTCGTTAAAAATCACGTTAATCGTCGCCAACATGGCTGTCCCCGTGCTATTTTTGGCGCTTTTTTTATTTTTTTTTCAAAAAATATCGCCATGTATATTCATCCCTATATCCCTCCTACATGCCATTCGAATTTCGTTAGAAAAAGAGACTCCTACAGCCTCCATCCATATAGTCACTTTTTAACGGTAACAGGATTTTTTAAATCGCTACCAACTCGAAGGAGGTCATAGGAGTCTCTGTTTCTGACGAAATTCGAATGGCATATAGGAGGGATATAGTGATGAATATACATGGTTTTATTTTCCAAAAAAAAGTTGAAAATAGGGGGCGGGGCGGCCCCATTAAATCATATATATATATATATATATATATATATATATATATATATATATGGGATAAATGGGGCTGCCCCCTAGGGGGAGCTAACTTGGCTCCCCCCGCCTCATTTTCACCATTTTTTATTTTTTTGAAAATTTCTTCCATGAATATTCATCACTATTGCCATATATTATGCTATTCAAATTTCGTGCGAAACAGAGGCTCTTACGGCCTCCATCTAGACAGTCATTTTTTAACGGTAACATGATTTTTTAAATCGACCCGTTTGGATGGAGGTCGTAGGAGTCTCTGTTTCACATGAAATTTGAATGACATGATATAAGGATTTAATAATGAATTTACAAGGTTTTAGATTTCAAAAAAAATAAAAAAAATTTGTGAAAAAAAGGGTGGGGGAGCTAAGTTAGCTCTCCCCCTAGGGGGCATACACATTTTTCCCATATATATATATATATATATATATATATATATATATATATATATATATAGGGAAATTATCTATTGAACCCTGTCCCCATTTGAGATGAGATGAGCCCACACATTTTTACCATTATTTCCTATCTTTTTGAGCTTAATTGGTATTTGTTTACAAGTGTTATATCATATTCTTACTACTAGTAACTATTTTCAGGAAAAAACCTTAAAAGTCATACAAAACGATTGTATTATTATTTGTATTACTAGTCTCATTTTTATTCTTACTAATGACCATTTCTTGTGAATCTAAGATTTTCATTATATGAAAATAGTTACTAATAGTAAGAATATGATATAACAACAGTAAATAAATAAGCATTGGACTCAAAATGATAGAAAATATTGGTAAAATATGAGTGGGCTTATCTCATCTCAAATGGGCACAGGGCCCATTGGATAAGCCCCCCCCCCCTTATATATATATATATATATATATATATATATATATATATATATATGAGATTAATGGGGCTGCCCCTTGCGGGCAGCCAAGATGGCTGCCCCCGCGCCGTTTCGGCGCGTTTTTTATTTTTTTTGAAAAATATCGCCATGTATATTCATCCCTATATCCCTCCTATATGTCATTCGAATTTCGTCAGAAACAGAGGCTCCTACGGCCTCCATCGAGACAGACATATTTTAACGGTAACAGGATTTTTTAAATCGACACCATCTCGATGGAGGCCGTAGGAGCCTCTGTTTCTGACGAAATTCGAATGACATATAGGAGGGATATAGGGATGAATTTACACGGCGAGATTTTTCAAAAAAAAATAAAAAACACGCCGAAACGGCGCGGGGGCAGCCATTCTTGGCTGCCCGCAAGGGGCAACCCCATTATTCTCTCTCTCTCTCTCTATATATATATATATATATAGGACCTTTCAAATGTGGTATGCGCTTTTTTGAAATTGTAAAGGCCACTGTGAATTTAGTAAAAATTTTATAACAATTTTGTAAAAGTATAAACTGCACACTGTAAAAAAATGAATTTTGTAAAATATAGCATCCAAATTTAAATTAACATTTCTATCCAATATAATAATATTTTCATAATTTATTTCACTATACATGTTGTGTTAATATTTATTGTTATATTTATGAAATAAGAAATTGAAAGATATATTGGAAAGATGCCTAAATTGTGGGTGGCTCACCATATATATGGTGAGACCCCGTCTCATTTGAAATTTCTCATATATATATATATATATATATATATATATATATATATATATATATGAGAAAATGGGGCTGCCACCTAGGGGTAGCCAACATGGGTACCCCCACCCAAATTTTCGTAATTTTTATTTATTTTTTGAAAAAATACCACCATGTATATTCATTCCTATATCCCTCCTATATGTCATTCGAGTTTCGTCAGAAACAGACTCCTATGGCCTCTATCTAGACGTCATTTTTTTAACGGTCGCAGGATTTTTTAGATCGAACCTGTCTGGATGGAGGCTTTAGGAGTCTCTATTTCTGACGAAATTCGAGCAACATGTAGAAGGGATATATGGATGAATATACATGGTGATATTTTTTTCAAAAAAATAAAAAAAATACGAAAAATGAGGTGGGGGCAGCCATGTTAGCTACCCCTAGGGGCAGCCCCATCAACACCATATATATATATATATATATATATATATATATATATATATGGAAAAAATGGGGCTGCCCCTTGTGGGCAGCCAATGTTGGCTGCCCCGCCCTTGTTTTTTCCACATTTTTTTTATTTTTTTGAAAAAATCCACCATGTATATTCATCCCTATATCCCTCCTACATGTCATTCAAATTTCGTCAGAAACAGAGACTCGTACGGCCCCCATCGAGATGGTGTCGATTTAAAAAATCCTGTTACCGTTAAAAAATGAATGTCTGGATGGAGGCCGTACGAGTCTCTGTTTCTGACGAAATTTGAATGACATGTAGGAGGGATATATGGATGAATATATATGGTGAAATTTTTCAAAAAAATAAAAAAAACAGAAAAAACAAGGGCGGGGCAGCCAACATGGCTGCCCGCAAGGGGCAGCCACATCAAACCCTATATATATATATATATGAGGACGGGGAAGGTGCTCCATGGAGCAGCTAAGCTGGCTGCTCCACGGGGCAGTTCCCCCCCCCCTTTTATTTTTTTTGAATTTTTTTTATGTATGTTCATTTATATATCCCTCCTACATGTCATTCAAATTTCGTGAGAAACGGAGACTCATATGCCCTCCATCTAGAACAGGTACTTTACAGCAAATTACAGACCATTAAATAGTACATGTTCTAGATGGAGGGTATAGGAGTCTCGGTTTCTCACGAAATTTGAATGACATGTAGAAGGGATATATAGATGAACATACATAAAAAAAATTCAAAAAAAAAATAAAAAAGAGGGGGGAAACTGTCCCGTAGCTTCCCTTTTCTCTATCTATATATATGGTCTAATTGTTCTGGTACATATTGCGGTGGCAAAAACATTGCATGTTCCCATTCAATGAGAGCTGGCCAATGACGCTGATAGGAAGATGGAGAGGGACAAAAGAAGTGGAAGTCCTGCACTGTGGGGAAGAGGACTATATAAACGCGTGCTTTGGGTTCTCTCGCTTTTCAGAAAAAAAGAATTACTGCAAGTCAAAGTCTTCTAAAGATACCAAGATAGTCTTCCATGTTAAAGATAGTCTTCCATCTTCCATGTGACGTGTCTGTCCATATGTCCGAAGATCCTTCCTAGTTACCTCCCACGACATCCAACGTGGAGAAGTCGTGTCAACATGTCGAGACACAATTGGATATAGATATATTATTATGGTATTGATCCGGATACTGTTTTCAATTTCTTTTAGATATAAATATAAATATAGTTATATAAATTGGGTTACAAGTTTTTCTCGTGGATATAGATAGACATTATTACTAAAAATTTTCCATTGTGTATTATATAAGTATTTTATCGACATGTTTTTAAATAAATATCTAAATATTTTATACGATTACAAGTAGTATAGTGTGTTTTATAGTCAATTCAAATGTTGGAAGAATATTATATAAATTAAATTAAAAAAGATCCCAACTACGCATCGACTCCCAAGTAACAAATCTGTAAATTTCTACAACCCTTCCATTACTGACCTAGTCCATCATAATTAAAATACTAGTAATTACATATATATTGATGGGATACAGGCAACAAGCTACGCCGTCAATCCCTTTTGGATCGTAAATCCATTTTGATGTGTAACATAAAGTTGAAATTTTAGCACCCCCTTTATATTATTTCAAAAATGATGTCCCTAATTGGGAATTGAAGTATACTTGTTGCTCTTTTTCTTGGTAATTTATCCAAGTATATATATCTTATGTTGTTTAATTATTTCTTTTAAAATTTGTTTAATATATTACTTTATTTAATTTTTTTATTTTATTGTAAGCAGTTTGACCCCATTCAACTACCCCTCAACCTTCTCTGCTTTGACACCCACCTCAAGCACTCAACTTTTCACATTTTCCCCAAAGATCCTAGTGATCGATTCACCTTGAGCATTGAACAAAAATTGTCGATGGGATCCCCTTGATTCACACAGGGTTTTTAGATCCCATCAATCCTCATCGAATCGTCCTCCATTTGATCCTCAAATTCGCTCGTCATCATGTCTATAAATAAAACCCAATATTCTCCTTGTCCAATTTGATCGCTTTTCAAGCCCTCAACCCATCGATCCTTAGCCAAGAGCATTCCTTGGTGACAAAAGTGGATCCCTTGAGGTTCGAGGCGGAGCAAGAAGGAGAGGAGACGATCCACGGCAGCGCTTCGGCATCGTCCTGCTCCTTGGCATCAAATTTCGGTTCGAGTTGCGTACTTTATCTTTCCTATGTAGATTTTGTTGCCATCTTTCAATTTCTACATTTAATTTCGTGTTTAGGTGGTAATCTTATGATAACACCCAATTAAATTGATCGTCGGCAGTCTCTGTTCTGACCGGGTTTCACCAAATTTTTGGACCATCCCCGACCTGCCCTTCATGCCCCCCTTCATTCCCCAGTTCTTCATCGATTCCACCCACCTACTCAACTTGATCGATCCCAGATTGGCAAATCGACACCCATCCTCCGCCTTTCATCGGAGCGTCACCACCTCACCCCCCATCTTCGACTGTTCCACATAATAATAGTCCGAGGACCTTTACCCGATGCCCCTCTATCTAATTATGCAGGTCCCCTGCGGAGACAAACCCTGAGAATGGCGATTCAACTCTAGGAGTGATTACCAAATCGCCTGAGTGTCATCGACTCTCTAGGACCCCCACCTCTAGGGCCTGGACTCATTTGAAGGAACCATCTGATGTGGATCATCAACAGGAACATGGAGAGCACCATAACATCGTAGGAGCAGCCTTGGAGATCGAGGAATGCCGGAACAAGGGAGAACATGCTCGTGTTCTTCCCTGTTCTTGGAGAGTGATGCAGAACCGTCCGATGGAGCCCATACTCCAGATTGCATAGGAACCCTTCGATGATGCATCAAAGATGTCTCGATCGCGCAAAAGATCTGATCTCCACCGTCCTTCGTTGCACCGGTATCGATCCAGCTGGGTCATTCATTGCCTAAGTGAAGTGCATCCATCTGTCCGTTGGTACGCAAGTATTGGGTAAATATCATAGATACCCCTCCACCTTTTCTTTTTTATTTTAATATTATATGTTCATTCTAAAGTGTAAATAAATGTTGTTATTTTGCATGGAGCCCCATGACTTTTCATTCATTTACATTTGTGTCCATGCCAGCTCACCTCACGTTGTTCCCCAAGTGAGGTGGACATTATGCAAACATATACTTGCAGGTTTTTGAATATGTATTTAGTCCAAAAAGTTGTATATTCAATGTTAAATTTTGTGGATAATTTGTAAAGAGGACCTGAAGCTTTATGTAAATTGCATTTATGCCCCTACCAGGCATGTATAATTGAAATATTCATGGAAATTTTGCACCCTTGCCCCTAGACTTTGTGATGTTGTTATTAAATGCATTTTAACTTATTTTTATTTCAATTAGGTCCCCGCCTCTACTTTAATTTTATTTTTATGTTCCATTTTATTAAAAATAGCTCCCATGTGGTTTTATTTTGCAAAAATCCATGCAGATGCCTTGAATGATTCTCTTTCATGTTGTTATTTTTATTTGCCATTTTAGGGATTTTAACTGTTTATTAAAAATTAAACAACGAATATTTATTTTCTATCCAAATTCAAAAAATTACTTACAAATTATAAAACATTGTTGAAAAATTCCAAAAAAATTATATGTTGTCTATTATAGTATTTTATAACTCCAAATAAAAAATACCTAAAAATCGAAAAAGAAAATCAATAAAAATTAGTTCTGAAATATTTACAAAATTTATAAAATTCTTCAAAAAATTCTAAAAGAATTTATTTATGTCTTTAAATTTTCTTTATATTATTTATTAAAAATAATTTTAAGGAAGTTTGGACTTATTTTATATTTTTAATATCTTAAAACATACGAACTATTTATTTAATCCATATTTTGGGATATTTTGGGTTTTAGAAATACCTAAAATTAGCAAAAATAATTAAAAAATACAAGAAGCAGAAAATATATAAAACCAAAAACATTTTATTTTGCAACTTTTGATTGTTGTTAGCTATATTTATAATTATAATACCCCATATTATTTTATATGCCAACAAATAGTTTATATTATTAGTAACTATTATAAATATCTTATAAATATTTTTAATACCTTAAAAAATAAAAAGTATTATACCTTAGGGTATTTTTCTAATTTTGTATATTTATATTATATATATACCTTACATTAGATACATTACCATTATATTCTTATACTCTTATAGATATCTATATAATATTATATAATATTAAAACTAAAAATAAAATTAAAAATAAAAAAATATAAAAGTAAAATCAAACAAAAATTTGTAAAATAAAAAGCCCACACAAAAAGACTAAGAGGACACGTGTATACATAATTCACTTTGATTAGAAATAAGTATTAGGCTACCATGTCTGTTATTACTGGTTCGACCTCTACTTGCTTACACATTATACACCTTTGTTTGTAGAGTAAAATAAATTATACTTCACATTTTTTTATTCATTAATTATTCATATGTTGTGGGTACTTGTTGATTAGTCCATTGATCTTCGAGAGTTGTCATCACAGCGACTTAGTGGTCCCATCTTATGTGAACCACAAGATAGTTCATCGAATATTATTGGGCCAATCAGGCCCCCACCTCGACTTAATGGCGAAGTACGAGCAGACTATTCCTCATCTGAAGCATTATTTCAATCATACTCTGGTCTTTAGATGCCCATGCTACTAGAAAAGAAAACTAGACGTTCTTCCAACACTACGTCTGAGTTAAGCTAAGTGCATAGTGTTAGAGTCCAGATTATTTCTCCATTCAAGAGTCATACTCAAAATGAGGCAATTAGTCTAGACACTAAGAGTCATGGTCTTAACATTGTCATGTCGAACACATAGTTTTATGTCCAGGACCTGAAGCTTCTAAAATCTTACTATCGACGAACTTCCTCTGAAAATTAAGTGGATGAAGGCCAAGTCAGGACCACTTTCTATTTTTGCTCGTGACTCGATTCAAAATCCAACGTCTTTTCAACTATGTATGTGCATGGAATTCTGAATGAAGTGCATATGCATGAGATGCAAACACTTTTTTAGAAGATTTTCCATTTTTTGTTATTTTGTGAATATTTTATTTTTTTTGAAATTTATATAGGTTTTACAAGATTATCCACACCACATATTAATTTAATTTTATGTATTGAAAATATGTTACCATATAATACAATGCAATGCAGAATATGCACACGAATGCAACTCCCCCCATACTTACCATATGCTAAGTATAGAAGGATGCAAAAGAGGAAACGAGTGGCGTAGAAGTTGCCTCCATACCTAGGCTGACGTCATTCTATGTACAAAAGAGAGCAAAAACGTAGCGGTCGAGGGAAAGAGGAGGAATGGTGTGTATACATACGATAGGTATCTGTCCCCCCATACTTAGGCCTTGGCTTCAGTATAGAAGAAGTACAAGGGAACTAATGGGATCGGGGAGAATGTACATCGGATCAAGGAGGTTTTTGATAAACCTTCTTGAGAGAATGGGATATGAGGGAAGAAAGATATGAAGAATGTGACGAAAGATTCCCAACCATCATCAGAGTCATCCTTAAAAGAATAGCAGTGTTCAATGGAGGATTTCCAACTAATTCTGTTCTTCTCCCATCCATCCACCATGCTATGAGGAGGAATCCTCCCAAAGATCCATGTCTATGGTGAAATACTTAGTCAATTTGCTAGAACCTGTAGCATGGAGTGGAGGGAGGTTAGAGCACTTCTCCCCTCCACTAACAATTGGATGAAAGGATTTGATCCCAGTAAATTGAGTATGTGAGGGGTTGGCCATGGGTTCTTCATCAGATGAATCACATTGTTCGTTGATCATCTCTGTAAGGTTCGTATACGTCTACTTAACAATCCCAATTTCCTTTAATCCCAAGTGAGAAAACACAGAGAGAGAAGTTGGAAAAGCTGATGTAAATCCATTAAAAAATTATGCATGCTCAGATAGAAATACTTACGGTAATCCTCTCAATCTTCGTGCAACAAGCTAAATAGGATTCAAATTTACACTATATGCATGCACCAGAAAATCACTCCTAGACAGATACTTCTATTCGTGAGTGAAGTACATGTTAAATTTGACTAAGTAGAACATCTAGTATATACAAAAAAAAACAAATATGTCGACCTAAGACTACGAGTGCAACAAATAAACCTAGTAGCCCTAATAATCGTTGTGCAATCATAGATCTATGCCAAGCATCACAAATAATGGGCCCAGTAGGTGGAGCATCCAGTTCAGGTACAAACGTGAGAACCGTAATGGGAACCATGGGAAATAAGAAAATTATTACAAATTATTAGCAAAAAATCACTCTCTCTCTCTCCAAAATAAAATAAATAATTCTTCTTCGTGTGTTGTCAAGTTATGAAGAATATGGGTTTGTGAGAAAAAGTGTAAAGAAAATAATTAAATTCATGAATCTAGACCTCCAGAGGGACATTTTTTCAATTTTGGGGAGTTGAAGGTGCCTCTGTGAAGATTTCCCATGCATGGGGATGTGTGTGCAATTTCCAAGATGTACGGGGGTGACTGTAATTTTTGGCCACACTACGTACATGGATCACATGAGGCTCGAAGGTCTAGTTGCAGAGGCTTCACATGTCATCAATAATTAGCTATGGGGTTACATGACACATGAGGCTCGGGTTGGAGGTTCAGAGTTGATCTCACACATTCGTCCCTCTTATGATCTGAAGGTTGGGAGAAGGCATGGGATGGATGGATGAGATCACTTAAGATTGAAGAGGATCCCCCTAATCGAACGGTAGTTCTAGTTTGGGGATGTATCTCTTTGTACACGACCTGGATGAGATATGTTAGTGATAATATGTTGCTTGTAGGGCAGAGCCTTCTTCCTCCTCTCTTCGACTCAGACATGTGGTGCTCTATGTTTCTTCTCCTATTATCTGACATATGGCCAAGGGATTCCTATGGAGCAGTTGTAAAAAGGGGTCGAGGTAAGTTGATGCTCCATCAACAAGGCTGTTCAATAGAGGGTTTGCTCCATTGAGGTAGTGCATGCAGGGAATTCCTGACTTGATGCATATAAGAAGATTGATGAGGGGGACTCCTTGGCTAGTGCAGGAAGAGGAGCTAGTCTCTCGTAACATGATTCACTGGAGTTGGAGAAGATATGGAGAGATAGAGGAGGAAGAGAGAAGGGAGATAGTGAAGGTGGTCAGATTGAAATGTGGTGATGGGCGTTTGAGTGAAGACGACTAAGTACAATTATAGAGAATGAAAAGGAAGTAGAAGAAGAAGGGTTAGAATGATCGGTGGATAAATCACTGATGAACCACATTTTTTACCACATTAATAATCGTAATTTATCATAGTATAGGTTGTAAAAATGATTCAGCAAAAACCACACTTTTGAATATGTGAAAGTTATTTTACTTGGTAAGTGTACCAAGGTCGAACACAAGGACACGAGCTGCTAACTCTATTTATAAAAAAGTATTGTTTTATCGATGAGTGAGTTTTTTCTAATCCTAGGTGTTCATGCAGATGTGATGCACATAATTAATGCAGATAAATTCAGAAGAAATGACTCATATCATTTTTATTTTCTTTTTATGCAATTACAAGATGAGGTGCAATAAAATATATGATGAGATGTAAAGGAATTTATGAAGACAAAAATATACAAATATACCATAAATTAATCATATCAATGAGCAATAGAATGAGGATTAAATTTAGAGTTAAATTCGGCATTACTCGCATTTAATTAAAAGAGCAAGAGATAATGTGGATCACATAATATAGCATAAATAATTCAATGCATAAATAATTCAGTGTCAAATCAAGAAATTAAATAGGCATTAGATAGAGAATGAGACAAGCTTTAAAATAAAACTAAAATCATTGAATTTGGATTTAAAATGCTCAATATATGATCAAAACAATGCTATGGGCATAAACATTATAAAATGCATGAAAATAAAATGATAGATATCACAAATAGCCCATAGAGGCACCTATTTGTAATTTCTAAAAAGTGAAGGGGTCCTTTCATAAATATTCCTTTGTGTGCAGGGCCTATTTGAGGTTTTGATAAACTGGAGGTGATTTTTTGCAAAATGTCCAGGCACACACGTGAGGCATACATGCCTCAACCTTATTTTAATTCTTAAAAACTCACAGGGTTGCTCTGCAATTTACCTAGCCCTTCACATGCGCAACACATGAGGGAGCAAGGCTTGGGAGGATGCAACTTTAGTGGATGATGTGGCAGCTGATGGTGCTTCGGCCATAGGCTCAGATAGCACGATCCTGCAAGTTAGGCATGGAGACTCGGGCGTCATCTAGACCATCCGATCCTCCTGATCGTATGGTACCTGCTCTTCACGCTCATCAGCTCTGCTGCCTTCTTTTGTGGACTTGGTGGGGCTTTGGGGAGCGCTATGATGCTCCTCTGTGCTCATTTGGCTTCCCTGATGGTCGTTGAGGATCCCAAAAGCTATGGTACGAAGCTCGAATGATAGAGGAGATGCGGGGAGGGTCATAAGTGGTTGTCGATGGATCTATGCCGGAGGCAAGGAACATAACATGGCTGGCACGACCATGGATCACACTTGGGGTTGGGAGGTCGTCATCACCTTGACAACCACCATCCGCTATCATAGGAGGGCGGAGGAAGCTGCATCGTAGCCCCGTGAGTGGTGGATGGGATTGAACTAGGGCGATGGAGGGGGATTTAAGGGGAAAGGGTTCGGGCATTACTATGGGGAAGATGTGCTTTGCAACGGCTTCCCAATGAAGGTGGATTGATGGAGGGGTAAACGGAAGTTTGCTCATGGATGGAGGAATATATGGCAATATGGAATGGTCGTTAGGAGCAGAGAGAGCTATGGAGGAGGGAGCTAAAAATGGAAGGGGGAGATGGACTCGTGAGGCATAAAGGACAGGGAGGGGGAGGCGATAGAGGTATAAGGAGTATTAGCCATTGGATCTTGTGATCCGATGGCTAAATTATGGTGCAAGTGGAGGGTACAGATCAGATCTTAGGATCTTATCCTGCAACTAGGAACAGGCGGAGGCGAGCGATACACGGATGGCAGGGGTCTTGATGAATCCCTGATTCTCGCTCTTTATTCTTTTATTTTAGCTATTTATCTTGGCAAAACAACATGTAAATACTTGTAAATACAATAACATAGCAAATTGCATGCATCTGTTAATATTGCATAATTAGCATGCATTTGTACAAAAATAAAAGAATAAAGGAAAAGAAAAAGGAAGGAAGTATTTAGAATAAATACAGAGTGACCCGAACCCTGAGAGAAGGTCAAGCCATGACCTCATCGTCAAATAAAATAAGTAGAGAGAGATAGGGCCTACTTTGTATTGTACATATGAACTATATTTGTAAATAATTATTTTTGACCAAAATAAAATTTAATCATTATTTTTACCTCCTTGTATATATGTCAAAAAAATAAAAATAAAAATAAAAAAATAAAAAAAAATAAATTCCTCTTTCATTGTACAAAACACATATATGAACACCACATTCATTGTTTATTTTATACCTGTAAATAATTTGTAAACATAAAATAATTATATACTTAAAAATATGCTATAAATAAATAAAACATAAAATTAGGATATTTGTCTAAAAAATAGAAAAATAAAAATATTTATATATAATACATAGGTATAGTATACATGCATATATCATTCTATATTGTATATACACTATTTTGTTCTTCATAAAAATAATTAAAAATCATAGAAAAATTCCTTGCAAAATAATTAAAATTTTTCATTTTATTCATTTTTTTCATTAAAATTCATTTATTATTTTTATGTAATTATCTTTATTTTCCTCCTCTGTTTTGTCATGTAGTGTGCTTTGTCCTATTCTAGGCCCCTTCGGATTGGGCCAGGTCCGAACATTGACCCAGGGCAACGTCTCCTTCGAAGCTGACCCGACCCAATACTCTTTGTCGAAGCCTCTTCTCCTATTTTTCCTGATCGGGACAAGCCTTATATCGCCCCGATTCTTTGTCCGAGCCTCCTCCTCGGATCCATGATCTTCGTAGACCCCTTGGAAGGCGCAAATCTTCCTAGGATTATGTTCTCTCACTAGATTATTCCAACCCCATGGGAATCATATAAAGTCTCGCCTCCACCTCGGCAACTTGTGCCTCGTCCCTTATCTCATTCCTATGTGTCTTCAGTAGACTTGGCCAAATTGCAGGCCGGGCCGACCCATGGACCGGGCCGAACGGGCCGAGGTTAAAAAACCTCTGTCCCAAGCCCGCCCATGGGCCCCCATGGCCCATTTTGGCCATTTTCCATTGATTTTTTAATGGTATTTCATACCTATAAATGATTTTATTAATACCATCTATACTTTATATAACTAATATACGTAGTTTACATGTTACTTGACATGTAATTCATTGAATTTTTATTTAAAACTAGCGTCATAAATGAAAAACTTAGAGCATATCATATTAATATATGTATAATTTGACATATATTTATATTTTTTTTATTTTTTGCGGGCCGGGCCGGGCCGGCCCATGCTTAAATTTCGAAGCCCAAGCCCGGCCCATGAGCGGGCTGGGCGGGTGGGCCCCCAGCCCGTTGGCCAGGTCTAGTCTTCAGTGGAGTGACAACAACCGGAGGGCACCTTTCGATCAAGTTTTGGTGGCGTATACCTACAGCTCAGCTACATGGCCGGAGCCCTCCGTCGTGTCCATCCTTCCTGCCTGTCGCAGCACGATCGAGGCCACAACCCCGTCTCCTAGCTTTGTCTGACCTTGGTGAGTTCATCAACACCTTCAGGTACCCATCCCATCTTCTGCATTTTCACTTTTGAATTAATCTTGCCATATTCCTCCACTGCACACCCCCTGCTCCGACTAGCTGGTCAGAGCCTCGTTACCCACCTCCATCTGTTTCGATCGACACCCCGCTCCTACAGTCACCTTCATGTGTAGTCTGATCCCCCTTACCTTCGACCCTCAGGTCGAGATTAAGGTCGTGACTCCCTTCCTTCACCTCCGCTGGGAGTCAAGCTCCATTCCCCTATGCTTCCCTCATTTTTAGCTGCTATAAAATCGACCGAAGTTACGCCCCCGAGTCATTCTACGATTTGCAGTCCTAATACACACGAGGAATCCATCTTGAGCCTTTGGGTGCTCCAGCAGAGCAGCTCCAGGACCCCCTCCACCGTCACGCCCATCCTGTCATGAGCTCCTCCATAGAAGCCACTTGTTCAATGAGGGATGCCTCCACGATACTGCGTGAGCCCTCAAATCATTCATCGGAGCCTTAAATTCCATCCGAGGCTCGAGTGAAAGTCGTAGGGCCTCTGTTCTTGCAAGCCAACACCCTACCGTTGGATGAGCTTCACTCCTGCCACATTACATCAGAGTCACCGATGAGATTAGCTTTTGGGTCGTTGGATCTGGCGTTCCCTAACAAATATGCACCACACGTAGGCGACATTCCCTAGAGCGTCAGATGTGACGTTGCCAGTCGATCTGCGTTGTACGTTCGCGCCTCCACCAGAGCTCGCCACATGTCACCCCACACGCTCCTCACGTGTCTCATGGTACTTTTTATCTTTCACCCTAGCATCTTTATGTGTTACTATTTAGTTCTGTAAATAAAGTTGTAGCTTCGTCATTTTCCTTGTGGACCCTTATTATTTCTAGTATATGCATTTTAGTCATGTTTGTATGAATTCATGTGCCGTCCCACATGCTTATCTAGTGTTTTTGCATGTGTTATCATGAACTTCATGAATTTTATGCGTTGAGTAGAACTTTTCTGATAATTACATTCATAACCCTATGCGTGATTTTTTGAGCATGTGTGTGAATACCCTAGTCTTTTTGCATTATTCACCGTGATCTTTTTATATGTGTTATCAATTGGCCTAGAACTTTTTCATTATTTCAACTAGGTCGGTACAAGTTGTGCATGTTATCTTTGATCAAATAAATACCTAATTAATTCCGAAAATCTGATAAAAATTATTGTTAGCTCCTGCTAACATGTAATATTTATGGTAATTTTTGTGAATTAATTTAGTATTGTTTGATACTTTCTAAAAATAAAAAATACATAAAAACAATTCTTTCTATTGTATAAATTACATAAAATTATAAAAATTGCTTTAAAAATTACAAAAAAATAACGTTTGTTTGTCATTGTGTGCTTTACCTCCAATATCATTTTTATTGCAAAAACCATCATAAAAACATTAAAAATCACAAAGCCCTTAAACACTTATAAAAATCACTAAAAAATCCAAAAAAAATAAAAAAAGTTTCAATTCCTGTTGTTAGATCTTTTTATTCTCTTTTTCATAAAATTTCTCTACAAGACATTAGGGCAATTTGGCTATTTCTAATTTACAATATTGTCCTGGCTATGCACTATTCATATTCTTAGCTCTTATTTGATTTTTATAAAATTCCATAAAAATTATAAAAACCCCATAAAATCATCAAAACACCTGAATATTTGAAAAACCACAAAAAAATTTTTATTTTGGATTTTCGAGCATTTTTGACCTTAAATAAAAATTCCAAAAGATTTCTTGTGCCTTGTTTTCCTTATTTATTTGTTTTGTTCTATTATTTTAAAATATAAAAAATTACAAAATTAAAAATTGACAAAAATATGCATTTTATGCATTGATTTCCGATTACTTCGTACATTTTAGTGCTCCTTGAGTTCGACCCTGGTCGCTATACCAGTTTAAAATAAATAACGGAGACTACTACATTTTTTTGATTGTTTTATCTTGTGATTTGAGTGGTTTCGATTTTTCTTATTGAGCTTAGACCTTTTGATTGGGATCACAACGACCTGTGCTTATTTTTCATACTTAACCCTAGTTGGTAGGTCACTCATCAGAATGGCATCGTTGTTGGAGAGCACGGCTTAGTAGTCTTTTCTGATTTTTCTGCATTTTTTATCTCTATCTATTATAATGATTTTCTGACCCGTGTTTGTTTCACTTTTTGTGCGAGGGACTTGCCCGAGGATACTTTGGAGGAGAGCCACACTTGGTGAGGTGAAAAAATAGAGGAGGAGTCCTTATCGCTTTTAGAGATTGGATAGAGTAGTTAGTTTTATTTCCAGCTCATTTATTATTGTTGTAATAATACATGATACTCAGACTCTCTTGGACACTTGAGACCTATTGGGGTCTGTTTCACCAAGCACCGGTGTGCTGGGGGACCTCACCGTGTTTTTCATCGATTTTGTTTTATCGTATTGTCTTCTATTTGATTCCCGAAGATTTTGGCCCCTAGACTTAGGATTTTTCTCTTGATTGCGACGTAAATAATTAAGGCCCAATCCCTAATAGATTGTGTGTACCTATAGTTCTTATTTGGACCTTATTAATAATTCAAAATAAAGTTAGTTTAATTATATTTGAGTCCACATGCTATGAGGAACCACATACAATGCTTGCAGGACCAGTTGTGGCGGGCACCGAGTGGTTCCCAAGATCAGACTCCAGACTTGATCTAGTTAGCTAGCTATATTTCTTCCCAATCATTAGAAGTTTCTCATCTAAGGTCATTTTCTTCATGCATCATATTTATTAGTTTTAATTATATCTTTAATTTGTGCACGGATCGCCCTGCATGTAGAGTGTTGGCGACATGTACGCATTTCTGACTTTGCATGCATCATAGTGTTTAATCGCGCATCGACTTTTTCATCTTCCTCCCCCTTATTTTTTTACTTAAATAACTCCAGGAAACCAAAAAAATCATTAGGCGTTGTTTTCTTGAAAAATACCAAAAAAGAGAAAGCAAAAAAAAATTGGGATTGTTAATGCAAACTTGGTCTTAAAAGACATCTCATTTAAAACGTTGTTTTGGGAGACTCACCCCCTCTTTATTTGGTTTGCTTGAGAGAGAGAGTGACATGCACACTAGGATAGAACCAAACCTGAACTTCCATTAGACTATTGGTCTTAGGGTTAGTCACTCTCCAGTGAGGATCTCTCTATTATCCAGTAATGCGGTCCGTGACGTCCTTAGCAGAGTGAGTTGATCGGGTAGCTGGTAAACGGTCCGCAACTCATACTGGCTGGGAAAGATCTAGATTTAGGATTGGACCAGTCTCATGGGAGCATCGAGTTCCTAACAGATTGCTTAATCGCTCTGCAAGACTGACTTATCACCTAAAATAAAATTGATAAGATAAACGACTGAACCTTGACGGTCTTCAGCTCTCGTGTTGAGCAGGTGAATTGGGGTTTGATTGATGATATTGTTTGTTTCCATATCCCATCCGCACTATTCTCACATCACGATGATGGGTAGGAGGTCCCTTAGGCTGCCTCTGGTAGCACCGCTCTTGAGCACTCAGACCCACTCATTATGGGAGGTTCAGGGGAGCTTAGACCCGCTCTCTGAACCAGAGTTTGATTCCGCCCTATCCCCCCTCGATTACCCTTCTTCAAGTCCTGAGGTGCTCGAGCAGAGACCAGCGCAACTATTTATTCATTTGACGACACTTGAGTTCGAGTCTTTTGCCTTTATAGAGACCCGTAAGATGGCCAACAACGATGAGCGCACCGATGGGCAACCCCATAGTTCCATGTATGTTCTAAATCAGGGCACCATCAACAACACATTGTTCTAAATCAGCGCACCGATGGGCAGCCCTATAGAGCAGCCTACCGGCTGAAGCATTTGAGAGATACATTACTTCGAGGGAACAGCTACGGACCGAGTACTTGAACAATTACTATCCACTCGGTCGGACCAATGCAGTGAGAGTTCTGATCAACAATTTCACCATGATCCCCAATGACTAGTTCCATGAGACGTGGGATCGATTTCGTGAGCTCATCGACCAGTGTCCACATCACGACATATCCAATCCCATCTTGTCCAGAGCTTCTTTTGTGGGCTGATACCAGAGCTGCGGGGGCTTGTCAATGCTTCTTGTGGGGGCTCCTATTTCGCTAAAGATGAGGACCAGGTATGCTCCATCTATGAGGAGATGGACAAGAACTATACAGTGATGTCCCAGACCAGGCTCTACACATAGGGGAAGCCCCTACCACAGGTCGTGTCCTAGCAGAGAATAGTAGGGGTCGATGCGGGTCCATCCACTTCTTCATCAGTAGTAGCATAAGCAGAGTCTTCAGCAACTGACGTGGGCATAATCAACGAGAAGCTAGACCGCATAGAGATCATTGAGAAGAAGCAGTGCATGGGCATGATGCAGATTGACCAGTTGGCACAATCCTCGAGTGACCTGAAGACCCAGATCATGTGTCTCTAGGAGACACAGACAGCTTCTCGGCTTCGTCTCAAGTCACGACTGATCCTAGCAGCATCAGCTCATCCCAACACTCCGTGCAGTACCGCAAGGATCACTACATTCAGGAGAAGCCAGTACAGTAGTTGCAGCACCCAGACTCTCAGCCACCATTATCTCAAGAAACTCAGATGGTGGTGTACTAGCCAGATCAATCACTGGCAGTTCTTTCCCCACCCCCGCACGAGCAGGAACCGTTGATGGAAATCAACGGGATTTGGTATGATCGACATCAACTCGGGATCTGCCGAGATCATCCCGTATTTAGGTGGTCTATCGGAGGCACCTCGTCCCAACAATAGCCTCTAGCTCAGGATGGGCAGACCAGTCAGCACCAGCAGTAGCAACCCTAGTACTCCCACCAATCACCATACTACTAGCCGGGTCCTCGTCCCTACCAGTAGGGACAACACTGGAGGCTGCAACATCAACCTCTACAACAGTTAGCTCAGCCTCCCCCTCACAAGTCCCAGCAACCCCATTTCCAATGAGGCAACCCGTCCTGTTCTCATGGGCCAGCCTATGAGAACCCAGCCCTTGATAATCTAGCCCACCTACTCGCCAGCAGGCATCCTTTAGGAAAGAGATGGACGAGTTTCGCCAGGAGATGAGGGAGATAATAAAGGGCAAGGCCGCCATAACCGCTCAGATCAAGCCCAACTTGAATAACCTAAAGAGGAAGTATGAGAGGTATAGTTCACAGAGACTACCACTCTGAGTGAGTCATTGGTTGACATTTATTCATATATATATATTTGATACTGATTTTTTCACACTTAGGACCTTTAGGATGCCAAATGGTGACACATCATCTGAGCGTCGAAACCATGATGACCCAAGAGTGCTAGACGAGGAGGATAGCAGTGCTGATGCCATTAATGATGATGATGATGGTGTTGTTGACGCCACCAAGGACATTGATCCAGCCGACGGTACTGAGGTCGTTGCTTTTCTAGTTGCAGTAGGTGGTACTGATGCCACCAGTCTAGATAATCCTGAGCTAGAGCACGATGCTGATGCTACGAAGACTGATGTCACCATTTTCACTCCAGTTGTGTCTCATCATGTTTTTGTATCTTAGGACCATATGAAAAGAACAAAAACAATAATAAAGGAAAGGTTTCTTCATCTTCGAGTCCATATGTGATGCGTAATGATACTTGTATGGACTCTATTCCTTCACAACAGCAGGAACCTCTTCCTAGACCTCAATCTAAGGAGGGCCTAACCATCCCCTACCCTCAAGCACTCCGCATGGCGAAGGGGAATAAAAATAAAATACAAAATGTGACCAGCAGTTAGAGTTCAAATAGCGGATGATAGATAGATTTCACATTCAACTGACTGTACAGAAGGCACTTGAGTACATCCATCTCTTCCAAAAAAAACTTGAGAGAGAATACCACCATCCGTAGGAAGAAGAGGAACCATCATGCAGAGATCCATGTGCTGACCCATGCCACCTACTTCGCAATCCAGAACCGTCTTCCAGCGAAGAGGCTAGATGCAGGAGCTCCCTATGTCAGATGCCACATTCATGAGCAGAATTTGATCATGCTCTGTTAGATAGAGGCTCTTCCATAAACCCTCCTTCTGGCAACCTTACTCGATCGGTTCGAGTTTGGACATCTTTGACAGAGCATGATAATCCTTCAGTTTGTTGATAGCTCTATCAAGAGGCCGAAAGGGTTGTTGAAGGATGTGGTTGTCACAATTCAGGTACTGAAATTCCCCGTGGACTTCGTTATGTTGGACATGGAGATCCCTAAGTTCGTGATTGATGCCCCCACCATTTTAGGATCTAAGTTCTTGTCCACAGCCAAGGCGATGTCCGACAATGATAGTAGGAAGGTGTACTTCCACGTTGAAGGCGAGAGTATACAAATAGAGACGATCGATGAGACTAGAGCGTGAGATTCAACTTGCTCAGATCAGTTCAGTGATATAGAGCAGATAATAGAGGAAAAGCGAGACGTCCACTAGGAGTGCGAATTTATGATCACTAATGATGAAGCCGCTTGGTCCGATCGCATTCACGAGCCCTTCTCTCACCTTCAGATTCCGCAGAGTCACAACTTCCAGCAGATGAGAGTTCGGAGAGCACACTCTTGGTCGTGGACACTTTTGAGGCAGAGGATCACGTTTAGGATAGCGAGGCAGAGTTTGTTTCTAGTTCTTCTGATATAAATCCCTCGGATTCATACATCGATTGGGCCAAATTTGATGAGTTGTTACCTTGTCTGATTCCTCCAAAGTTAGCAGCTAGGGTAGAGATAGAGCCAGCAACGAGCACAGATATACCATCAGGGCCAGCTTCACCAGATATTCATGATCAACGATAGTTCTCACATTCAGATCTGGTTGCCTTCACTCAGACCTTTTAGAAGCCAGATTTCCCCGCTCTCAGCTGCCCAGAATTGAAGCCTTTGTCGTAGTTGTTGAAGTATAGATTCCTTGCGGGTGAGCCAGATATGTACCCAGTCATCATCTTAGAAGATTTGACTGGAGAGCAAGAATCTTGTTTGATGGAGGTTCTTGAAAGAAACCAAAAGGCAATAAGATGGAGCGTAGCTAATCTTTAGGGGATAAGTCCGGCTTTGTGCTCCCACCATATCTATATCAAGGAGGATGCTAACCCATCGCGTGAGTTCCGACGACGACTGAACCCGAATCTTCGAGAAGTGGTCATGAAAAAAATATCGAAATGGTGGAGCGATGATTTTATCTACCCCAGCTCCAACTCCAAGTGGGTTAGTCCATTACACGTGGTTCCCAAGAAAATGGTCATCACTATAGTTGTGTGAGTCTGGAGAGGAGATCGCTACCCGTGTATGCACTTCTTGGAGGATCTGTGTGGACTACAGATGTTTGAATCATTCCACCAAGAAGGATCATTTCCCATTGCCTTTTATTGATCAGATTATAGAGAAGTTAGTCGAGAAGATTCATTACTATTTCCTTGCTGGATACTCCGGATATAATCAGGTGGCCATTACGCCTGAAGACTAGGACAAAATGATATTCACCTATCTGTTTGGGACTTATGCTTTCAAATGGTTGCCCTTTGGTCTATGTAATGCTCTGATGACATTCCAAAGGTGCCTGTTGTACATATTCTGATGACTTTTCGGTCTACGACAACGTATTTGATGCTTATTTTATTGCCTAGACCGTGCTCTTCAGCGCTGCATAGAGTTCCATCTTGTCTTGTCTTGGGAGAAGAGTCACTTCATGGTTACTCAGGAGACAGTGCTTGGTCATATCATCTCCAACAGGGGCATGGAGGTTGATCTGGCCAAGATGGATATCATGAGGAAACTCAATCCACTGTCCAACTTGCGGTATTTTCCGTGGCATGTCAGTTTATACCGATGTTTTAGTCAGGACTTCAGTAGGATTATCCGACCGCTGACTGATTTGCTGACGAAAGACACTGAGTTAATTGTAGATGATAAGTTTCTTGCATCGTTGAGACTCTCAATGACCTAGTTGTTGAGGCTCATGTCCTTCAGTTGCATGACTGGACTCTCCCATTCGAGTTCACGATGGATGCCTCCGATTTTGCCGTAGAGGCCGTGCTGGGACAGAGGAGGGACGGATCACCATTTGTCATGCACTAAGCTTGTCGTACATAGGATGTTGCTCAGCAAAACTATACAGTCACGGAGAAAGAGATGCTAGCAGTAGTATTTGCCTTGGACAAGTTCAGATCGTATATTCTCAGATCAAAGGTGACATCTTTACTTATTATACCGCCATCACATACCTCATGGAAAAGAAGGATGCCAAAGAGAGACTGACTAAATGGATCCTTCTATTCCAAGAGTTTTACATTGAGATTAAGGATAAGCCTGGAGTTAAGAATGTTCGGGCGGATCATCTCTCTCGTTTGGAACTTCTTGAGGAATCTGAGCAAATTGATCCTATCACATATACCTTCCTAGATGAGCTGATCCTTTCTATCACCTCGCTCCCATGGTACACTGACATTGTGAACTATGTTGTCGCCAAGAAAGTTGCATAAGGTTCGCCCAGACAGCAACTTGAGACCTTCATTGCGAAGGACAAGTTGTACCATTCGGAGGATCCCATCCTTTATCATGAAGGAGGGGATAACATCTGGCATCGGTGCATTCCTTACGAGGAGAACCACAACATCCTCACTTACAGCCACAAGATTGAAGCAGGAGGACATCATTATGAGAGGAGAAGAACACAGAAAGTGCTCCAATCCAACCTATGGTGATCTACCCTCTTCAAGGACTCTAATGAGTTTGTGACGAGGTGTACTGACTGTCAGAGGATGGGCACTTGTGGATAACGTGATATGATGCCGATGCAGCCCATTCACTTATGTGAGGTTTTTTATTCATGGGGCATTGATTTCATGGGTCCATTCCCTAAGAGTCAGGGAATCGAGTACATTCTGTTGGTCGTTGCTTATGTGAATCGTTGGGTTAAGGTCATTCCTGCCTAAACCGCAGATGCTCAGACTGTTTGCATATTTTGAGGAAGAATATTATTTCATGGTTTGGGATGCCTAGAGTTTTGATGTCTGACGGGGGGTCTCACTTTATCAATGAAAGGAAAAGACCCTTGCTAACGAGTTCAGCATAGACCATCGAGCTACCACTCCATATCATCCTCAAACCAATATTCTTACTGAAGTATCAAATTTGGAGATCAAGACAATGATGCAGAAGGTAGTCTGCTCAGACCGAAAAGATTGGTCACAACTTTTGGACTCGATCTTGTGGGCATATCGAACTTCCTTCAAGACTCCTTTGGGCCCGTCTCCCTTTCGTCTCATTTATGGCTAGCCATGCCATTTATCCGTTGAAATCGAGCATAAGTCGCTATGAGCTGTCATTGAGATATTATTAATCCAAAGAGTATAGGTGATCAAAGGAAGGTAGAATTGGTAGACTTGGAGGGTCTTAGATATATAGCCTTCTCGTGTATCCTACAATACAGGGAGCGAGTGAATATATGGCATGATTCTCATATCAGTCATAAGCAATTTGAGCCAGATCAGAGAGTATGGTTATTCGATGCCAGGCTTAGATTATTTCCAGGGAAATTGTAGAGTAAGTGGAAGGAACCATACTTAGTCCAAAAGGTGCATGAAAATGGTAGTATCGACATATCTGAGATGTCATATGAGTCTACTTTTCGTGTTAACGGTCAGCGACTGAAGCCATATCTAGATCATGATCTGCATATCGTTGGCGTCGCCGCTATTCATTTTGCATGAGATGTGGTCTTTGACTCACATCATTCGCATCTCAGCCTGATTATCACTATCCTCCACCCTTGCATAGATCTAGATGTCCATATCATACATTCTTTAGCCTAACACCCCATTTGCATCTTTTGATTATGTTATACTTAGGGTGTACTTTACCCTAAATATAGGGGGTGTCAGATTTTTTATTATTCTTTTGATTCTCTTACCTCTGTTTTGATGCCTATACTTAGGTATATTTTACCCTAAGTATAGGGGAGGTAGACCCCGTTGATGAATCCACGTTTCATCATCTTTAGTCTATCATTTTGGCCTTAAAAACCTAGTAAATGTGCGTAAATAGGCTTAATTCATGCATTTTAGCATTCATGCATCATTGTGTAAATATTGTATAAAATGTGGTTTTTAAAGCCAAAATTACAGAATAAAGAAAAGAAAAAGAATAAAATATTGTAAATATTTTATGACTCGAAACTCTGAGACCTAGGCATCTCGATAGCTAGCTCGACAAGGAATAAAGTAGGGGGAGATGAGGGCCAAAGTATAATAAAAATCCCTTTCATTTAATTCATTCTTTATTTATTTTGGGACCTATTCTTGGTTCCACTTTTTATACTTCAAATAAAGAAACTTTGTACATGAAAGTTTTAGATAATTAAATAAAGAAAAATACAAAATTGATTTCACTCTAAAATAATATACAGATAAAAAGTTATGATCTGAATAAGATTCCAGAATCCTAACTTCCCAAACCTGTATCTCTCAAACAAAAGCTTGAAATGCATGAAAATCACCTTTAATTGTATATAATTTTAAATAAGTTCTTTAATGAAGGTGGTTTCGCATTTTGCGGATCTACGGTTTGAAAGTTGAGTTTTGGACCCCTATTGTATACTTGTACATATTAAAATATTCATTGTATTTATTATTCATTATTTTTATAATTTTAAAATTTGTAAATATTATTCATAATATATGTGTACATTAAAATCAGAATAAGAACCTCAAGAAAACACAAAAATAAAATACCTTTATACATTACCTAGGTATAATACCTATAAACATACCTATATAATTACTACTTATATTTTATTAAGTATATAAAATACATCAAAAAAATAAAATAAAAATAAAATTAAGTGTATAAAAATATTTTATAAATAAATAAAATAATAAATCAAAATAAATAAATTAAATACACAAAATAAAAATTAACTATTTAAATATATAAAAGAATATACCTATATAAGCCTAAAAAGGTAACTTGTTATTTTATACCTCTAAAAAATAAATAAAAATCATAATAAAATACTTTATAAAATAATAAACAATTCTTATTTAATAACTGAAAATTAAATAAATAATTTACTATTTTTAAACGAATATATAATGATTTTTCCAAGATTTTTCCTGGTTGGTCCACGTGGACCAACGAGGAGGGTCCGAGAGTTGACCGCGGATCAACTCTCTGACCTGCCTCCTACTGTGTGTCAGAATGTGTTTTGTCCTATTTCGTGAATTTTTCGAGTCTATTCCTTACATCATTTCATGATGCGTCCTCCATGACTTTTTCTCCCCTACTATAGACCTTACACGCCCAATGTTTTTCTTGGGGATTGGATCACTACGATACCCATTGTCCCTCGTTCTTGTAGCCCGCTCGTCAACTCCTCCATATAGCCACCCTCCGCCTCCTTTGAATTTTTAACTGCATCTTGGCCGAGCTTAGATCTCCGGGTCGTTGCCAAGGATCTCCGGTGACAGAGGATTGATCCCAGCACCTCGTCGAGGTACGACGGAGGCCTGAGGCGCGTTCCACCCCCCATCTCCGGCTCCGGCCGTCGAGGTTTCATCTCTTGGTTTTCCCAACCAATCGAGGTCCTATTTTGTTTGTTTCCTTATCGTTAGGTTAGCTATTAGTTTCAGGCTTTGATTTATGCATTCAGTTTGTTGTTCCATCGATTAGTTCGCCCCGATTTCGCAATCAAACACCTCGCTGGAGTTCAATGAGCTCCGGCCACTTTCTCCACTCCACACCGCCATTATTTCACCAATAAGAGCCGACTTTTGCTTCCCCCTTTGCTGCCTTGTATTTTTTTATTCCCAGGACCCGAAGGAGGCTTCCGGGCCTCGAGGATCGCCAAGGAACACGCCTAGGTCCGTCGGAGTTGATGAGACCTCCTAGGACCTCCCGTGGGTCTCCGGACCCCTTTTTAAAGCACCTGGGAGCTTCACCAATGCTGCAGGAGCTTAGCGAGAGTGTCGGAGGGGATCCAGGTGCACGTAGGCTCGAGCTTCGGCGAATCTAAACTCACCAAGCTTGAGTTCTTCGTACGTTCTTCCAGATCCATCCGCTGTCGTCAGATCTCCCCCGATCGTCCAGAGGAGCAGTTGCCGTCGAATGAGCCCACACGTCAATCGTTAGATTTTCCAAGGGCTTCTAATTTGAGCCGTCCGCATCGAACCGTCAACGGGCTCCGTCGCACCGACACGTGTCTTAAGTGAAGTGAGGAGCGCCATTCGATTACGGGCAGGAATAAACCGTCAGGATCACGACATGTGGCACCACTGAAACCATCAGTCGTCCGATCATTAGCCAGGGGTATTTTGTTTCTTAATCCCGACTATTTTTGTATTTAAATATTAAGCATTAAACTTTCACCTTCCGTGTAATACTTTTGTAAAATTTGCACCGTGCCCCCCGGGTTTTGTGGTATTTCATTTTGATCCCTGCCAGGTCACGTGCTCTACACACGTGACCTGGCAATTTTGCAGGGGAAGCCTGAGGATTTTGCGTATTTATTTTTAGTTCCAAAACTTTTCTATGCAGTTGAATATTTCTGGACATATTGCAACTTATCCCTCCTAATCCTCATTAATTACGATTTAGTCAATGTCATTCACGTGCCCCGTGCACGTGACTTAGGGGAATTTTGCGAGTATATCCTTAGAGTTGTGGATATTTGTTATTAGTTCAGGAAGTTTTTAATTAAGTTATATAATTTTTTGGAAATATCGCAAGTAGGTCCCTAAGGTTTTTGTATTCGCATTTCAGTTTTCCCAGGGGCGTACGTAGTCACGTGCAGGCCTGGAGAAATTACAGGCGTACCCTTGTGGGTATTGTTATTTGTGATTGATCCTGGATTTTTGTAAGATAGTTATATATTTTGTGGGAAAAGTACACATTGGCTCCTGGATTTCTGGATATTTAATATATGCTCTTGCTAGTAGTGTAGTTTCTCCTTCTTGTATCTGTTTATTTTGTGCATCTATAAAATTCCAAAAATCATCAAAAAAGTAACTTAGCTTTCTGCTTAGCTACTCTTTCACGCCATATTTTTATTTTGCATTTTTATTGCATTTTACTATTTACAAAAATTTAAAAACATGGATTTTCAGCACTATTTGCATTAGAAAATATATAAAAATTATAAAAAGTTTTTGAAAAATTCCAAAAAATATAATTTGATTGTTTTCGTGTGTTTTAACTTCAGTCAAAAATCATTAAAAGTTTCAAAAGAAAACTCTTAAAAATTACAAAACCCCTAAAATCTTCATAAAAATCTTAAAAATTCCACAAAAATCCTAAAAATACAATTTCAGTTTCTGAAGTTTCCCTATTTTTCTATCTTTAGTTTAAAATTAATTTGAGGATTTTTGAACTCTGTTTAATAGTTTTGACCCTCATTTTAGTTTCAGCCCTTTTATTTCATTCACTGTTTTCAGTATTTTTGGCCCTTAAAAATACCAAAAAAATAGGAAACATCTAGAAAAATCACAAAAACATTATAAAAACATAAAAAGCTCAAAAATATTTTATTTCCTGATTTTTGCTTATCCTTACCTATTTTCTCTATATATTATATTTCTTTTTCCTTTATTATATATACTTCTTTATTGAAAAAGAAAATATAAAAATATAAAATACAAAAAGAAAATACAAAATCAGTAAATTAAAAATCAAAATATAAAATTATAAAATAAAAAATTAAATAAAAAAAATTAAAAATAAAAAATCCACAAAAATGGCACACTTGTATGCATTTGATCACTTTCACATTTTTGAGCATTATTGCCTTGATCTATCTTGCTTTCTCCCTAAGATGTCATATGAGTCCATCTTTCGTGTTAACGGTCAGCGACTAAAGCCATATCTAGATCATGATCTGCACATAGTTGACGTCGCCGCTATTCATTTTGCATGAGATGTGGTTTTGACTCACATCATTCACATCTCAGCCTGATTATCACTATCCTCCACCCTTGCATAGATCTAGATGTCCATATCATACATTCTTTAGCCTAACACCCCATTTGCATATTTTGATTATGTTATACTTAGGGTGTACTTTTCCCTAAATATAGGGGGTGTCAGACTTTTTATTATTCTTTTGATTCTTTTACCTCTGTTTTGATGCCTATACTTAGGTAAATTTTACCCTAAGTATAGGGGAGGTAGACCCTGTTCATTCTAACATTCAGTTTTTCCCTTGTGTGTAGTCTTCTATACTTAGGATCACTTGATCATAAGTATAGGGGGACCACTGACATCTATTCGTTCTATTCTTTTTTCATCGTTGTAGTACATCCTTTCTTTTCACTTCCTAATACTAAGCACGAGTTATGTCTTCTTCATCACTCTTCGATAACTTTGAGGACATCGTTCGAGCTAAGTATGGGGGGTGTCATATATATTACATATATACTTTAGACATAACTCGTACTTCGAGTGAGTGTGTTAATAAATAAAATGGCTAAAAACCACAACTTAAAAATCAAAAAATTTTAAAAATTTTCTTGTACATAAAATCTTTCTTGCACATACATAGCTATTTATAAAAATTATTTTTGTACAAATGTTTATAAAAACACTTTGATTATAAAATGTTTGTAAATATTTTTGTATTAAAATTATGTATATAGTATAAATGATTTGAAAAATGTTTGAAAAATAAAAGTTTGAAAAAAACCTTTTGTAAATATTTGTAAATAATTTACAAAACTCGTGCATCCATGCATTCATACATTTTCAAAAATTTTCCAAATTTTCAAAAATTTTGCATGCTTTCAAAAATTTTTCAAAAAGATTTTTGTATATTCTTCTGAATCATAGTTGGCATTTAAACAAGTCTAGAATTAAATTTGAAAATGGAGCTTGGTTAAGACCTTAATCCATCTAATTCTCAAAGGAACCTTATAGGATCTGGGGTTAAGACTTTTCAGGTCCATTAGTGACTTAATCCTTTGAGTCCGCTAAGATATGTTCATATGTCATCTTGATGAGCCTAAGTATAACACTTAACAATGCATGCATAACTCACAAACAATGGCTTTACTTGCACTAGCACCTTACACATAGTTCTCTACTGATGAGGTGGTGTGGAGGCAGAAACCTTTGGCTTGGGATAGCATACAAAGGTAATACTTCTAGGCGGAACCTCTCATCTTTTTTTAGGGAGGGATGTGCACCTCAACTCTGTCTGGCGGTGTTGAGGTCTAAAGATAGGAGTTGTGGGTTGCAATAATGCTTCAAAAAATGGATAGTCTATTGGCTCAAGAAGAAAAAGTCCTTATGTTTATGTTGCACCATGTATATATGTTGTGCATATGCACATTAAAAAATGTGCAAAAGAAAACTCCAAAAAAATGGACAAGTCTGATTGAAAATAAAATGCCTGCTGGAGTGTATATAGCAAAATAAAACAAAGCTTATGTTTTTCCTTCTCATCTCATGAAGCTTGCAGCGGGAGACTTAGCTGCACTAGTTGGGCTCCCAAGGATATGTAGCTACACTGGACACGGTCCATTCTCCTCTTTCCCCCTATTCTTGAGCCGGTTGAACTTGAATTTAGAAGCATATACTCCTCTACTCGAGGAAAGAGCTTAGACTGAGGAAGTAGAGTTACCTTATTGAGGGAGGTTGTTTCTTTGTCATTTCATGAGATAGGGAGATACATATCACTTAAACAGTGCAAGGGAAGTTACATGGTCATTAGAGTTCACATATGTAGACTTGCTTGCATCTGGATTATTGAGGAGTCTTGGCCATAGAATGGTGGAACTTAGAGGTTGTTGAGTCTTAAATCTAGATCCAACTAAGGTTTTGATAAAGTAATAATCCAAAGGTCTGACTGAGTTCCATACTTCAATTTAATGAGGATAAGTTTATTAATCAACCTTGACTGTCCTTCCTTTTCTTTCCTTTCTTTTTTACTTCTTTTTCAAATAATTATTTTATAAGGGACTAACAAATGTAAAGTATAGGGGGGTGATGAATCCCTGACTCTCACTCTTTATTCTTTTATTTTAGCTATTTATCTTGGCAAAACATCATGTAAATACTTGTAAATACAATAACATAACAAATTGCATCATATGTTAATATTGCATAATCAGAATGTATTTGGGTAAAAATAAAATAATAAAGAAAAAGAAAAAGGAAGGAGGGATATAGAATAAATACAAAGTGACCCGAACCCCAAGAGAAGGTCAAGACTTGACCTGATCGCCAAATAAAATAAGTAGAGAGAGATAGGACATACTTTGTATTGTACATATGAACTATATTTGTAAATAATTATTTTTGACCAAAATAAAATTAAATCATTATTTTTACCTCCTTGTATATTTTTCTAAAAATAAAATAAAAATAAAAATTAGAAAAATTAAATAAAAATAAACATAAAATTCCCCTTTCATTATACAAAGCAAAAATATGAAAACCACATTCACCATTTATTTTATACATGTAAATAATTTATAAAAATAAAATAAAAGTGATTTTATTCCTCTAAAAATATGCTATAAATAAATAAAATATAAAATTTGGTTACTTGTGTAAAAAATAACAAAATAAAAATATTTCTACATAATACATAGGTGTAGTGTACCTGTATATAACACTATATATGGTATGTGTAGTATTTTTTTTTCATAAAAATAAATAAAAATCATAGAAAAATTCCTTGAAAAATAATAAACATTTTTCATTGTATTCTTTTTTTCATTTAAATTTATTTATTATTTTTATGTAATTACCTTTGTTTTTCTCCTCTATTTTGTCATGTAGTGTGTTTTATCCTATTCCAGGCCCCTCTTGATTGGGCCACATCCGAACGTTGACCAAGGTCAACGTCTCCTTCCAAGCTGATCCAACCCGATTCTCTTTGCCGGAGCCTCTTCTCCTTTTTTTCATTATCGGGTCAGGCCTTCTCTCGCCTCGATTATTCACCCGAGCCTCCTCCTAGGATCCATGATCTTCACAGTTCCCTAGGAAGGCGTGGATCTTCCTAGAGTTGCTCGTTCATGCTCGATCATTCCATCCCCCTGGGAATCCTATAAAATCTCGCCTCTGCCTCCGTAGCTCGGCAGCTCGTGCCTCGCCCCGTCTCTCCTCCATAGGTGTCTTCATAGGAATGACAGCAACTGGAGGGAGCCTTTGGATCAAGTTTTGGTGGCATGTATCTGCAAGTCATCTATGTGGCTGGAGCCCTCCATCGCATCCAGCCTCCCTGCCTACCGCAGCACGGTCGAGTCCATGACCCTGTCTCCCAACTTCGTCGGGCCATATTAAGTTTATCAGCACCTTCAAGTACCTATCCCATCTTCCGTATTTTCACTTTTGAATTAATCTTTCCATTCTCCTTCGTCGCACAACCCCCTGCTTCGACCAGCTACTCGGAGCCTCATTACCCACCTCCATCCATTTCGATCACTGACTTCTGTACGCATCTAGCATACACTCGACTTCTCGAAACTGATGAACAATGGCAAACAATTCTAGCATTCACTTCCTCAACTCCTTGAGGTGCTATCACTTTAGATAGTTCAATACCACATCTTAAAGAAAAGAAGCCTTTCTTAAAATTTTCCAAAAAATGGAATATGTCCAAGGTGTACTACAAATGTGACAGTCCCAACACCCTCCTCTCTTTGCTTTTGAACAACTTCAGAATTAAGATCTAAGAGGTATCTTTGAGATCATATCTCAAGGTACGGAACAACTAGATTATAAAATACTTATTATTATCCTTATATCATTCCAAATGATCAGGATATCATCTACATTTTAGCACAATGAAGACAACGAAACTCCCACTAAGCTTCACATGGTTCATAAAGATTCTATCTGAAGTCATAACATTTATAATTTCATCAAATCTTATGTTCCTACTATAATAAGCTTATTCGAGTCCATATATGGAGTTATTCAGCTTGCACACTTTGCTTTCCTTAACCATGAAGCCCTGGGGCTACTTCATGTGAATATCCTTAGAGAGATATTCATATAAGAATGCAATCTTGACTCACATCTTGAAGATGTTATAGACAAATTGTGCAGTAAAATCAGCGATATTCTGATGGGTTTAAGCATGGTCACTGGAGAGTAAGTCTGATCGCAACAATGTCTTCTCTTCGGTGTGCAGCTCATGGCTACGAGTCGTGCTTTGAATGTCTCAACCTTCTCATTAGGTTCCCTCTATCTCATGGAGATCCATTTACACCTTAACGGGTCTTACCCATATAGGTGGATTCTCAAGGGTCCATATACAACGTTTGTATATGAAGTCTACTTTAGACTTTATTGCCAACATCCATCTTTCCACGTCATGATCCTCATAAGCTTCATCACATGAAGCCAGATCATTATCAGATTTAACTGACACATGGAATCCATCTTTAAACTCATTTGAAGAGGTATGAGTGTTTCATCTTTAATTATCATTTTAGTTTTTTATTCCAGGAGCCTCATTATCATCTCAAGATTAAATGAGTTCCTTCGCTTCATTTTCATCTTGATTCTCAAGAGAGTTATCCTCTAAGAATCACATTCTCAGAGATGAGATCTTTTAAGAATCTCAAGGTCATAAAGTTGGTATCCAATACCATCCTTTATTTTCCTAATGAAGTAGCATTCTCTAGTGCTTGATTCTAGCTTCTTGCATGGAACCTTATTAAGGATATGTATTGTAGTCTCTACTACATATATACCTGGAAACTAAGAGGTAATAATGCTAATATTCATCATTGGTAAGATCATGTTATACATGATCCAATTGTATCTCCCTACAACTCCATTGAGTTTAGGTGTAACAAGAGGATATTCCTTTCTCCATAAGGTATTCCATGAATTCATGTAATAGGTACTAAATGCCTATATTCGATCAAATTCATTTTCATCTTCCCTCAAACTTTTGTTTTAAACCAAAATTATGAAATCTTTGAACATTTCTAAGATTTCTAAGGTGAAGGGAAGAAATATCATATCACAAATAATAATCAATGGATATCACATATCATTAATGTTCATTATGACGTAGATGATCTGCATACATCAATATGTATGAGATCTTGAATACCTTGGCATCTAACACCATTCTCATAGAAGGGTGTATTGGATATTTTTACTTTGAATACAACATTCATAAATATGCAAGTTTTGAAATCTTAGACATTCTAAAGTTTCATCTCTTACTAGTCTATTGATCACATCAATAAACAAATGTCCAAGGTTTGATGCCAGATCATTTTCAAATAATCTTCATCATCCTATTGATTTTTTAAGGTTTAATTTTCAGCTTTGAAAATGTTAATGAACCATTCATTAATTTTCTAATTTAGTAATGTCTTCCAGATGTCAGATTACTATCTGAAATATATTCATCATAACTCTTTATGATAGGTCTATTCCAGAATTCATGTTTATTTCCAACATTTAGAAATAAACAACGAGTGTATTCTATTATCTAGGTCATAGAGACATTCTCTAAGACTGAGGGATCTCCCACTGAAATTATGAAGTCTATCTATCCAATAGAGATTGTTGTAACTATTGCATCAATATCCATGGATGACTATTAAACCTTAATATCAATTTTTTTTGTCTTCTAAAATATATGCAACCAATTGCAAATGTCATTAGAAGAAAGAGATACAATGGATATACTTTGATATTATCAAATAAGAAAGTCAATATCAATGATTATATGTAGATATAGATTATTTCGATGTACCATCTGAGTCCTTTTCTAAGGATCCTAGATAGACTTGATAGTCATACCATCAATACATCAGCTTATTGCAGTATTGGCATTCATCAAACTCTTTTGATGTCATATGGAAGTCATAGAAGTATAGTCAACACTTTGAATTTCCTTCTTGTTTGGGTCAAACCCATGCTTCCACTATGCTCTCTTCATCTATAAGCAACCACTGCTTAAGACAAAGGATCTCTTATATTAAATTCAAAAGATTTCAATATAAGACTATTTCAACGTTTATACATGCTTCATTCATTTCATACAATGTGAATATTATGAAGCTTCATGAATGACTAGAGTACAGACAGTAGAATGATGACACTTATCATATCTACATCCATCTTAACTCTTAAAATCATTGGTTCAGGTAGGTATTCAAACATTTTGAATACATCATCTCTTATAGAACCATCATTTTGCATGATGTAGTGAACCAAATCGTTCATGATTAAATGTCGAGAGCACATATGTATGCCATATCATTTTCTGAGATTTTATAAGGATTATTTGACAAGTACGATAATCATCAACATGTCAATTCCAAAAATATTCGATGAGATCAAGAATATAGAGACATACAAACCATAGGGTTGTAGTTCTATTGTCCTTTTAATTGTCATTCCTCATTATTATGAGGAAACTTGCACATTGCAACCACATACATTATGTGTCCAATTGCAAGTACAAAATCTTGATCATGGATCCAATCCATGATATTTTACTGGTTATTATTGAGTATATTATTGAGTGGGTTTAATGAAGGATTATCTAAAATAAGAAATCTGCATATATATATATTCTACTTTGATTTAGGAATTTTTATATCAAAGTTGTCTTGCCTTGTCAACACTGAAAGTTCATTCCCGTAATCACTTTCAATGTAAGAGATATAATTACCATTATATCTCAGCAAGATCTGGGATCTCCTTTCTTATCTTTGTCACATCCCAATAATATGAGAAACTGTAACTCAAATAAAAATGAAGTAAGAACAAATTCTGCCTTGCAAGTCCAACTTGCATTCTCAATTCGGTCTTTAACACTCGGGCCCACCACCCCTATGGTGATGTTGACCCGTCATTAATTGAACCAACCATCAACAAGAATACAACTCGCTATGTGCAATCCAATATCGCCCCAATAATATGAGGATCCAATATTAGGGTCACTACGCATACGTCCTTACTCTTTTGAGAAGCAAAGAGCCTGATCCAAATGGCTTGTATGGAGGATTTGCCACTTCAGACAAGCGTCTCTGACAAACAATCTCTAGCGACGAAACTTTTTGCCTTGACGGGAGATCATGGATGTCACTTATGTGATTCTCCATATCATGTTTAAATTTAATTAATCATAATGAATCATATTCATTACGATTAATCCTTCCGAGGGAATTACACATCTATTCATAATAGAGTATTTTAATTGGATATAATTCATTTAATCTCATTAAATCAATTATCAATCCAATTCAATCATCAAACTTGATTGTTACTTGAATTAATGGTATTATCTCAAAGTATGTATTATTCAATTTTTAATAATTAGAAAATACACCATGATTTTTCCAGCATTATAGAGTCCGTACTCGTTGTCATGGCCAGTACCGAAGGGAGTGGGATAGACCGCACACAGTGCAACCTACTACCCTAACCCTCCCCGACCAGACACCATATCCACCTCAGGAGAGGACCATGTCAAATCGATCATTGTGTACTTGAGATGTTCATCGGTTCTTTAACTGAAACTTTACCATATAGTAATAATCAAAACTATTTTGATTATAAGAAAATTTTCTAAACAAACTCCCAAAACCTATTCAAGTAACATGTTTGATGAAAGTGTATCAAGTAACCAATTAGTGATCTAGATCATATATAATCATTTATTGGTTGAGTCAATGTCATTTAAAGGAACAATTATCATCAAATATTTCCTAAATATTACCCATAATTATTTCAAAAAATTAACCATTAATTTCACAAGTTACTTAAATGACAATCACAAGGTTCATGACCGAGTATGTAATTTTCAGCAATGATCTACATTTACAAAAATTAACAAATCTCAACCAATTTAAATCCAAATTAAGCAAAATAATTTTTTAAAGTTTGCTAATTTAATTTAAAACAGAACCCAAGTGACAAACATGAATTTTTAGGCATTTCAAAATAGTAATTAACTCCTTAATTACGTCATTCTTCGCCATCCCCGAAACAGTGGAGTTATGATCATTAAAATGATCATAACTTGAGCTAAACGTAATCCAAATTACACAAACTCAAATCCCAAGGTTTCCTTATTTAATGAAGAAAAATTTCCAATGATAGTTTCATGTTTAAATATTTTAAATAGGACCGAAATGCATCACAAAACATGGCTGTAAAAATTGAAATGCGATAAAATTTTCACAATCCCTTATGAACCCATGTCTTCTTAGGTTTATGGATCGTATCCAAAACCTCTGACCTGCCTCTGATACCACTTGAAAGATTATGAGGAAAATCATTAATTCATGGATGCATGAGGATTGAATCGAATGCAATCGGGAGAGACTAGGCGTACTAGTTGCTCAGGGCAACAGAATTTTAAAAATTTAAAACACGATGAAACCAAATAATACAAGAACACTTCTTGGACCATTTCATCTTAAACCAAAAATAGGTACTAGGGTTACCTATTGAAGTGTCTTTGCGATCGAGTCTCTAAACCAAGAGACCACCTGTCTCAAGTCTGATCCATTGGAGGAGATGCTTGCGAGCACGTTGATGAGACGCGTGCTCCTCGCAATCCATGTTGATGATCCAAGAGGTAGATCTCCTGATGTCTCACGCGAGATTCGATGTCTTCTTGATGAGCGAAGCACACCGAACGAGATGAAGATCCACGTGCAAATCCTCTGGCAGCATAACGACGAAGCTGCGACGATGACTACTCTCTTGATGGCTCCATGGTGAATGGCCACAATGAGAGAGAGAGGGAGAGAGATGATGTGTAGAGAGACAGGGAGAGAGCATATGTCATTATTGTGTAACTCAAATAGCAAGAGGTGCTTCTTCTTATATAGGGTTTTGGGATTCCATGGATCCCAATCCATGGACATCACACAATCAATGGGTGAGATTGATTTGTATTTCTTTCAATGGCTATGATCATGTTGTAAAAACACCACAACAATTAATTTAATTTAAATGAATATATTGATAAATCAATATAAGTTAATTTCAAATCAAATCAATTGGCTAGTGTTGAAGATAACGAGGAGACTAACCACATCCCCTAAAAAGAGGAGACGACTATCAATCATCTCATGAGATCTCATTATCTCATGAGATCTCATGATATCTCATTATCTCATGAGATCTCATGATATCTCATTATCTACTGATATCTCCAAGTTTTGCAACAACAATTATTGTAAATTATTTCACAAAAATAATTCATAATTATCTTCTGAAATCTACGATCATGCCATTAGAAAATGTGTATCACAATCACATCCCCAAAACAAAATGTAAATTATATTTTCAATTAATCATCCAATGTGAATCCATTTCACATCAATAATTAATTGACAAATATAAATCACAATATGCTCTCTCTAATATATTATATATCACATTTATAATATACATGATTAATATGGATAGTACTATCCACATATTCATATCCATGATAATTAAATCACATATAATCATCTTGGATATCTATTCTCATGTGCGAAAATAATATGATTCACATTCACATTATTCTCAGCTTTGATAATTAAATCACATTTAGTTATATCAGATAACTCTCCTTATAATATGAATTAAATTTTTATTATTCATGATAATCAAATCACATTTAATTATCATTTTTTTAATGCTCAGATATATATATATATATATATATATATATATATATATATATCAACAATGAAATTATCCATTAACTCTTTCAAGGATAATGCACTTTCTCCATGGATACATGGAGATAAGGACAGAAGATTGTATTGTTCCATGTATAGTGACTTGGATATGGAGATCACATCTCAAATCCAAATCTTGCAGACCTCCCATAGATGTTTGATTAAATCAAAGCCGTAGATCTAATCTTCTCATTGTATATTTATCACATTCAGATTAATATCCACCATTTGGACTAAGATTGGATCACTTCTCTGTGAGACGAGTCACTAAAATCCAAACCTATTTCATCACTCTCTCGGAATGGAAGTGTCATGGTTATACAATCGTTTATGATCACATCACCCTCAGGTATTCCAAATACCTGTACATCCTGCATATTTGAAGACCTAGATTAAACCCGAAGTTTTAGATCTCTTTTCGACTGTCTCCTTCAGGGTTTTATCATTAAGTTTCTCATTTCATGATTGAGAATTGGTATCGATCATATACTTTCCAAAACCATATAACATACCCAAATGTTGATTATATACTTTCTAAAAGTATATATCAAACCAACAAATTCAGTCAAGCTTCCAAAGCAAGACGACCGTGCACGGAATTTTATTCTTCTCAATATCTCATGAGTGGGCACATGTCTTATGGTTCAGTAAATGGACCTGTATGATCCCTTTGAGAGATTGTACTACTCATATGCCCTTGCATGCACACCAGCACGTCGGTTTATAGACCCTGGTTAGGCTATCAACATATTGGTCTGCTAAATTTGCATACTTAGACATATCGTAACACATCTGTCTCCGGTCAGAGGATGCGTGATAGCATACGACATATGACTTTGGCTATCTCGATCTTGTTAAGTCAACTCTTTGACCTAACTTATCTAACTCCACCGAATCTCTATTCCTATGTAGAGGACCTACATCAAGAGGTCGATTAGTTATCAACCAAATGAGAAAGGTTTGACACCCCCTACTCAGGCTGGAGATCATCTCTTAATAACATTTGACGGTGCTTGATGAGTCCTTGATCTAACCCATTAGATATTCATCCAAGCACCATCCTCTAGGATTCAATAATTATATCAACAGCTATATGATCATTAAGATGACCATGGTACATAACCCTAATTGTACTAAGGGTCCTATTATGCAAATTAGTTATTTTTCATTTCAGATCAGGGAATGATATTCGCAATAACATTTATTGCATAATGGCTCGTCGTGGGCTCTCATATCCAACATCCCCAACCTCACCAACACCTTTACCCGACTTCTCTTCACATTATCCATCCATCCATCCACTCGTTTAACCCAGGAATGAGCCACCGAGTCTCTATCTCCTAAACTTCATCGGAGACTCACATAGTGACCCTCCTCCATCTCTTTTTGTTATTCAACGGGTTGAGATACTTTGCCATCAACCCAACGTGTTTCGTATGCAGGAAATGGAGCAAAGGAGTTCATTTGGTGGTTCAATTGAAGAGAGGAACACGTCCCATGTTGCTCCAGGTCATCATGATTCTTTATGACATTCCTCTTGGTCTTGGACCATTTTGAGAGCTTCTACAGTTGTTGAGAGCTTCTATCACTACTGGCCGACATCATCGACCTTTCGCCCATCTGAGCAGCTCTTGGGAATGTATGGATTGCACTTATTCTCCAATCAAAGCTCTCCAAACGTCACCGTCTTCTCAATTCATCTAGGTCATCTTGAGATCGCACAATGAAGAACAACACCCTAATTTAGATCTTGGCCGTTGATTGCACCCCAAAAGTTGGTCGTTTATTTAAGTGTCAAGATCTGATCGTGATCATTCACTCTAGATTCATTCTTAGCTGTCCAATCAAACTATCAGTGCATCAGAGCCGTCCAGGCCTCCATGCTAATAAAGGGTACAATTGTACTCCTATCCATGTCTTTTATTTTATTTGCAAACAAGTCCCTGCGTGGACATGTGTTATCTTGTCTTTATTTGAACATATGCACTTTCATCCTTCATATTTATTTTAATTGCATTTAAATCACTTTTGAATTGTATAGCTTGCATGGCACGTGATTTCTTGGGTTATTTACAATAAAATCACAATATTTTTAAGTTATTTATTGGACCCTGAAACTATTTTATTGGCATTTAAGTCCAGTCTAGTGGGGCTCATGTTCTAGTACACGTGATTTCTATGTTTATGTATGACACATTGCACAACTTTATCTTTGTTATCATTTAGACCATAAACTATAAAAAATTACATATTAGTCCTTGTTTACCTGCATTTAATATTCATATTAAAAATCAAATAAAAATGGTTAAATACCTTTAAAAACCCTACAAAATTTCATATAGAATCATGTTAATTCTTTTTGCATACATAAATCGCATATTACATTTTTATCACTATTATTATTTATTAAAATTCAAAAAATTCATAAAAAATCTCATTTGTATTAAAAAATACATAAAATAATAAAAATTTTCCAAATTTTTTTGAGAAAATATTATTTGCTACACATAAAAAGCATAAAACTATTAAAACCTTAAAAATTCATAAAAAATGTTTTAAAAATCCAAAAAATCGGAAAATATCTTTTTGGAAAATATAAAAAAATTTCATTCTATGTATATTTCACCCATTTTACATTTTTGGTATTTTAAAATTTTAAAAAGATTCATTTTATTTTCGATTTATTTAATTTACATTTTTTTATTTATTTAAAGGCCTTAAAAATTGTGAAAATTTCTAGAAAAAATAACAAAAATGTAAGAAAAAGTTTTATACCCCCAAAAAGTTTTTTTTAATTTTCTAGTTATTTTTTACATCATTGAAAAATAAAAAACTAAGTGTGTGTACTTTTATGTTTCTTTAATTATTCATTTGTTTTTAAATTAAAATATCTTTTGAGAAATAAATAAAATAAAAATCAGAAAAATAAATAAAAATATTTGAAATTAAAATTCAAAAAAAATACAAAATCTAAAAATAAAATACAACAACCAAGCATAGTACGCAAAGAGATTCCTTTATTCTTCCATTGATTCTTTATTGAATAGAATAACCCTCGGGTTTTTTTGTAGCCTCCCTGAGTTTAATCCTGTTAGCTATACAGGCAAATTAAATACTAAATTCTCTTGCTACAATTTCTTTTAATGATTTGCGCCTGAGATTTAACTAAAATTTTTGTTTGACGCTTCTTTGGGTTGCAACGACCGCGATTTCACTTGTGATTAGTTTATTGAAATAAAGCCCAAAAAGTTTGATTCAACAAAATGGCACATTGCAAGGTAGGCACGACGAGGGTAGTTAGGTTTTTCTCTTGACTTACAATTCTTGGTCATAAATACTTGATTTTCTTCTCTTTTTTATCTATATTTTCGAACATTTATCTCATTGCTTACGCATTCTTTGACTACATTCTTGGTCAATAATTTTTTGCCTTTTATTTTGTATACATTCTTTATGATTAACTATTGTGGATCTGCATTGTGTTGAGGAGTAAGTACTCAAATTAAATGTCTCGTGCCATGAGGGAGCTTATATAGTGCTTGTAGGATCCGATTTGTCGGACACGAAAAGCTCCCCAAGACCGGACGCAGAGATTCATTTGAGATCCATATGCACTTGCTCTTCTCATTTTGCTTCATATCCATCTCTTTGTTGCTTGTCTATATTTTTGTGTTTATTTTCACATTATTTCTACTCATATTTATATAGCAGTGTTTCTTACACATTCTTGTGTTTCCTTTTTCTTGTGAGGGCCTGACGAGCAAGGGCGGCATTCTTAGGAGAGCTGGCGCACCCAAGCAATGTGGTCATGGCTTGATTCTCCACTAAGCTGCAGGAGAGCGTAAGAGGATGATAAGAACATTTGGAGGAGACCGTCATTTTAAGCATTTGACATAGTTCTAGGCTCTCGTAAGAAGGACATTATATACCTTGTGTACAGGGACTATTTCACCAAGTGCCGATGCACTTGGGGGACGTCATCGATTTTGTTTTCATCACCTTCTTTTTCTTTATTTTCATGTGGTTTTATGTGCTTGAGACTTTAATGATTGCTTTATTAACTTGCTTGAGACATGTAATTAATTAGGTCCAAAGCCCTAAATAAGAGTTTCTATGCCTATAGAGTAGAGTGAATTTGGACTTAGTCAAATAAATTGGTTCTTGCCCTCTAATAGAAGTTATCGCTAGGATGGTTCACATGCATCATTTAGGAGTTTATTTTTATGTACTTTAATTCTGCACAGATCACCCTACATGTAGAGTGCATGCAACAAGGTACGCATCTCTAAACTCCTGCACGAATCATTGAATTTTATTGTACATTGACATTTCCAATTTCCTTCCTCATTTCACTCACATAATTCAAAAAGGAAATTGGACACTTGGTAGGCGATTCATTGCAAAATATTCAAAAAGAGTGATAACTTTGTAAAACTGGGACTGCTAAAGAAATCTCGACCCTAAAACTATGCGGAAGGATAATCACAATTGTTTTAGGGAGAGTAATTCCCTCATTGTTTGAATTTACTTGCAAAGTAAGAGAGAGAGACACACTAGTATAGAGCCAAGCCCAGATTTTCATATGGACTATTGATTATATAAAAACAACTAGCTACTTCTCAATGAGAAAATGGGGGTATCTAGTAAACAGTCTGTATTTCCTTAGCATAGTGGATAGTTTAAAGGACACTGCGTAAGGCTCTGTCCATAAGTAATAGGTAGTTTTTTTATGTGGTACGTACTTACATCCATACTGGCTGAAAGTGGATGCAAATAGTCATAAGAATTGCGGCGAATCTTTAAGGAAATATACGAAACTAACAACTCTCTAACTCTTTCAAGGATTACATTTATCACCAAATAATTTTGAAAAGATAACAGACCAAACTCTTACGATCTTCACTTGTTTTGCATTGGCAAATAGGGCGTTTGTATTATGTTTGATTGCTACTGTTAGAGAACCTTACGCACCTTTCGCGCCTTCTACTTATTCTCTTCTTTTTTGACTTTCGTGTTCTCGCATCACACCTCTTCATATCAAAGATGTCATATTGGAGCATTTCTCGTTCGGAGTTTCCGGACTCATTTCACACTCCAAACCAATCATTTTCTACTAAGAAGACTCACTTCCTGAGTATTCCTCTTTCTCCACTTCACCCTTCACCTCATCCACCAATCCATTGTTCAAGATTGACTCTAATCTTGAACTATCATTTGGGACTCCATCATTCCTAAAGAATGATCCAACGTAGTCTACGCTTGCAGAAATCGAAACAGTGCACTTGATGCCACCTAAGGGAAAAGGTTCCATGGTTGAACAGTCCAAGATCAACACTACCATGTTAGCCTCCATTCAGTCCATTCATACTCAGTTAACAGAACATGGTAACTTTCAAAATGCATTGAGAGATATGATTCTTGAGATAAGGCACGATAGACAAGATATGAGAGAGGAGGATATAAACAACGGAGGTGGGAATGGAAGAGATGAACCTGCAGAGCTAGTGGCTAAGCTCTCACAGAGGGAATCCTATAATCCAGATTTAGGACAGACGAATACAAGTATTCAAATTCCTGTGTTTCATGGGCATTTCGGGCTTAAGCCAACTATCTTACCATTACTCTGCATAGTACACGTCCAAAAATTCGATCACATCTACATCACGATCCATTACCCTAACATCCCATTAGAGGTAATGAAGATGATGGTATTTCATTTCAGCTTGATGGACAAGGCCCTTTATTGGGTAAATCATCTAGGAAAAGTTGTCACTACATGGGAAGAGTTGATGTCTGCTTTTCTAAGCAAACATGACCCACTTGAATGCCTCAACCAAATGCGATCATTGATACAAACTTCTCTTAAATGTCCCATGAGCCTATTCACGAGGTGTGGGAAAGATTCAAAGACTTAACAGAGAAGTGCCCCCATCATGATATTCTTAATATGGGTCTAGTGCAAAATTTCTTTGGGGATTTGAGTCATGAAAATCAGAAGTTAGTAGATGCCTCTTGTGGGGTTGTCACTTCAAGAAGGACGAGGATGTCCTATATCAGATTTTTAAGGAGACGGCAGAAAGCTTCGCATCTCTTTCTTCTTCGTGTGCATTCTAGAAACATCTCGTTCCTTCTTCTACTAATGCATTACCCCACAAGGCTGTCAAAATGACAGCATCACATGAAGTGGACAAGGTGGACAATTCTGATCTGACCATTATAGGAAATCACCTATCCAAACTAGATATAATTGAGAAATGATCCAAGGAGTTTGAGAAGATCCAAGTGATCAAATAGAGGACGAAGAACTCGGACATGTTGGATGATATAATGAAGCATCTAGAGCTTCTTGTAAGTACGATCAACACATCCCAAAGCACAAGTGCAGCAACCGACACTTCTTCCCAGGAGCAGGCTCCTTCCACTTCCGCATAGTGGAAAACCAAAGGACCATCCACATTTCAGCATGTTTATTACATGCAGACCCCTAACCAAATCCCAGAACATTCATAATTGATTGTCCCGTACCAGCAAGAAGGTCCATACATTCCTAAGCAGCCGGCTGCACCTCCCCCTATCATTCAGGAGGTGAACGGTATCTGGTTTGATCGAGAGCGCAACTAGCCTCGTCCATCCGGGCAAGGACATAGACCCACCCACAAATTTCAGGGAGGCAGACCGCAATAGTACTAACACCAGTAACTCTAGTCTCCACCTCATTTCCAGAACTGGAGAGATCGCCAACAACAGATGTAATGTGCATATTTTCCACAACCCTACCACCACCAACAGACTACATCATACAGATAGTATTCATATCATTCTCCTCCTACTCATTTCAAGAAGTATGGATATCATCAACCTCCTCACTACCAGTCTCAGTGAAAACCCGTCATTGAGCACCCCGAGGCATCTTCAGTAAATCTAGCACTTGATCAGTTGGAAGTGATAATGAGGAATATGAAATATCTTACTTAGAGGCTAGACAACCTTGAAGGATATGGTGAGAAATATTCAAGCGCATCACAGAAGCATGGTGATCGCATCGAATGCGATCGGGAGCGACTAGTCACACTAGTTGCTCGATGCAGCAAAAATTAAAAAAAAATCATATGATGAAACCACACAATCCAAGAACCATTCTCAGATTGTTTCATCTAAACCACAATTAGGTATAAGGTTTACCTCTTGAAGCGTGGTTGTGATCGAGTCTCTAAATGAAGAGACCTTCTATCTCAAGTCCGATCCAATGGAGGAGACTCTTGCGAGCGCGTTGATGAGACACGTCCTTCTCGCAATCCATGTTAATGATCCAAGCGATGAATCTCCTGATCTCGTCACACAAGATCCAACATCTTCTTCACGAGCGAGATGCACCAAAGGAGATGGAGATCCACGAGTTGATGATCCGACACCATAACAACGATGCTGCGTCGATGACGACTCATACAATGGCTCCATGATGGACGACCATTATAGGAGAGAGAGAGAGGCTTGGCGTGTGGAGAAAAGAGAGAGAGAGATAGAGCATTCATTAATCATATCTCTCAAAGAGCAATGCATGCCTCTTCTTATATATGGTTTTGGGAACCCAAGGATCCCAATCCATGGGCAACACAGAATCGATGGATGAGATTGATTTGTGTTTCTTTCAATGGCTAAGATGTTGTTGTAAAAACACAACAACAAGTGATTTAATTTAAATTAATTAATATCGATAAGTCAATATAATTAATCTTAAATTAGATCACATTTGACTAGAGATAGGATAATGAGAAGACCAACTCCCAACCCTAAAAGAGAGGGGACGACTACTCTCCACATGGAGAGTTGTAGCTGTCCACTCATCTTGGGAGGACTGGGACAATCTCCCCAAAACATCATGAGATCTCATTATCTCTTTATATCTCCTATGACTCTTGTTGATAATATTTTCACCATAAAATAATTCTAAATTATTTTATGGATAATATCAATCATGCCTTTGAAATTATGTGAATCTTATTCACAACCCAAAACAAAATATAAATTATATTTTAATTAATCATCAAATGTGAATCCAATTCACATTAATAATTAACTAACAAATATAAATTATGATACGCTCTCTCTAATATATTGCAAATCACATTTATAATATATATGATTAATATCGATAGTGCTATCCATATTATTTATATCCATGATAATTAAATAGTATTTAGTCATCTTGGATCTTTATTTTCATGTGCCAAAATAATATGAATCACATTCACATTATTCACATCTTTGATAATTAAATCATATTTAATTGTCTCGATAACTCTCCTTATAATATGAATCAAATTCATATTGTCCATGATAATTAAATAATATAAATTTTCTCGATGCTCGGATACATATATCAACAATGAAATAATTCACGAACTCTTTCAAGGATAATGCGCTTTCTCCGCGGATACTAGGAGATAAGGACATGGCGATTGTTTAGTTCTATGTATAGTGACCTGGATATTGAGATCACATCTCAAATCCAGATCTTGCGGACCTCTCACAGATGCTTGAATTAAATCAAGACCGCAAATCTAATCTTCTCATTGTATCTGAATCACATTCATATCAATGTCCAACAATTGGACCAAGAACAAAAACTTTTCTACTGAGAGGAGTCACTAAAATCGAGACTCGTTTCATCACTCCCTAGGAATGGAAGCGTCATGGTTATACAATCGTTTATAATGACATCACCCTCAGGTATTCCTAATACATGTACATCCTGCATACTGGAAGACCCATAATAAACCCAAATTATAAGATCTATTTTACATTGTCTACTTCACGGTTTTATCAGTAAGTTTCTAATTTGATCATTGGGAGTCGGTATCGACCATATACTTTCCAAAAGCATATATCATACCTCGAAACTTTCCAAAAGTATATTACAAATTCAGTCAAGCTTCCAAAGCGAGACAACCGTGCATGGAATTTGATTCTTCCCAATATCTCATGAGTGAGATCATATCTTCCAATTCAGTAATGAACCTGTATGATACCTTTGAGAGATCGTATAACTCACATGCCCTTGTATACGCACCCACGCGTCGGTGTATAGACCTTGATTAGGTCATCAACCTTTTGGTCTGCCAAATGTACATACTCAGACATATAGTAACACATCTATCTCCGGTCAGAGGATGTGTGCCTATATCATGACATCATATGATATAGGACGTTGGTTATCTCAATCTCATTAAGTCAACTCTTTGACCTAACTAATCTAACACCTCCGAATCTATATTCCTATGCTGAGGACCTGCATCAAGAGGTTGGTTAGATATCAACCCAAATGAGAAAGGATTGCCATATCCTACTCAGGCTGGAGATCATCTCTTAACAATCATTTGACGGTGCTTAATGAGTCATTAATATAACTCTTTAGATATTAATCCAAGCATCAGCTTCTATGATTCAATTATTGAATCAACAACTGTATGATTATTAAGATGGACATGGCACATAACCCTAATTGTACTAAGGGACTTATTATGAAAATTAGTTATTCTCCATTTCTAATCAGGGAATGATATTTGCAATAACATTTATTGCATAATGGCTCGACGTGGGCTCGCATGTCCAACAATCTCCTACTAGCCCAAAGAGCCATTAATGGGCAAATCTTTAAACCCGCACTCATGTGATAATCATAGGCTATTTAGAGAAATATCTAGGTAAGCTGAGCGGTCACTCTGTTCCCAAGAGACTATGCCAAGACAATCATAGGCTATTTAAATTAATTAATATCGATAAGTCAATATAATTAATCTTAAATTAAATTACATTTGACTAGAGATAGGATAATGAGAAGACCAACTCCCATCCCTAAAAGAGAGGGGACGGCTACTCTCCACATGGAGAATTGTAGTTGTCCACTCCTCTTGGGAGGACTGGGACAATCTCCCAAAAACATCATGAGATCTCATTATCTCATGATATCTCCTATGACTCTTGTCGATAATATTTTCACCATAAAATAATTCTAAATTATTTTATGGAAAATATCAATCATGCCTTTGAAATTATGTGAATCTTATTCACAACCCAAAACAAAATATAAATTATATTTTAATTAATCATCAAATGTGAATCCAATTCACATTAATAATTAACTAACAAATATAAATTATGATACACTCACTCTAATATATTGCAAATCGCATTTATAATATATATGATTAATATCGATAGTGCTATCCATATTATTTATATCCATGATAATTAAATAGTATTTAATCATCTTGGATCTTTATTTTCATGTGCCAAAATAATATGAATCACATTCACATTATTCACATCTTTGATAATTAAATCATATTTAATTATCTGGATAACTCTCCTTATAATATGAATCAAATTCATATTATCCATGATAATTAAATCATATAAATTTTCTCGATGCTCGGATACATATATCAACAATGAAATTATTCACGAACTCTTTCAAGAATAATGCGCTTTCTCCGCGGATACTAGGAGATAAGGACATGGCGATTGTTTAGTTCTACGTATAGTGACTTGGATATTGAGATCACATATCAAATCCAGATCTTGCGGACCTCTCACAGATGCTTGATTAAATCAAGACCGCAAATCTAATCTTCTCATTGTATCTTAATCACATTCATATCAATGTCCAACAATTGGACCAAGATCAGATCACTTCTCTACTAAGAGGAGTCACTAAAATCCAGACCCGTTTCATCACTCCCTAGGAATGGAAGCGTCATGGTTATACAATCGTTTATAATGACATCACCCTCAGGTATTCTTAATACCTGTACATCCTGCATACTGGAAGACCCATAATAAACACAAAGTATAAGATCTATTTTACACTTCTACTTCACGGTTTTATAAGTAAGTTTCTCATTTGATCATTGGGAGTCGGTATCGACCATATACTTTCCAAAAGCATATATCATACCTCGATACTTTCCACAAGTATATATCCAACCTACAAATTCAGTCAAGCTTCCAAAGCGAGACAACCCTGCATGGAATTTGATTCTTCCCAATATCTCATGAGTGAGCTCATATCTTCCAATTCAGTAATGAACCTGTATGATACCTTTGAGAGATCGTATTACTCATATGCCCTTGTATACGCACCAGCGCGTTGGTGTATAGACCTTGATTAGGTCATCAACCTTTTGGTCTGCCAAATGTACATACTCAGACATATAGTAACACATCTGTCTCCGGTTAGAGAATGTGTGCCTATATCATGACATCATATTATATAGGACGTTGGTTATCTCGATCTCATTAAGTCAACTCTTTGACCTTACTAATATAACACCTCCGAATCTCTATTCCTATGCTGAGGACCTGCATCAAGAGGTTGATTAGATATCGGCCCAAATGAGAAAGGATTGCCATATCCTACTCAGGCTGGAGATCATCTCTTAACAATCATTTGACGGTGCTTGATGAGTCCTTAATCTAACTCTTTAGATATTCATCCAAGCATCAGCTTCTATGATTCAATTATTGAATCAACAACTGTATGATTATTAAGAGGGATATGGTACATAACCCTAATTGCACTAAGGGACTTATTATGCAAATTAGTTATTCTCCATTTCAAATCAGGGAATGATTTTTGCAATAATATTTATTGCATAATGGCTCGACGTGAGCTCACATGTCCAACAATCTCCCACTAGCCCAAAGAGCCATTAATGGGCTAATCTTTAAAACCGCACTCATGTGACAATCATAGGCTATTTAAAGAAATATCAAGGTAAGATGAGCGGTCACTCTGTTCCCAAGAGACTATGCCAAGTCCTTTTACGACACTTGCATATCTCCCAGCAATAGTGCTTGCATCCAATGCGAATGTTGCATTTTATGCAACCAATACTCAATCTTGTTAAAGCAATTATAGTATCCTTGACACTATTTCTCAACAATTATTACAACCAGTATTTCCATAATCCTTATCAGAATACCCTTATTCCTGAAGATCTCTTTCTCCTAAGTTATCTACAGTTAAGACCCTTATAGATCACTATCTTACAATGTCTTCAACTTCTTGAAGATAAGACTTAGAGATCACTATCTCTAAGTCTCGTCACCTTTGAAGATTTTGTTATTACTGCAATCAAGTGTTTTTCTCTCCATAGTAGGATTAGCAACACTTTACTACTCCCAGTGCATGGCAGATATCTGGCTTTAGCATATTCTCGGCTTCTCGTAACTGATGCACAAGTGCAACCATTTTTAGCATTCACTTCCTCAACTCCTTGAGGTGTTATCCCTTCAGATAGGTCAGTACCATATCTCAATGGATGGAAGCCTTTCTTGGAATTTTCCAGAAAATGGAATATGTTCAAGGTGTACTACTAATGTGACAGTCCCAATACCCTCTTCTCTATGCTTCTGAACACCTTCAGAATTAAGATCCAAGAGGCATCCTTGAGATCATATCTCAAGTTTTGGAACAACTATATAATAAAATACTTATTATTATCCTTATATTATTTTAAATGATTAGGATATTATCTACATTTTGCATGATGAACACAATGGCACTCTCGCTAAGCTTCATATGGTTCATCAAGATTCTATCTGAAATCATAACATTTATAATTTCATCAAATCTTATGTTCCAGCTACAAGAAGCTTATTTGAGTCTATAGATGGATTTCTTTAGCTTGCACATCTTGCTTTCCTCAACCATGAAATCCTGGGGCTACTTCATGTGAATATCCTTAGAGAGGAATGCAATCTTGACTTCCATCTTGAAGATGTCAAAGCCAAGTTGTGTAGCTACAATGAGCAATAATCCGATGGGTTTAAGCATGGTTACTGAAGAGCAAGTCTCATTGCAAGTAATGTCTTCCCTTCTGGTGTGTAGCTCATGTCTGCAAACCGTGCTTTTAAGGTCTCTACCTTCTCATCAGATTCCATCTTTCTCTCAAAGATCCATTTACACCTTAATGGGTCTTACCCTTATAGGTGGATCCTCGAGGGTCCATATACAACACTTGTATATGAAATCTACTTTAGACTTCATTGCTAAAATCCATCTTTCCATGTCATGATCCTCAGGAGCTTCATCACATGAAGTCCGATCATTGTCAGACTTAACTGACACATGGAATACATCCTCAAACTTATTTGAAGAGGTATTAGTGTTTCATCTTTAATTGTCCTTTTGGTTTCTGATTTCAGGAGCCTCATTATCATGTCAAGATTCAATGAGTTCCTTTACTTCATTTTTATCTTGATTCTCAAGAGTCTCAATCCTCTAAGAATAACATTCTCAGAGATGAGATCTTTTAAGAATCTCAAGGTCATAAAGTAGGTATCCAATACCATCCTTTATTTTCCTAATCAAGTATCACTCTCTAGTGCTCAATTCCAGCTTTCTTGCATGGAATCTTTTTAAGGATATATAATGTAGTCTCTACTACATGCATACATGGAAACTAAGAGATAATTATGCTAAAATTCATCATTGATTTAATCATGTCACACATGATCCAATTGTATCTCCCTACAACTCTATTGAGTTTAGGTTTATTAGGAGGAGTGAGATAGAAATGATATTCATATCTCCATAAGGTATTCTTTGAGTTTATCTAACATGTACAAGCTACCTAGGTTAGATCAAATTCATTTCATCTTTCTTCAAAGTTTGGTTCTAAACCAAAATTGTGAAATCTTTGAACACTTCAAAGGTTTCCTAGGTGAAGATAAGAAATCTCATATGACAAATAATCATCAATAGATATCACATATCCATAATGTTTACTATGATATAGATGATCCACATACATCAATATGTATGAGATCTTGAATACCTCGACATCTAAGACCATTCCCAGAGAAGGGTGTATTGGACATTTTACTTTGAATACAATATTCATAAGTATGTAAGCTTTGAAATTTTTTTAGACATTCTAAAGTTTCATCTCTTACCAGTCTATTGATTAAATCAACAGATAAATGTCCAAGGTTTGATGCCAGATCATTGTTAAATGATCTTCATCCTCATATTGATCTTTTAAAGGTTTAGTTTCGATATTAGAAATCTTAATGAACCATTCATTAATTTTCTAATTTAGTAGAGTCCACTAGATGCCAGATTACTATCTGAAATATATCCATCATAACTCTTTATGATAGGTTTATTCCAGAATTCATGTTTATTTCCAACATTTAGAAATAAACTATGAGTGTATTCTGATATCTAGGTCATAAAGACATTCTCTAAGACAAAGGGCTCTCCCACTGAAAATATGAAGTCCATCTATCCAATAGAGATTGTTGCAACAATTGCATCAAAATCTATGTAGATGACTATTAAATCTGAAGATTAAATTCTCCAGTCTTCTAAAACATATGCAACCCGTTGCAAGTAATGTTAGAAGATTGAGATACAATTATAAGACTTTATCTTATTCAATAAGCAAGTCAATATCCAGTCTTCTAAAACATATGCAACCCGTTGCAAGTAATGTTAGAAGATTGAGATACAATTATAAGACTTTATCTTATTCAATAATCAAGTCAATATCAGTGATTTATGTAGATTATTCTGATGCTCTATCCGAGTGCTTCTCTAAGGATTCTAGATAGACTTGATAGTCATACTATCAACACACCAACTTATTGCAGTATTGGCATTCATCCAACTCTTAGGATGTCATATGTAAGTCATAGAAGTACGGTCAACTCTTTGACTATCCTTCTCATCTTGGGCCTGACCTATGCTTCCACTGCGCTCTCTTTATCTATAAACAACCATTGCTTAGGACTAAGGATCTCTCATGTTAAATTCAAAAGAATTTAATGTAAGAGCACTTCAACATTTATACATGCTTTATTAAATTCATACAATATGAATGTTATGAAGCTTCATGAATGACTAGAGTATAGACAGTAGAATGATGACACTCATCATATCTACATCCATCTAGACTCTTAAAACATTGGTTCAGGTAGGTATTCAAACATTTTGAATATATCATCTCTTATAGAGTTACCATTCTGCATGATGCAGTGAACCATGCCATTCATGATAAATGTCAAGAGCACATATGTATGCCAGAATATCTTCTTAGATTTTTATAAGGATTAATTGACAATTACGATCATCATTGACATGTCACTTCCAAAGTACATTTGATGATATCAATACGATAGAGACATACAAACCCTAGGGTTGTAGATCTATTGTCTATTTAGTTATCATTCCTCATTATTATGATGAAACTTGCACATTGCAACCACATACATTATGTGTCCAACTGCAAGTACAATATCTGGATCATGAGTCCAATCCTTAATATTTTACTGGTTATTATTGAGTATAACATTGAGTGGGTTTAATGAATGATTATTTGAAATAAGAAATTTGCATAAGTGTGTATATATATTACTTTTATTTAGGAGTTTTTATATCAAAGTTGTCTTGCCTTGTCAACACTGAAAGTTCATTCCCTTAATCACTTTCAATGTAAGAGATATACTTACCATTATATCTCAAGCAAGATCTGGGATCTCCTTCCTTATCTTTGTTACATCCCAATAATATGAGAACTTGTAACTCAGATAAAAAGAAGCGGGAACACATTCCTCCTTGCAAGTCCAACTTGCATCTCCCATTTCGGTCTATAACACCTGGGCCCACCACCCTAAGGTGATGTTGACCTATCATTAATTGAACCAATCGTCAACAGGCTTAATACTCGCTATACGCAATCCAATATTGCCCCAATAATATGAGGACCCGATATTGGGGTCACTACGTATACGGCCTTACTCTTTCGAGAAGCGAAGAGCCCGATCCAAATGGATTGTATGCAAGAGCTGTCACTTCGGACAGGCGTCTCCTACATATAATATCTGGCGACGGAACCATTCGCCTTGGCGGGAGACCATGGATGTTACTTATGTGATCGTCTATATCATAATCAAATTTTAATTAATCATTATGAATCATATTCAGTATGATTAATTTTTCCAAGAGAAATAACACATCTATTTATAATAGAATATCTTAATTTTAATTAGATTCCAATTAATCTAATCATATTAAATTAATGATCCAGATAATATCCAACAAACATGCTTAGTTGTTACTTGAATTATGGTATTATCTCAAATATGTATTATTTTGAATTTTAATAACTATAAATACATCATGATTTCTTAAGCATTATACCAACCCTACCCGCTGTCATGGCTAGTACCGATGGGAGTGGGACAGATCGCACACGGTGCAACCTGCTACCCCAACGCTCCCCGACTAGACACCATATCCGCCTTGGGAAAGGATAATGCAAAATAGATCACTTTGTACTTGAGATGATCATTGGTTTTTCACCGAAATTATACCATATAATATTCATCAAAACCATTTTGATAATATTATAAAGAGATTTGCTAAACAAATCCCCAATCCTATTCAAGCAACAAGGTTTTGCATGCAAAAGTTGTCCTACAACTATTGTAGGATAAACGAGAGTTTTTATGAAAATAATGTTTGTTGCAAATTCATATTAACCAAATTGTGATCAAGATCAACTATCTTAACATTTTGGTTAATGAAATGTCAATTAAAGAAATAATCATCATCTTTAAATATTTTATAAATATTTATCAATAATTATTTCAGAAAATTAATAATTAGTTTTCATTAATTTATTTGAATCACAATCATAAGGTTCACGATCAAGTTCTTTAATTTCCAGCAATGACCCCTACTCACTAAAATCAATATAAGTCGATCAATTTAAATCCAATTAATGCAAACTCTATTTATTTTGTTCACCATTTTATTTAAAACAGAACCCAATTGATAATTATGCATTTCCAGGCATTTAGGACCGTAATTAACTCTTTAATTATGTCACTAATCACCATCCCATAAATAATGGACATATGGTTATTAAAATATCATATCTTGAGTTATCAGATTCTGAATCACGCAAACTCAAATTCCATGACTTTCTTATTTAATGGGGAACAATATCCAAGTGATATTTTTGTGTTGAAATATTTAAACAGGGCCGAAAAATTTTCACAAAACAGAGCTGCGAAAATTGAAATGCATAAATCTTCACGAACCCTATCGAGCCAAAATCTTCGTAGGTTCATGGATCTCATACAAAACCTTTGACAACCTGGCTCTGATACCACTTGAAGGATATGGTGATAAATCCTCAAGCCTATCACGGAATCATGATGATCGCATCGAATGCGATTGGGAGCGACTACTCGCACTAGTTGCTCGATGCAGCAGAAATTAAAAAATTTTTCATATGATGAAATCACATAATCCAAGAACCATTCTCAGATCATTTCATCTAAATCACAATTAAGTATAAGGTTTAACTCTTGAAGCGTGGTTGTGATCAAGTCTCTAAACGGAGAGACCTTCTGTCTCAAGTCCGATCCGATGGAAGAGACGCTTGCGAGCACGTTAATGAGATGCGTCCTTCTCTCAATCCATGTTAATGATCCAAGCGAAAAATTTCCTGATCTCGTCACCCAAGATCCAACATCTTCTTCACGAGAAAGATGCACCAAAGGAGATGGAGATCCACGAGTTGATGATCCGGCAGCATAACGACAATAATGCGTCGATGACGACTCTCACAATGGCTCCATGGTAGACGACCATTATAAGAGAGAGAGAGAGGCTTGGCATGTAGAGAAAAGAGAGAGAGCATTCACTAATCATATCTCTCGAAGAGCAATGGATGCCTCTTCTTATATAGGGTTTTAAGAACCCATGGATCCCAATCCATGGACAACACATAATCAACGGATGAGATTGATTTGTGTTTCTTTCAATGGCTAAGATGTTGTTGTAAAAACACAACAACAAGTGATTCAATTTAAATTAATTAATATTGATAAATCAATATAATTAGTCTTAAATTAAATCACATTTGACTAGAGATAGGATAATGAGAAGACCAACCCCCATACCTAAAAGAGAGGGGATGGCTACTCTCCACATGGAGAGTTGTAGCCGTCCACTCCTCTTGGGAGGAATGGGTCAATCTCTCCAAAACATCAAGATATCTCATTATCTCATGATATCTCCTATGACTCTTGCCGACAATATTTTCACCATAAAATAATTCCAAATTATCTTATCCAAAATATCAATCATGCCATTGAAATTATGTAAATCTTATTCACAACTCAAAACAAAATGTAAATTATATTGTAATTAATCATCAAATGTGAATCTAATTCACATTAATAATTAATTAAAAAATATAAATTATGATATGCTCTCTCTAATATATTATAAATCACATTTATAATGTAAATATGATTAATATGGATAGTGCTATCCATATTTTTCATATCCATGATAATTAAATCGTATTTAATCCTATAGGATCTTTATTCTCATGTACCAAAATAATATGAATCACATTCACATTATTCACATCTTTGATAATTAAATCATATTTAATTATCTCAGATAACTCTCCTTATAATATAAATTAAATTCATATTATCCATGATAATTAAATCATGTCAATTTTCTCGATGCTCGGATACATATATCAAGAATGAAATTATCCACGAACTCTTTCAAGGATAATGTGCTTTCTCCACGGATACTTGGAGATAAGGACATGGCGAATTATTTCACGTATAGTGACTTGGATATTGAGATCACATCTCAAATTCAGATCAAGCGACCTTTGATAGATGCTTGATTAAATCAAGACCGCAAATCTAATCTTCTCATTGTATCTGAATCACATTCATATCAATGTCCAACAATTAGAACAAGATCAGATCACTTCTCTACTGAGAGGAGTCACTAAAATACAGACACGTTTCATCACTCCCTACGAATGGAAGTGTCATGGTTATACAATCATTTATGATAACATCACCCTCAGGTATTCCTAATACATGTACATCTTGCATACTAGAAGACCTAGAAGACCCAGAATAAACCAAAAGTATAAGATCTATTTTACACTGTCTACTTCAGGGTTCTATCAGTAAGGTTCTCATTTGATCATTGGGAGTCGGTATCGATCATATACTTTCCAAAAGCATATATCATACATAGGTCTTGATCATATACTTTCCAAAAGTATATATCAAACCTACAAATTCAGTCAAGCTTCCAAAGCGAGATGACCATGCACGGAATTTGATTCTTCCCAGTATCTCATGAGTGAGCTCATATCTTCTGGTTCAGTAATGAACCTGTATGATCCCTTTGAGATATTGTATTACTCATATGCCCTTGTATACACACCAGCGTGCCGGTGTATAGACCTTGATAGGTCATCAACCTATTGGTCTGCCAAATGTACATACTCCGACATATAGTAACACATCTTTCTCTGGTCAGAGGATGTGTACCTATATCATGACAACATATGATATAGGACTTTGGTTATCTCGATCTCCTTAAGTCAACTCTTTGATCTAATTAATCTAACATCTCCGAATCTCTATTACTATGCAGAGGACCTGCATCAAGAGGTCGGTTAGATATCAGCCGAAATGAGAAAGGATTGCCATCTCCTACTCAGGCTGGAGATCATCTCTTAAAATCATTTGACGGTGCTTGATGAGTCCTTAATCTAACTCTTTAGATATTCATCGAAGCACCAGCATCTATGATTCAATTATTGAATCAACAACTGTATGATTATTAAGATGGCCATGGTACATAACTAATTGTAGTAGGGGACCTATTATGCAAATTAGTTATTCTTCATTTCAGATCAGGGAATGATATTTGCAATAACATTTATTGCATAATGGCTCGCCGTGAGCTCGCATGTCTAGCAGACCTAACCACTAGAAAGACACTAATCTCCAAAACTGGTCAAAGTCAATCCCAACAACTTTAGGCGCAAGGAGCAGATAGCCCATGATCCATCCACACCCGAGACAAGTATGACCCTTGATTTTTCTAGTTTATCTGACACCATTCATCTCATGAGTTGTAGGAGATTGCGACTGTCTTCGCATCCGTTGGTATTGGGAAATCAAGCCGGTGAGAGAGTTTCACCTTCTACATCATCTTGTTCAACATCATTACCGAGGTCTAATTTAGCATCACCCGAAAATGGAGTTTCACAATCTTTTTGTTTTCACCATCATCATCTTCACCTTCACCATCTAGATGTAGATCACTGTTAGCGGAGAGGGAGAACACACCAGTCGTGGATTCTTCTTATACACTAGTAGCAAGAACCCATCCTATTTTAGATTTTATTTTTCCTCCACCTGTTTTGGACAATACTGTACATACTGATTTTGGTTGTCCTATTGTACATCAGGATTCTACTTTGAATAATCAAAATGATCATTTAAATGTTTTATCTGATTCTATACGATTTCTTCTACCTTAAATAAAATAAAGAAAATTGAGAAACTAAAAATAGTCCTATCTGATCCTGGAGTGGTTGACATTTTACATAATATTTTTTAGAGATGCCACTCCTTAAGACAATGGAGTATATGCATGTAGTATAAAAGGGAATGTAAGAAGCATGTACTCAAAAGCATCAACCAAAAACAGAACAGACGAAAGAAGACAGAAAAACATATCTTGACCATGGCCACAGTTCATGCCATCATCAACCTCCCGCCCAAAAAGAAAGATAATGGAGCACCTCACATTGATTGCCACATTTTTATCAAGAATTTGATCACACTCTTCTCGATAGCAGTTCCTTCATTAATCTTATGCCATCCTCTCTATCATTGAGTATAGGTCAGGACATCTTAAAACGACTAGGATGATCCTTCAGTTTATTGATAGATCGACTAAGAGACCGAGGGGTATTTTAGAGGATGTTATTGTTATGGTGCAAGGAATGAAATTCACTATTGATTTTATTGTCATGGATATGGACACATCTGCACCACTACTCAATACCCCAATCAAACTAGGTCAATCGTTCCTCCGAACGATCAAAGCAATAATTGATTATGGTACTGTAGATATCATCTTTCACTCCAGTAGAGACAAGGTGAAAATTGAGATTATCCTCGATCCTAAACATTCACCACCACAAGTAGCAACAAATGAGAGGCAGACGGTTACACCAGATGCTGAAGACTGTGATTTTCTAGCTGAATTTAAAGAGATAGATCTTTTTGCTGATTTCATTGATACCCAGGAGTTACTTTCTCAGAAGGATTTTCTTGATAGCATATTGGACATGAGATCCCTTATTAATCCTTCTGAGTTGTTTGTTGATGGGCAGTTTGAGCTGATTTAAGAGGATTAGACTAAGAGACTAGAGGTACGTTCTGAGATTCCTTTGACACATCATTTTGAGATTTTTTTGGACATACCTCCCGCTGAGATATAGGAGCCGATTGATAATTTTTCTGAGATATGCACTGATGAGAGACACCTTTCTGATATTATTATTGATATATCTGAGCCGTTTATTGATGAGAATATAGAGATTTCTGAACATCCAGATGATTCGTACCTTTCTGAGTGGAAATCATTCATTGCATAACTTTTTGAGGTTTTACTTGTTGAGCTGACAATATCCATGGTGGATAATACACAGAGTATAGATCATATATCTTCTACCAGTGCAGTTACAGAGGCTGTCATAGAGCCGATTCAGACCCACCCTAAACTCAAGGCTTTACCATCAACCTGTTAAATATGCCTTCCTTGGGAGTCCCCCCAAATGTTTCTGGTCATCCTCAGCTCGTAGTTGATCGATGAACAATAACCTCACAAGCTAGAGGTTCTTGAGAGAAACCACAAGGCCATTGGATGTAGTATTTCAGATCTCCATGGGATTAGTCAAGCTTTGTGCTTGCATCATATCTACTTAAAGGATGACTGTAAACCCTTCCATGAGTGTCAGTGCCATCTATATCCGAATCTAATGGAGGTTGTCATGAAAGAGATCAAGAAATGGTGTGATGTTGGCTTTATTTCACCCATTTCAGATTTCAAATGGGTCAGTGCTTTTCATGTGGTCTCGAAGAAATCTAGGATTACTATAGTAAAGAATGACAGTGGTGAGGAGACTCCGACCCATGTACCTATTTCATGGCATGTTTGTGTAGATTACTGATGTTTGAATTCAACTACTAAGAAGGATCACTTTCCACTACCTTTTATTGATCGTATTATTGAGAGGTTGGTAGGGAAAGAGTTCTTTTATTTCTTAGACGTGTATTGGATATATAACTAGGTTGCTATCGCTCCTAACGATCAGGAGTAAACTACTTTCACGTGTCCGTTTGGCACCTATGCCTTTAGACAGATGCCCTTTGGATTGTGTAACACCCCTACTACATTTCAAAGGTGTATCTTTCTTGAGGTATTTATGGAAGATTTCTCGATTTACATTGCTAGTTTTAACACATGTCTTGCTTATTTAGACTGAATCCTTCAACATTGCTACGAGGTAAAACTAGTGCTCTTGTGGGAGAAGAGTCACTTTATGGTGACTAATGGGATTGCATTGGGCCACGTCATCTCTAAACATGGTATGGAGGTTAACCCAGCTAAGATCAATGTGACATCCAAGTTAGAAACATTGTAAAATTTGAAGCAGTTGAGGTCATTTATAGGACACATTGAATTCTACAGGAGATTCATTAAGGACTTTAGCAAGATCGCCAGACCTTTGACTGAGCTTCTATGCAAGGAGAGTGAGTTTATTATTGATGACAAAATCCTCCTTGTATTCCATCAGATGAAAGACATGGTTACAAGTACTCCTGTCCTATAACCACATGATTGATCTCTTCCTTTGAGATCATGATGGACGCGCCGGATTTTGCAGTTGGAGCTATTTTAGGGTAGAGTACCATTTGGTTTACTCTATGCTATCAAGACTCTGGATGAGGCACAATAGAATTTCGCAGTCATAGAGAAGGAGATGTTAGCAGTTGTGTTTGGATTAGAGAAGTTCATATCTTACCTCATTGGTTCGCATGTTATCGTATACACGGATCACACTACCATACAGTACTTACATGCAAAGAAGGATGCCAAGCCACGCCTTATCAAATGGATCCTTCTTCTCCAGAAGTTTGGTTTAGATATTCCAGATAAACATGGAGTGAAAAATGTTGTGGCAGATCACCTTGTCTGCGTTATAGATGCATATACTTTTGAGTAAAGCATGATCCCTATTTTTGAGACCTTTCCAAATAAAAACATTTTTATGTGGACTCACTCCTATAGTGTGCTAATATTATGAACTATCTTGTCTTCAAAAAAGTTCCACAAGATTTTTCAAAGCACAAGGTAGATAGATTTCTGTCTGAGATACATTTTTATTAATGGGAGGATTCATACTTGTTTCGTGAGGGTGCAGATTGTATTTGAATATGGCGCATTCCTCGGGAGGAATACACCAGCGTAAGCACTATCACAAATTAGAGCCTGGTGGGTATCATTCAGGGAAGTGCATGATAGCTAAGATTTTATAGAGCAACCTTTGGTGGCCAACATTATTTAAGGATGTTACAAAGTATGTTCGAGGTTGTACTGACTTTTAGAAGATGGGAGGAATCATTGGTTCCAAAGATACCATGCCCTTGAGATATATATAGATTCTGATGTTTTTGAAGCTTGAGGCACAGACTTCATGGGCCCATTTCCTCTCACTCAGGGATATCAGTACATCCTGCTTGCCATGGATTATGTTAGTCGATGGGTGGAGGCTATTGTCACCAGAGCCGTGGATAGTCGTATGGTTTGTTACTTGCTCAAGGACCGTATTATTGCCTGATTTAGAATTGTCAAGATACTTATTTCAAATGGGGGAAGTCATTCAATAATAGAGAAGTCAAGAAGCTTGTGAAGGAGTAATCCATTAAGCATAGGGTTGCATCTCCTTACCACCCACAGACTAATGGCTTGCCTGAGGTTTCAAATAGGGAGATCAAGATTATATTGCAAAAACTTGTACATCCAGATAGGATGAACTGGTCCCAAATACTTGACTCGATTCTATGGGCTTATCGGATGGAGTACAAGTCACCATTGGTCATGTCTCCATACAAATAAGTGTATGGAAAGCCTTACCACATGCTAGTAGAATTAATTTACAAATCAAAATGGGCACTCCGTATATGCAATCTTGATTATGAGAAAGCAGGAAAGAATATGAAGTTAGATCTGAATAGATTGTTGGAATTCCAAGATTTTGCATAAGACAACTCACTCATGTATAAGGAGAAAGTCAAGCGTTAGCCTGATAGTCACATAAGAAGAAAGACTTTCTCCCCTGATCAAAAGATATGGTTGTTTGATGCTAAGTTGAAGTTATTTCTAGGAAAATTGAATTGCAAATGGTCAGGATCGTTCATTGTGAGAGATGTGCATGACAATGGTAGTATTGTCATATCTGAGTTGTCATCTGTTACACAACAATTTGTTGTGAATGGACAATTGTTGAAGCCATATTTAAATCATGATACATTTTTGTACATGATTGATTCTATATCTGTATTATCAGACGATGACTTTTTGACATCTTCTGCATCCGATACATGAGTTGATTTTCTCTTATATATATCCTTTCATTTATATCTTTCTCCTCTTATTTTTTATCGTTCACCTCTTTCCCGTATGTGTGTTATACTTAAGATGTTCTCTATCCTAAGTACATGAGAGGTGAATGACTTGAGTTGTTCATATTTGTCCTGTTTCATCATACTTGTCATTGCTTATACTTAAGAATCCCTTACCCTAAGTATAGGGGGAATGATATTGTTCATACCATTTTTTCATATTTTTATTTTAGTTTCTTTCTTCAGATCTCTCGCTTCCTTCAACTTGTTGATATTCTTTTTCTATACTTAGGAATATCTTACCCTAAATATAGGGGAGGACGAGTCGAGTCATTGAGTTTGTTCATTCTGCTCCTCGGTGTTCCTATTTGTACAATCTTATGTACTTAGGATTATTTGATCTTAAGTATAGGGTGGATCACCTACTTCTATTCTTTTCTTCTATTCTTTGAGTTGTTGTTATATCTTTTCATTTTTTATACTTAGCATGAATTATGTCTTCCTTTGTAGCTCTTTGATCACTATGAGGACATAGTTCGAGCTAAGTATAGGGGGTGTTGTATATATTGTATATATACTTTAGACATAATTCATACTTTTATTAATTAAAAAGCTTATAAAAATGTGTTATAAAATTATTTTCCATATAATGGTGTAAAAGTATTTTGTCAAGGGGAAATAAATGATGAGATGTATATATTCGTAGAAACCACGTGTATATAAAAACCTTGATCATCTTCCCTCCTGTAAAATTCTTTATAAAAATGTGTATTTAAAACTAGTATCTAAAATGCTCTTGTAAAATCTTGTATAAATTTGTATAATCCCTGTATATACTTGCATATATTTACTAACTATTTTTCTTAAAAATGCTTAAAATCCATAAAAATTTGCAAATTCCTTTTGAAAACTTTTTCATAAAGAATTTTCTTTTTCTCTTGAAAAAATATTTTCCCTATATTTCTTGCATTTGCATGTACGTTTTTTAGAACAATATTGACATTTAAATTATCTCAGAATAAAATTGAATAATGGAGTTTGGTTATAACCTTAATCCACTTAATTTCAGAGGAACCTTATAAGAACTGGAGTCTAGACTTTTGAGGTCCCAGTGACTTAATTCTTTGAGTCCACAAGACTATGTTCACATGTCATCTTGATTAGTCTATGTAAAATATTTAACAACACACACATGAATCTTCTAGATCGTGGTTCAACTTGGACAAACACTCTACATGTATCTCTTCATGGATGAGGTGGTGAAAGGGCAGAATCCATTAGCTTGGGGTAGCACACGGGTGTGTAACAACTAGGGAAACATCTGTCTTCCTCTAAGGAGGGTAGTGCTTCTCAACTTGATCTAGTGGCATAGAGGTCTAAAGACATGATGTTGCGGGGTTGCAATAATTATTTAAAAGAGGAATAGTCTACTAGCTCAGAAGAAAAACTCCTTATGGAAATGTTGCACCCTTGTATATATTAAAAAAATGCAAAAACTATCACTTGTGCTATATCACTTGTTTGATTGAAAAGAAAATGCCTACTGGAGTGTATAGTCAATAAGCAAGGATGAGCTTCAAAGTCAAATTATTGTGAGCTTGTAGCTCTGTTATATCACTTGTGCTATAACCGGAGCTATGGCTATGGCTTCATATCACCTTCAAAGGGGTCCCTCCTAGTTAGTTCTGATATATCATCTTATATTTAACTTGAGCTATGGCTTCATATCACTTGTGCTATGAGGACATAACAAAAGTTAAGTATATGGGGGTATACTGTATAATATTGTATATATACTTTAGCCATAACTCGTATGTTAAAAATTTTGAAAACTTTTTGGGTTAGGTTTAGGTATACTGGTGAACTGATTTTGCAAAAATATTTTTTAAATTAAAGTATTAACGTTTTATAAATAAGGTATACTGGTGAAGTGATTTTTGTAAAAATATCTTTCAAGTTGAATGATTATCTTTTTGTAAATAAAATAAACTTTATTCAAAATTTCTATAAAAATCTGAAAAATAAATATTTTTTAGTAAAGACTCTCACTACTAGGCCTAAAAATGAGTAGATACTCTTAAGTGAGTGAACTACGATCTCCTTTAGTAGAGTGGGTGGTTTAGACAACACGATTTATGGCTCCGCCCTCAAGTAACAAGGGTAGCCGTCTAACGGTCCGTACCACCCATATTGGTTGGTAGTAGATGCAACTATTCATATGAGCTTGGTCCAGTCATTATCTCTTTTAAGAATTAAAATAAATTAATTAAAATTCATAAAAATTTGCAAAGGATAAAAAATAAAATTCAATAACTATGGAGTTGTTGTATTCCTGACACAATTAATATCACTCAAGGCTTAAGGATTTGAAGACACTTGATTTTTAAGATCTTAAGAAACAGAGTTAGTCAACCTTAGTCATTAGGCTTTTTAAACTTAATAATCCACACTTCCCTAGTTTGAGGATTCGAGTGTTATATTGCACTCTTCATCTCTACCTTCAAAAGAATATGATCAACACATTACTTTCACAACTACATGATTGATGAGATGAGTTGGGTTATTACTTGAGGAACTAGGACTAGATATTTGAGGTTAGACATGATTTAATGATGCTCGAGGATGGAATAAAGTTAATGAAAGCTTCAAGAAACCCGAGTGTCAACAAAACCTAACCAGTATGCGAACAAGTTCGCATGCTATCATTTGTTATTTACTTACATGCTAGGGTGTGATGAAGCCTAAATAAATTGTTGATCAGTATGCGCCAACTTTTGGTAAAAGCAGTGGAGCTAGGCAAACAACGAAATTAAAATTCGAGAGAAGTTTTGGCATAAAAAGAAAATCTCAATCATTAAAATCTCTTGACGGACACATCGATCAATAACAACAATATACATGCATTGAGTAATAAGGCACTCGAGAGGCCCCTTGTTCCAATGCAAGGGAGAAAAATATAGACACAATCATATGCCCTCCATCATATAGCCATCCATCTTCAATTTCAAGTCTGACAAACTAATGAGGCAGTTGATTGAAGCAAGAACATAATTATTTGGATTAGGTCTAGAGGAGAGTCTCCTAGACTGGAACTTTGGGTGATATCTCGATTTAACACTCATGATTGTAATACACTAATTATCAAATCCTTATATTTATGTACAAATAGAGAGTTTGGTAAATAGAGAAGTTGGATTCCTTCTGAACAGAGCATGGTTAAATCCATAATTTTAATATTACTCAAATTGAGGGTCTTCGATAAATTGAGCCTTGAAATTTCACATGCACTATCAGGAATTAATCCGACTCCTTCATTCTTTCGATGCTCGAGGACGAGCATAGTGTAGGTATATGTCTATGATGAATCCCTACTGAATCATCATTATTCTCTATTTTTATCCTCTATTAGTCAGAACTTCATAAGAAATCTTCATTAACTCCACGTCTTTGTTAATAAATCTATCACTTGTAATTAAAACTAAAAATCTAACCCTAATTTTATTATATTTATTACTAGCTTTTTCTTTGTGGTTCTATCTTATTAAAAACCTCTACAAATTATATTAAATATTAAATATAGTTGTTTTGGTTTCAAAAGGAAATTAAAAAGAAAAAATATACTAAAAGCCACAAAACACAATGTTTTTACCCATTAAAAATACTCCCAAAAATTTACCTTTGTACAAATGACCTTTTTTGACTTTTTGTTCAACATGAAACTAATAGATTTCATCGAGATCTACAACTTTCATGTCTTGACTTTTTCAAATTCAAAAACTAATTATTTCTTTTTTATTTTTACTTTGTTTCTTTATTTCTAATTTTTTTGATTGGGCCACGCGATGCCCTCTAGGACGCCCATGTGGCCCCGTCCTCTTCACTCTCCACCTAGCTGCCTCCTCGACCATCTGATCACCTACCCCAACCTCAATAACGGTCGTTCCCTTCTGCTTCATTCTCTGCCGCTGGATACGGTCCTTCTGGTCGCATTAGGAACACTCATCACCGCCTCATCCTGATCTAAGACGTTGACCCATGTTAAGCCCTAATGGGCGACCTATCGACTAGGGAAAAGTATGAAAAATAAGCATGGGTCGTTGTGACCCCAATGAGTAGGTGTAATCTCAACAAGAAAAATCCAAACCACTCCAATCGCAGGACAAAACAATTAAAACAATGTAGTGGTCTTCACTATTTATTTTAATCTTGTATAACGAGCATGGTCGAATTCAAGGAGCATGGAAATGTATGAAGTAGTTAGAAATTAGAGCATAAAATGCATATTTTTGTCAATTTATAACTTTGCAGAGAACGAAACAAATAAATAAGGAAAATAAGGCACAAGCAAGATTTTGGAATTTTTATCTAAGGTAAAAAAATGCTCGAAAATTCAGAATAAAAATATTTTTGTGTTTTTCAAATATTTAGGTGTTTTTGGTGAATTTATTTAGTTTTTCTAATTTTTATGGGATTTTACAAAAATCAAATAAGATCTAAGAATATGAATAGTGCACAGTCAGAACAATATTGCAAACTAAAAATAGCCAAAGTGCATATTGTCCTGTGGAGCAATTTTCAAAGTGCATATTGTCCTGTGGAGCAATTTTATAAAAAAATAATAAAAGATCTAACAACAAGAACTGAAACTATATTTTTTTAATTTTTAATGGTTTTTATAAGTTTTAATGGCTTTGTGATTTCTAGTGTTTTTATGATGGTTTTTGCAACAAAAATGATATTGGAGGTAGCAAACAAAGACAAATAAACACTAGTTTTTTGTAATTTTTAAAGCAATTTTTTTATAATTTTTATGTATTTATTTTTAGAAAAATCAAACAATACTAAATTAATTCACAAAAGTACCATAAATATTACAGGTTGACAGGAGCTAACAATATTTTTTATCGAAATTTTGGAATTAATTAAGTATTTATTTAATAAAACATAACACACACAACTTGCGAGGACCTATTTGTAATTATGAAAAGGTTCCCGGCCAATTGATAATTCATGTAAAAAGCTTAGGGAGAATAATGCAAAAATCCCTGGATATTCACGCACATGCTTAAAAACTTACGCATAGGGGTAAGAATGCAATTATTAGAAAAGTCTACTCAAAGCATAACATTCATGAAGTTCAACATAAAACATGAAAAACACCAGACAAGCACGTGCGATGGACGTGAATTCATACAAATAAGACTAAAATGCAAATACCAGGAATAGCAAGGGTCCACATGCAAAATGACCAAACTACAACTTCATTTATAGAACTGAATGTAAAACAAAAAGACGCTGGGGTGAAAGATGAAAAGCACGCTTTGGGTACGTGAGGAGCGTGTGGGGTGGACATTGCGAGCTCTGGTGGAAGCGTAAATGTACAATGAAGATCGACTAGTAGCGTGGGATCTGATGCTCCAGGGAATGTTGGCTACTTGTGGTGCAGATTTGTCAGGGAGTGCCAGATCCAACAACCCAAAAACTGACCTGGTCGCAGGCTTTGATGTAATCTGGAAGTAGTAAATCTCATTTAACAGTAGAGAGTCGACTTGTAAGAACAGGGGCCCCCATGACTTTCACCCAAGCCTCAGCTGGAGGAGGATATGAGGGATCATGCAGTATCATGGAGGAGGTCCGCATTGAATGAGTAGCTTCAATGGAGGAGCTCACGGTCGGATGGGCATGACGGTGGAGGGGGTTCTGGAGCTGCTCCGTCGGAGCACTCGAAGGCTCAAGATGGATTCCTCATGTGCATTAGGACCTACAAATGGTAGAGCGACTCGTGGGCATGGCTTCGGTTGATTTTATTGCAACTAAAAAAGAGGGAAGGGATTGGGAAATGGATCTTGACTCGCGACAGAGGTGAAGAAATGGAGTTGCGACCTTAATTCCGACCAGAGGGTCAAAACTAAGGGGGATCAGAATGTGCACGAAGGTGACTGGAGGATGTGTTACTATATGTCTGAGTATGTACATTTGGTAGACCAATAGGTTGATGACCTAACCAAGGTCTATAAACCGGCGCGTTGGTGTAGATGCAAGGACATATGAGTAATACGATCTCTAAAGGGATCATATAGGTTCATTTACTGAACTGGAAGAGATGAGCTCACTCATGAGATATTGGGAAGAATCAAATTCCATGCACGATTTCCTCTCTTTGGAAGCTTGACTGAATTTGTAGGTTTGATATATACTTTTGGAAAGTATATAATCAACACCTGGGTATGTTATATGCTTTTGGAAAGTATATGATCAATACCATCGAATGAGAAACTTAATGACAAAACCATGAAGGAGACAGTCGAAAAGATATCTAAAACTTCATGTTTAATGTGGGTCTTCCAGTATGCAGGATGTACATGTATTGGGAATACCTGAGGGTGATGTGATCATAAATGATTGTATAACCATGACGCTTCCATTCTGAGGGAGTGATGAAACAGGTCTAGATTTTAGTGACTCCTCTCATAGAGAAGTGACCTAATTTTAGTCCAAATGTTGGACATTGATCTGAATGTGATTTAGATACATTGAGAAGATTAAAGCTACGGCTTTGATTTAATCAAACATCTATGGGAGGTCCGCAAGATCTGGATTTGAGATGTGATCTCAATATCCAAGTCTTATATGTGGAACAATACAATCGTCCTGTCCTTATCTCCAAGTATCCGTGGAGAAAGCGCATTATCCATGAAAGAGTTCAAGTATAATTTCATTGTTGATATATATATATATATATGAGCATTGAGAAATTTGATAATTAAATGTGATTTGACTATTATGAATAATATGAATTTGATTCATATTATAAGGAGATTTATCTGTGATAATTAAATGTGATTTAATTATCAAAGATGAGAATAATGTGAATGTGATTCATAGTATTTTGGCACATGAGAGTAGAGATCCAAGATGATTAAATGTGATTTACTTATCATGGATATGAATAATGTGGATAATACTATCCATATTAATCAAGTATATTACAAATGTGATTTATAATGTATTAAAGAAATCATATTGTGTTTTATATTTGTTAATTAATTATTAACGTGAATTGGATTCACATTGGATGATTAATTGAAAATACAATTTACACTTTATTTTGGGATGTGAATGTGATTCACATTTTTCCAATGGCATGATGGTAAATTTTACAACATAATTATTTATTATTTTTGTGAAATAATTTACAAGAATTGTTGTTGTAAAACTTGGAGATATCATGATATAATGAAATCTCATTGGATAATGAGATCTCATGAGATGATTGGTAGTCGTCCTCCCTTTTTAGGGATGTGGTTAGTCTTCTCATTATCTCTAAGACTAGCCAATTGATTTGATTTGAATTAACTTATATTGATTTATCAATATATATTAATTTAAATTAAATTAACTGTTGTTGTGTTTTTACAGCAAGATCATATCCATTGAAAGAAACACAAACCAATCTCACACATTGATTGTGTCATATACATGGATTGGGATCCATGGATTCCCAAAACCTATATAAGAAGAGGCACCCCTTGCTCTTCGAGTTACACAATAATGAAATATGCTCTCTCCCTGTCTCTCTACAAATCATCTCTCTCTCTCTTATTGTGGTCGTCCACCATGGAGCCATCAAGAGAGTCGTCATCGCCGCAGCATCATCGTTATACTGTTGGGGTATTTTCTCATGGATCTCCATCTCCTTCGATGCGCCTAGATTTATTTATTATATAATAGGTGGATATAATATGTAGGTGATACTATATAATAGGGGTGAACGGGGTTCGAGCCGCGAACTCGAACTACACAAGAAAACAAAGCAAAACGAGGCGGCTTTCGATTAAATCAAAACACTTAGAAAACTCGTCAAAAAAACCGCAAAAATTTTATACTAAGTAGCTGGGGTAGTTGTGTAACTACCCTCAAGAAATCGTCGAAATCCGAGGTCACAAGAACAAGAAACAACCCCTACAGCCCAGGGGCATAAGCGTAAGAAAAACTATGAAAATTATTTGCAATTTGGTCCTGGAAGACTGTTCTGAAGAAAAAAACAAAGTTTTACATTTAGGTCCCCGCGGAGGGACCTAAATGCAATTATGCAAAACTCTGGAGGCGGGATGAAAGAACTGGAAGTCGGCTGGACTAAGTATGCAATTTTTCCACCTCTTCGATTTCAATGGCTGAGATTATAACGTTCGGGCGCAATCTGACGCTCCTGATGCAGCCACGTGTCGCAAGACTGTAACCCTCCTGATCTTGGGCGGTTAGAACTGATAGCAGACTTGCCTTCTTCCCCGAATTATCCCGGCTGAAGGGCGATGGTTCTGACGCACCTGCGGGGCCAGAGGGGTGGCTCCTCCACCCCTCGAGCTCGCCCGCTGAAGGGTTTCGGCGGAGGTCGCTCTGAGCAGACGTGAATCGGTGATGAAGATGGTGGTGTCGACCACCTGGGGACTGAGCTGTGTTGATGTCCGACTTTGGATAAGAAGATCGGCGATGAACGAAGGCTCCAAATATGACGCAAATGGCTCGCGATGCTCCTGGATCTGCAATGAACACGAATATATGCTCGATCCAAGTAGAATCGGCCGAGGGATTACAATTATCAAGCTCAAAAGTTGAGAGAAAATATTAAGTTTCCAGCCAAATATCCAGTTGCGTGAAGAAGATGATGTTTGATGATCAATTTGAAACAAATGTAAATCGAATCGAGAGGGGATGTTACATATGCGATTAAGATAGATGATTAGCCTATATGAAGGGGGGAATTAGCCACACTAATCGTGGCACGACTATCGAGAATTAAAATCACAAAATGGAGGAGAAAGCCTGGGAAAAGTCGAGGTGTATGACCAGGACGAGCTGCTCGACGACGGCTTTTGACCGGAGCGAAACGCTGCGATGGCGGCGCTGCAAGGCGGTGCTTGGCCTTGGAACTTCCTCCGTCGACTCCTCTTCCTCGCGGGCTACGCCTTGGTGCTGTCACCACCGTGGATTCGCCAGAATAGGGCTTGGAAGGTAGGGGGTCGGTAGTCTGGAGCTGTGGCTTCAGGTAGTTGGGAAGTTAGTTGGCTATGGCGTCTTGGAGCCTATTTATAGGACATTTGGCTTGGGCTCCAAGGTTGATCCAAGGGTGGCGATGGAGAGAGTAGTTGGGGGAAGAAGACGGAGGGTTCAGATTGGCCGGAAGGTTCTGGATGGCCGTGGGAGAATTGCTTGAAGATGGCCGGTTGAACAACTCCGGCTGAACAGCTTCTTGGAGAAGAAGACTCCAGGTGCTGACACGTGTCAGCACCTGGTTTGTCCAGAGCTTTAAATTGCTTATAAATTAAATATAAATTAGTAAATTACGTTATTTTAAATAGGTATAAATATAAGAAAGTTAAATAAATTAATTTTCTAAATTATGGTATAAATACTTTTAATAAATAATAATTATTATTTAAAATATAAATATTATATTAATAAATATGTATTTATAAATATGTTTTAGATTTTTACTTTAATAAATAAATAAGTAAAAATTAATTTTGTATTTTCTTTGTTATTAGGGTATTAAATAAGGCTTATACAAATTTTAATATATTTTTATAAATTAATTTACATATTTTAATAAATAGAGTTAGTATCTATATAGGTCATTTATACCTATGTTTTGGGTGTTTGATTTTATTAAAATAATAAATAGTCTCCAAAATTATAAAAATAATTTATGTAGAAACTACAAGATCATGAAATAAATTAAAAATTATAAAATTAAGAAAATGATAAAGTGTGTATGTTACATAAAATAAATAGCCCAGAAACCCCTTTGTCTTTTGGTCCCAAAACCGACTTTTTGCAAAAGGACTCCGAATTCGATGAAACCACCTTTATGAATTAGAGAATATTATTTTATGAACTTTAAAAGTGAGTAGAGTGAAATTGGAGTTCGTATGAGGAAGTAGTTGAGATTTTGATAATTTGCAAGCTGGGTTTCTTGGCATATATATAGGGTAATATTTTTAACTTATTTTTATATTTTTATATACATTTCGAAGAATAATTAGGAGAAGAGTTTGGTGAAAAATATGTTAATATGAAATAATTAAAATTCTTTGAAGTTTTGTATTTATTTTGTAAATAATGAATGGGTTGTATGTATGTGTTAATTATTTTTTAGGTTTTCTTTCCTTATCTCCCCCTACTTATTGGTTTGTCGACCAATCATGCTGACTTGGTCTCGGGGGTTGGGTTATAAATATATCTTACAGCTATATTTATTTTTAAGTCATATTGTATATATATACATATATTCAATCTGCCTTTTCTTTATTTTTCTGGTTCTTTATTTATTTACATGATTTTAGTGGTTAAAAGTGAATATTTACACATGAACAGTGTTTTGTTAAAATATGAGAATTAATGAATATTTACATGTTTTTGTTAAGGGTTTTAAGACAAAATGCGATAGAAAAGTTAATGAATCATGAACTTTACTAGTCCCTAAGCAAACACTTATTTTGAAAAAGTAAGTGAAAAAGAAAGAAAGTTAGAATGAATTTGTTTTCCTAAACAATTCATGAGAACAGACAAAGGACAGAGCTCGATCGGGCCTGAAACAAGCATTTTGTCAGAACCTTAACTAGGATTAGGATTTTATCCTCAACAGTCCTCAAGTTCCATAATCCTTACTCAAGATCACTTCATCGGCTAATTCAGACTCACTTATTCATATTGCAAACTCTATCATCCTTGAAGTCAATTTGTACAGTGTGTGAATTGATTAGCTCTTCCAGCTTAGAGAACCGCAGAAACTGTCCATCCCGGCTAAACACTCTATGGCTTCCTTATCTCGCTACTCTTTCCTCGGGGAGGGAGGTATTCCCTTCTGAGTTCAGTTCTGCTATGTCCACAATCGAATATAGGAGAAGTTAGAAGAATGAGAAAGAAGTGGAGTGCGACCAGTGGATACACATCTCCTTGTGAAGCCCAACCGGTGTAGCTGAGTCTCCACTAAGATGTGCAGGCATTTTTGGTGGAAGCTTGGACCAATGTGGTCTTATTTGGTGGAAGCTTGGACCATTGTGGTCTTATTTGGTGGCTTCTGCTTTGCTTTGACTTTGTAATTTGCTTGCACATGCATTCATCTTTTTGTGCCTCGACGGATATAGCATCTTTTTAGTCCGTCCCTTTTTTGAGGTCTTAGAAAAATTGTGTCAGCAGATCCTTCCCTCATCCGAAGCAACTATCGCAACCCCAATCTCTCCCGTCTTTAGACGTCAATGCCGCAAAGATAAGGATAGAAACGCACTACCAAGGTGTACTGCCCTTCGGAACTCCATACAAGTTGAGCTAAGTGCAGAGTGCATGTGTTCAAGATTGGTTCACTGGTGTAGAGTTGTACGGATGACTCCAAATGGTCTACTTAAGCTTAGATGACTTGATTTCCCGAATATGGTCTTACGGAACCCAAAGATTTTAAGTCGGTAGACCTGAAGAGTCTAAATTCCAGTTCCTAATCAGGCTCCTTACAATGAACGTTAAAGGTCGTAATCAAGCTCCATCCTTTAGACTAGACTCAGTCCTTAGTTCCAGAAATCAAACTTATTCTGAAAAATGCGAATGCAAATGCAACCATGTTTTTGTGAAGTATATTTTCTGTATTTTACTCATTTTTATGGATTTTAAGAATTTTGTAATTTTTCTGAATTTTAGGACTTTGTATTTTTTATGGATTTTTATGATTTTGATAAACAAGGTCTTATTCATGAATTTTACAAGATATATTTTATTTAGGTTAAGTATCTAATGTATTTTACAAATTTTATCTACAAAGTATTTTACAAGGATTGAATGGTTTTTACACATGTTTTAATAAATAGGGTTTTAAATAAGTATTATAAAATTTTAAGTACAAATTTTAAATACATATTTTAATTACAAGTTTTAAATACAAGTTTTAATCATGTTTTACTTATTTACAACGATTTTATAAATAAAAGTGGTGGATTTTAAATTAACCCGTACCCACTTTTTATGGATTTTATAGATATAGAAAATACATAAAAGTACGAGTTATGGTCGAAAGTATATATACAATATATACGCACCCCCTATACTTAGCTTGAGCTATGTCCCATAGCGTCAAAGAGAAAAAGGAGGACATAACTCGTGCTAAGTAAAAGTGGGTGAAAAAGGGTATCGATCACAAGTCAGTCAACCCCCCCTATACTTACGATCAGGTCATCGTAAGTATCAAGGGAGAGCAAAAACGGGATGACTGAATGAAAAGGATAAATGACGAAAATTCAAAAGAAAAAGAATACGAAATCATCGAAATCACACTCGGTCCCCCCTATACTTAGGATAAGGCATCCTAAGTATAGAAAAGAGTGTAGCCAAAAATTGGGGACCAGTGATTCGTGAGAAAGAATGGCTATACAAAAGAATCAGCACAAAAAATAAAACGTAAATCAGCGGGCAATCGTTCCCCCCTATACTTAGGATCTGGTATCCTAAGCATAGAAGACGAGCAAAAACGGGGACGATTGTGGTCTATGAAGAATGTACAAGAGTTGTGAATCTCCAGAATGGCTCAAAAGAATTTGTACAGGAAGAAGTGAAGGAATGATTATGATTCCTGTACAAAATAGATCACTTCAGAACGGGCCAGATGATCAGTAGTCTCTACGAAGTGCTTCAGCATCTGCCCGTTAACCACTAACGGTTCTACACCAGGTGACACATCTGATATCGCAATACTGCCATTGTCGTGCACCGTTCTGACTACGTACGGTCCTTCCCACTTGCTTTTCAATTTGCCTGGAAAAATTCTCAACCTTGCATTGAACAACCAGACTTTCTGCCGAGGGACAAAGCTCTTGTGTCAAATATGTCTGTCATGCCATTTCTTCACTTTGTCCTTATAAATAAGTGTGTTCTCGTATGCTTGATTTCGAATTTCTACCAGCTCATTCAGATCTATCTTTCTCTTGGCCCTGCTTTCTGTTCATCCATCATTATTTCTTTGATTGCCCACTCAGATTTGTACATGATCTCTACGGGCAAATGACACGACTTTCCATAAACTAGCCGGAATGGTGAAGTACCTAAGGGAGTCTTATAAGCAATACGATAAGCCCAAAGAACCTGATCTAGAAGAAGTGACCAGTTCTTCCTATCCGGTCGTACTAATTTCTGGAGAATTGATTTCACCTCCCTATTCGAAACTTCATCCATGCCATTCGTCTGCGGGTGGTAAGGAGAAGCTACTATGTGATCGATGTTGTATTGTTTCACTAGCTTCTTCACTTCCTTATTAATGAAATGGCTACCCCCATCAGAGATAAGAATACGAGGGATCCCGAACCGCGAAATGATATGTTCCCTTAGGAACTTGCAAACGGTCTTGCTGTCTGCGGTTCGTGTTGGTATAGCCTCCACCTATCTGCTAACGTAGTCTACAGCGAGAAGAATGTACTCAAAGCCTCTGCTCGAAGGGAAAGGTCCCATAAAATCTATGCCCCATGCGTCAAAGATCTCGTAGATAATGACGGGTCGCTGATGAATCCACATTTCATCATCTTTATTCTATCATTTTGGCACCAAAAACCCTAGCAAATGCCTGTAAATAGCACTAAATAGAGCATCTTAGCATTCATGCATGTGCATCCAAACAGTGTGTAAAATACTGTAATTAAGGCCAAAATTATAGAATAAATAAAGAAAAGAAAAAGAATAAAATATTGTAAATATTTTATGACCCGAAACCCCGAGACCTAAGCATCTTGATGAATAGGTCGACAAGGAATAAAGTAGGGGAGATAAGGGCCAAATACCTATATTTATTAATTCATTTCTTATTCATTTTGGGACCTATTTTGGTTCCACTTTTTATACATCAAATAAAGAAACTTTGTACATGAAAGTTGTAGATAATTTAATAAAGAAAAATACAAAATTGATTTTACAGAAAAATAATGTACAGATAAAAAGTTATGGTCTGAATAAGATCCAAAATCCCAACTTCCCAGACCCCGTATCTCACCAATAAAAATTCCAAATGCAGCATACTCACCTTTAATTATATATAGAAGAAAATAAGCTATTTAATGGCGGTGGTTTCGCATTTGGCGGAGCTACGGTTTGAAAGTTGAGTTTTGGACCCTCGTTGTATAGTGTACCGAATAAAATATTCAATTTATTCTTTATTCATTATTTATTCATTTTTATATTTCTATAATGTTGTAAATATTACTTATAATAATTATGTACATTAAAATAAGAATAAAACCTAAATAAAAACCAAAAATAAAATACTTAAAAATAAAATACATAGATACATAACCTGTACATATACCTATACAAAACATACTGGTATTTTATTAAATATACAAAATATTTCATAAAAATAAAATAAAAATATATTTGTGTATATAAAAGTATTCTATAATTTTATAAAATACTAAATAACAATAATAAAAAAATAAAATACCTAAATAAAATATTAAAATACATAGGTATTATACCTATATAGGGTTAAAATGGTAACTTGTAAAAATATAAGTCATAAAAATAAATAAAAATCAGAATAAAATACTACATAAAATTTTGAGCATTTTTTATTTTTAATTAATTCGGCCATTTAGTATTTTAAATTGAATTAGTAACATATTTTTCCAGGGTTTTTCCTGGTTGGTCCACGTGGACCAACCAGGAGGCCAGGACTGTTGACCTAGGTCAACAGTCTGACCTACATCCTGTAGCCCTTGTCAGACCCGTCTTTGACCCCATATCTACCATTTTTTTCGAGGCTGCCGCTTTCATCCTTTCGTCTTCCACTCTTCACGACTTTTGAAGCTCTAAGATCGAGGACCCTCGCCCAAGCACTATCTTGGGCTGAAGACCACTGCATCAGGCCAGGCACCTCATTCTTTCCACCCTCTCGTCAACCATACTTAAGCCTCCCCTTGACCTTCGTTTGAATTCGAACCGCAAATTCCAGCCAAACTTTCCCCCTTGACCTTGCTTGGAGATCCCGGAGGTGACAGCTCTGTGGAGCGCTCGTCAGGGCGGTGAACCAGCCAAGTTTGGGGCGTGTTCCAACCTCCGGCGACCGCCGTCGAGGTACCCTCTTCCCTCGCCTGATCTGGGCTCGAGGTCGTATCATTCCCTTAGTTTTCGCCATCATTTTATCCCTTGCATTCCCAGCTACCTTTTCCCCCGTTCATCCATTTCATCTGTGCATCGATTCGCCAAATCGAGCACTCGTCGGAGACACCTCCGACCACCGTCGCTCTTTGCGTCCACCGCCGCACATCACGCACCCCTACGCCTCCGCGAGGTCCGCAATTTGCCCTGGACCTTTTCACCATTTCTTGCAGGTCAAAGAGCAGCGAACGCACCTGGAAGGCATTTTGCGACCTTCGCCGGAGATACCTGGAGCTGAGAGCTCCGCCGCCTCCGCGCCAGCACCCCGACGCCTCTCCGACGAATCAGATCCTTCCAGTCCATAGAGGGACCTTCCAGGAGTCTGCAGCTCCATTTTGGCGCCCATCCATCGCCTGAGGAGCGAGATCGGAGTCGGGGAAGCGCGCTTTCACCGGTGCTCTTCCCTGTTCTTCCTCCTCGCTTCTCCACCGTATGATCGAGCCGCAGCTCCAGGTGATCCACCGACCGTTCGATCAAGCCGCCTCAGCAGCCGTCGATCTCCTCGCGGAGATCTAATCCGAGGCGTCGGATCTGAAGGGGTATCGCGGACCCAGGACACGCCACGTGGATAAGTGGGATTCATCCCACCGTCCGATCTTCCGCCGTCGAGGGTATTTTGCATCCCAGCCCTCGCAATTTTTGTATTTAATATTTAGTATTTAAACTTTTGTCTGTAGCGTAAGAATTTTGTAATATTTGCACAAAGACCCCCATACTTCCAATATTTGCACTTAGGTCCTTCGCCACGTCACCTCACGTGACCTGTACACGTGAGGGGGTGGGCATTTTGCAAGAATACCCTCGGTCGTTTGTGTATTTCGTTTTAGTCCTAAAAGGATATTTTGCAAGTAGGATCCCAGGGTTTTGAAATATTGCGTTTTAGTCCTCGCCAGGCGCGTGCAAGTCACGCGCCCTGGTGGGTCAATTGCTTGCGTGCCCCTGCGGTTTTTGTAATTGCTTTTTGATGCTATAAATTAAACATTCCGTGTATATTTTTATGGAAAATTGCATGTACGCCCCTGGATGTTTTCTATATTGCACATATACCCCTGCCAGGACTGTTTAATGTTTGGATGTTTGCTCTAATTATTTAACCTATCATTTTAACTCCAAAAATTCCACAAAAATAGGGTTAAGCTTCTGGACACGTGCACTTCACGGCACAATTTTAGTTTTTGATTTTACTTTATTTTCATATTTATTAAAAATCAGAAACTTGCTATTTGTGCACTGTCCAGTTTAGAAAATACCAAAAAAATATTAAAACCTCTCCAAAAATTCCAAAAAAAAATATATTTTGTTCCCTTTAGTGTGTCTTAGCTCCAGGCCAAAAATCATTAAAAATTGCAAAAGAAAACTCATAAAAATCACAAAACTCCAAAAACCTTCATAAAAATTCTAAAAATTACCCAAAAATCACAAAAACAGTGGAAAAATATAAAAAGACCAAAAAGACTTTATTTGCTTATTTTTGAACATTTTTATCTATTTTTATAAATATCTCTTTCTACCTTTTATTACCCCGTCTTTACTTTCCATTATTGAAAAAGAAATAAAAAAAATATAAAAATATAAAATATAAAAATCAGCAAATTAAAAATCAAAATACAAAATTAAAAAAAAATTAAAAAAAAATTAAAAAAAAATAAAAACCCACAAAAAATTCATTTGATTGCTTGCTTAGTGTAGACACATCACATACACATACTTGTGCACATTTTTGTGAATTACCCTGCTTGCTCCCTGTGTTCGAACTCTCTGCATACTTGTCACTATACACCATTTGTGCAGAGTTAAAAATAAATTTGACTCCACACTTGTTTTTCATTGTTTGATACTTGATTGTGGGTTCATTGTTGATTAATCACATTTTATTGTGGGTCGCCACAGCGACGTATTTAGACCCTCGATAATCTGCGGTAATCAGTCGCATCGGCATTGCATCTCTGGCACTGACTGTCCCTACAGCTCTCTGACAGTCTGGACAACTTTTCACGAATGTGCAAGCATCTCTGGTAAGAGTTGGCCACCATAATCCACTCTGTAGTACCTTCTGCGTTGTCCTCTTCCCTGAATGAAGTCCTCCTGATTCTAGAGAATGACACAAAGTAAGGACACTGTTATATTCCTCCTTAGGAATACAACGCATGTAAACACAATCCGGTCCTTCACGAAAAAGAAGCGGATCCTCCCAATGGTAGTATCGTGCCTCGGAAACTAGTTTCTCAACTCGGTTCCTTGGCCAACCCTGAGGACTTTTCTGTGTGACCAGAAAGTTCACTATGTCTGCATACCACAGAAGTTCTGTAACCGCAAAGATGCTCTCATCAGGAAATCTCTCTGCGATCTCTGGCGTGTACTCATCTGAAGGATGATCTGACTGCAATCGGGAGAGGTGATCAGCTACCACATTCTTTACTACAAGTTTATCCTTGATATCCAAATCGAATTCCTGAAGTAAAAGAATCCATCTAAGAAGGCGTGCCTTGGCATCCTTCTTTTCCATTAAAAATCTGATAGCTGAATGATCGGTGTATACAGTGATTTTCGAGCCAAGCAGATATGATCGAAACTTGTCTAGTGCAAACACTACTGCCAACATCTCCTTTTCTGTCACTGTGTAGTTTCTCTGAGCATCATCTAAGGTTTTGCTGGCATAGTGAATAGCTACGGGAAGTCCATTCCTCCTCTGCCCTAATACAGCCCCGACCGCGAAATATGATGCATCCGTCATGATCTCGAAGGGTAGAGACCAATCAGGCGGCTGTAGGACATGAGCACTGATTATTTTCTCTTTCAATGTGAGGAAGGCACTAAGACATTTGTCATTTAAAACGAACTTGATGTCTTTGCCTAACAATTCAGTTAACGGTCGGGCAATCTTGGAGAAATCTTGGATAAACCGTCGGTAAAAGCCGACGTGCCCCAGAAATGACCGTAACTGTTTGATGTTGGATGGTGACTCGAGTTTCTTTATGACATCCACCATGGTAGGGTCAACCTCCATGCCTCGCTGGGAGACGACGTGCCCCAACACGATCCCGTGACTAACCATAAAATGGCTCTTTTCCCAGGACAGAACGAGATCTACATCACAACACTTTTTCAGAACCTGGTCTAGGTGCTCTAAACAATCGTCAAAGGACTCACCATAGACCGAAAAATCATCCATAAAAACCTCTAGAAAATCACCGACCATGTCCGCAAAAATGGCAAGCATGCACCTCTGGAAGGTTGCAGGAGCGTTGCACAATCCAAAGGGCATCCGTCTAAAGGCATACGTGCCGAACGGACATGTAAAGGTGGTTTTCTCCTGGTCTTCAGGAGCAATCGATACCTGGTTGTATCCGGAGTAACCATCAAGGAAACAGAAGTACCCCTTCCCTACCAACCGTTCTATGACCTGGTCTATGAAAGGCAAAGGGAAGTGGTCCTTCTTCGTCGCGGTGTTCAACTTTCTGTAATCAACACATACTCGCCACGACGTGGTTACTCTCTTTGGAATCTCCTCTCCACTCTCGTTTTTCACCATCTGAATTCCCGACTTCTTCGGGACAACATGTAATAGGCTAACCCATTCGGAGTTGGAGATGGGATAAATGAACCCTGCGTCGCACCATTTCGTGATCTCTTTCTTGACAACTTCTCGTAAAATCGGATTCAGCCTACGCTGAAACTCTCTGGAGGGTCTGCTGTCATGATCGAGATAGATATGATGTGAACACAAAGCAGGATTAATCCCGCGGAGATCGGATACAGTCCACCCAATGGCCTTGCAGTTTCTTTCTAGAATCTCCATCAAACGAGATTCTTGATCATCGGTCAAAGTTGAACTGATAATGACCGGAAACCGTTGATGTGGACCCACAAGGAAGGCATATTTCATGTTTGGTGGAAAAGTTTTAAGTTCTGGCAAGGTAGTATCTGTATCTGCCGAAACATCATCTGTAGTTGTATGGGGATCTGTGTCGGTTGTGGATTTGTCGGCATTCTGATTCTCCACCATCTCAATGTGCTCTAGAGTCGGCCTACAGAAGATGTTCAAGACATCATCCGACTCCTCGGAATGATCGGAAGAGAATAAGACAGCTAGATAGTATTCTGATTCATCTGAGACGGAGAAATTGTGTAGAGTTTCTGAATCTGAAAAATCTGCATTGATTTCATTAGAAGTCTGATCCCTTTGCACATCATCATCCAAACTGAAATATAAAGTCCCATCGGAAGAATTACCGCCTGAGGTCTCGGACCCGTCCTCTGTCAAACACTCTTGGGTCTCTACCTGATATCTTTCGAGGTCGTCAAGACGGACCTCATCCATGTAATCGCAGGAGGCTAAAGAACTCAGAAAATCTGAAGATGCATCACTGAAGGTGTTTGATTCTCTCGCCATCTCTATATGTACCTTTTCACCCTCGACACGAAAAGATACCTTCCCTGTATCATAATCGAAGAGAGCCTTTGCGGTCTCTAGAAAAGGTCTCCCGAGAATGATCGGGGTAAGGTGTAACTGTGCAGGGCAATTCATATCTAGGATCGTAAAGTCCACGGGAAATTGCAGACCCTGCACGGTTACGATAACGTTCCTAAGTATACCCTTAGGTCTCTTTACAGATTTATCAGCAAACTGAAGGATCGCGCGGGATTTGTAAAGAGGACCTAACTCGAGCTTCTCGAGTAAGGAAGCGGGTATCAAATTGATCGAGGAACTGTTATCTAATAGAGTGCGATCGAACTCGGCTTTTACGATCTCGCATCTGACATAATGTGCACCTGAGTCTTTCTTCTTCTTTGGAAGCTTATTCTGTATCGCACAGGATGTAGCCTTAGTCAAAACATGCTTTTCTGTTCGAGATCTCTTTTTCCTACGCGTGGTGCATCTGTTCTTCAATTGATTTTTGAGCGTAGGAAATTGATCTAAGGCATCATGGAGAGGGATCTTCAGAAAGATGTGATCTTTGAGTAACTTTTCGATCTGTGGAGATTCAGGATTATTTTTGATCTTTTTCTTTCCTTTTCCAAATAAAACATCGGGAAAAGGAATAAAGTCAGGAGTCAGAAAATCAGAAGTTTTATTCAACTCAGAATCAGCATTTACATCGAGAATCTCAGAATTATTTACAAAACTCTCTAAAACAGGGGAAGAAATGTTTTTGTCTGGACTCTCTGCCTGATCTGGCGTGATGTCATCGTATGAGTCGCCAGTATCCATATCTGATGTGTTGGCATTGCTCTCGTTTCTCGGTTCTGCATACTGGTCCTCATCCTCTTGCGGTTTCTCCTCTTCGGCATTTGGATCATGCTCGTGCTCCTCTGGTACCCTCTCCTCTTCTCCAACAGGTGTTTGCGGTGATCTATCGCTCCTGAGACGAATGAAGTTAGATACAAATTCAGGAAACGAGATCTTACCTGTAGTATCTACCTGCTCTGGATGCCTCCTCTTGTTGTTCAGGTTCATCTGAGGCTGGGTTGGGAGAGTGGTTTTTGACACGGTTAACTCGTCCAGACGACGGTTAACCTGCTCCATCTCTGTCTTGTGCGCGATCTGGAGCGTACTCAGCATATCCATGATCTGGTTGAGAGCCTGGGCCTGTGAAGACATCTCCGGTTCGGTGTGGTGGCTCTGGCTTGCTCCTCTCTCCTGCCTTGGCGTGAAATGCTGAGAGGTGGAAGGCTGAGAGTAGCGCTGAGGTGTGGAGGAAGACTGCTGCGGCTGCTGAAAAGAATAATTCAGTGAAAACTGGGCAGGGTGCTGATACGAAGGCTGCGAACTCTGATGGTAGACATTCGGATGAGACTGATGCTGCGTGAAGCTCTGGCGGTGCTGAAATTGCGGACATCCATGCTGCGGATGACCGTACGGTTGCTGTAGCTGCTGGTTTGGTATACTCGGCTGCTGCATCGGAGTATACCAAATTCCGTTGATCTCGAAAGTGGATTGCAGCTCCACCTCCATCTCTGCGATGTTGGTAATCTGGCCGGGATTGGCATGAGACTGATCCTCATGCCAATCGAGCTGTGGAATCTCAGACTCGCTCTGGATGTAATGGATCTGACAGGTGGGTGGAGCGGGTGCGATCCTCCGTGCTGGTTGCGCATTCGAAGAAGTCTGGCTCTGCTGGTACTGGATCTGAAGATCAGCGACCTTCTTCGATAGATCACTTAGCTGTTGAGGTAGAGATGAGAGTTTCTCCAACTCTCGCAGCGGTTGTAGATCTTGGACCTGCTTGTGAATCACATCCACCAGCGTCAATTTCTCGCTAATGAAGCCCATGTTGGTGTTGGATTCAGAGTCCGAGATATTTTCCACCTTATGATGTTCTCGATGATGTGGTGGCTATGGGGCTTTCTGAAATGCCCGAGTAGAGTCTACAACTCTTGAGTTCTCAGCCATCCCTTCGAAGATGGCCCAAACTGACTCGGCATCCTTATTTAAGTAGTTGCCGCCACATGCGGCACTGACTAGCCCCTGAACTTCCAGCTGGAGTCCTCCGAAATAATTCTGTACGAGCACCTTCATCGGGATCTCATGATGCGGGCATCTCTCCGTTAGGTCCTTGAATCGATCCCATGCCTCATGGAATGATTCATGTGGTAGTTGCGTAAAGTTGGAGATCTGGCTCCTCATCATGTTCATCCTTCGTAGAGGAAAATACTTGCGCAGGAAGGTGGACTTCAGGTCGTCCCACGTAGAAATTTCTCTCCCCAAATGACTCAGCCAATAAATGGACTTATCGGCTAAGGCAAAGGGGAAAGCCTTGAGGCGTACGGCTTCCTGCGTTACACCTGGATAACAAGCCGTTCCGCAGATCATCTCAAACTGTTGTAAAAACGTGAACGGCTCCTTTGCAGCATTCCCATAGTACTTGGGAAGCAAAGAGATGAAGGACGTTCGGAGTTCGTATGACCCTTGATTCGGCGGTAGCCGAATCCAATGGTGGAGCGTTCTTGCGTCCGGGTCAATACTCGTCCCGTAAAGTCGCGGGAACCGCAGGCGGTAACTGGTTCCCAGCCCCTGCTCGCAGCGCGACTATTTGCCCTTGTAATTCCGTCTGAACTCGGAATTGTTCTTGAATTTGTAGATTCATCTGCTGAAGTGTATCGAGAATCTCAGTAGTAATATCTGCAGCTTCTGATCTTCCGTCATCATGCTCCTTGGCTGCTGCCCTCTCTTCTATTGCTGGTGCTTTACCGCGAGCCATCGGCTTCGAGTCGTCTGGAAAAGAGAAGCTCTCGTAAGCACTTAGTGATAGTTCAGCTGGAGATGATTTATTGAGACGAGAGTCTGTCTCAATTTTCTGGCCAGGAGGTGAGGGAGTCTGGGTCTGACTCGCCTCGAGATCTGATAGGACCAGCTCGGGAAGAGGGTCATCTCGAACCTGTGAAGACATACGTTCGACGGTGGACGGTTGAAAGCTCACAGAGTCTGAGCCGAAAAGTCGTCGAGACATCATCTTCGATGTCAAGAGAAAAGTCGGAAGAGTACGTTTACGATTCAAGAGAGAGAGAAATGCGAAAGCTGCGGAAACTCACGCCCCGCAAGCAAACACAAAGCAAACCCCGTTTTCACCAACTCAACCCTGACGAAGACCGTAAGAGTTCGGTCTTTTATCTTTTCGGTTTTAGGGTTGTAATTAGCAAACAAATTTTTACGATTTATCGTGCGCTGTGCGAGCTGATAGGTGCCCGATGTATCTCCCGCGATACTGTCCCGAGTCCTTACAAAGAACCACTTGCTCTCAGCCAGTATGGTGGTAAGAACACGAACCGATTCCGGACCGCGTTACTTAAGGACGGAGCCTTACGCAGTGTCCTCTAAATCCCCCACTCTGCTAAGTAAACTCGGACCGTTGCCGGCTACCCGAGCGTACCCACTGAAAAGCAGTGATTCGGTGTATGAACTAAGTAGTATTTTGAAAGATTTCGGGGTTTTTTTATTAAGTGTCGTCTCTCGCTCGCGCACTCTGAGAAATGTGCGGGGTTACTCTCCCAAATCTCTTGAGTCGATTTACGGTTTTTAGTCAGATAGATTTAGCAGTCCCGATTTTAGTTTTGCGATTTTTATGGGTTTTTTCAGACAACGTCTATTTTTTTCTTTTTATTTAAAAACCCTAAAGCAAGCACCTAGGTTGCAAGTCCTAGAAATAGCTACGTGGCACAAGCAAATAGAGTAAAAAAACCTAAACAAGCATCTATAAAAACCACAGAAAACCGATGAGCGATAAAAGCCGCGGTGGGTGCCCTGATCCTCGGATACACGGTATCCGGCGAATCAGACCCCCAAGAAAATGGGGGGGGTTGTTTATTGTCTATTAAAACTCTCTCCCTTTCTCTCTCTTTTATAAACAAAAGTGTACTAACTACTCTGCTCCTCTGCAGTCGACTCGTGAAGAAGAAGTCGACCTCTACTCTTTCACTAGTTCGGCTTCCGAAGAAGCCGGTTGATCCTACAGGCCCTGCAAAGATGGTTAGCAAAGAAAAGCCGATCGAGAAAGTCGCGAAAACCGCGAAGTCGAGAAAGCCATAAGAAAACAAAAGAGAAACTCGAAAAATAGAACACGAAAAAGCCGTACAAAAAACCGTACGAAAAACGATCAAAGAGAAGAGAAAAAATAAAATCACGAAAAACGAAAAATCAAAAGAATCTAACGCCTCCCCGGCAACGGCGCCATTTTGATAAGGCTAAAAGAATCGAGTTTCGCGGCTTTCTTTTTATTTGATGAAGAAAGTAGTCGGTTGTAGCCGAAAGCCGCGAAACAAAATTTCGGTTCTTAAACCTATCAAACAAATTACGATTTTCTATCGGAAAACCGTTCACTAATTATTTTACCAGGCAAGTGTTCCTGGGTCGAACTCAAGGAGGCAGAATAAATTCCCTAGATTTTCCTCTTTGTAATCTTATTTTTAATTCTTCTCTAAGTCAAAACGCTTCTTTTTATTGATTTTTATTTTTTTATTTTTATTTGATTTTATTATTTTCAAATTTTTATTTAATTATCAAAAAGGGATATTTTTTCAAAAGATTTATTTATTATATAATAGGTGGATATAATATGTAGGTGATACTATATAATAGGGTGAACGGGGTTCGAGCCGCGAACTCGAACTACACAAGAAAACAAAGCAAAACGAGGCGGCTTTCGATTAAATCAAAACACTTAGAAAACTCGTCAAAAAAACCGCGAAAATTTTATACTAAGTAGCTGGGGTTGTTGTGTAACTACCCTCAAGAAATCGTCGAAATTCGAGGTCACAAGAACAAGAAACAACCCCTACAGCCCAGGGGTATAAGCGCAAGAAAAACTATGAAATTATTTGCAATTTGGTCCTGGAAGACTGTTCTGAAGAAAAACTAAACAAAGTTTTACATTTAGGTCCCTGCGGAGGGACCTAAATGCAATTATGCAAAACTCTGGAGGCGGGATGAAAGAACTGGAAGTCGGCTGGACTAAGTATGTAATTTTTCCACCTCTTCGATTTCAATGGCTGAGATTATAACGTCCGGGCGCGATCTGACGCTCCTGATGCGGCCACGTGTCGCAAGACTGTAACCCTCCTGTTCTTGGGTGGTTAGAACTGATAGCAGACTTGCCTTCTTCCCCGAATTATCCTGGCTGAAGGGCGATAGTTCTGACGCACCTACGGGGCCAGAGGGGTGGCTCCTCCACCCCTCGAGCTCGCCCGCTGAAGGGTTCCGGCCGAGGTCGCTCCGAGCAGCCGTGAATCGGTGATGAAGATGGTGGTGTCGACCACCTGGGGACTGAGTTGTGCTGATGTCCGACTTTGGATAAGAAGATCGGCGATGAACGAAGGCTCCAAGTCCGACGCAAATGGCTCGCGATGCTCATGGATCTGCAATGAACACGGATATATGCTCGATCCAAGTAGAATCGGCCGAAGGATTACAATTATCGAGCTCAAAAGTTGAGAGAAAATATTAAGTTTCCAGCCAAATATCCAGTTGCGTGAAGAAGATGATGTTTGGTGATCAATTTGAAACAAATGTAAATCGAATCGAGAGGGGATGTTACATATGCGATTTAGATAGATGATTAGCCTATCTAAAGGGGGAATTAGCCACGCTAATCATGGCATGACTATCGAGAATTAAAATCACAAAATGGAGGAGAAAGCCTGGGAAAAGTCGAGGTGTATGACCTGGACGAGCTGCTCGACGACGGCTTTTGACCAGAGCGAAAAGCGGCGATGGCGGTGCTGCAAGGCGGTGCTTGGCCTTGGAACTTCCTCCGTCGACTCCTCTTCCTCGCGGGCTATGCCTTGGTGCTGTCACCACCGTGGATTCGCCGGAATAGGGCTTGGAAGGTAGGGGGTCGGTAGTCTGGAGCTGTGGCTTCAGGTAGTTGGGAAAGTTAGTTGGATATGGCATCTTGGAGCCTATTTATAGTTAATTTGGCTTGGGCTCCAAGGTTGATCCAAGGGTGGCGATGGAGAGGGTAGTTGGGGGAAGAAGGCGGAGGGTTCAGATTGGCTGGAAGGTTCTGGATGGCCGTGGGAGAATTGCTTGAAGATGGTCGGTTGAACAACTCCGGCTGAACAGCTTCTTGGAGAAGAAGACTCCAGGTGCTGACACGTGTCATCACCTGGTTTGTCCAGAGCTTTAAATTGCTTATAAATTAAATATAAATTAGTAAATTACGTTATTTTAAATAGATATGAATATAAGAAAGTTAAATAAATTAATTTTCTAAATTATGGTATAAATACTTTTAATAAATAATAATTATTATTTAAAATATAAATATTATATTAATAAATATGTATTTATAAATAGGTTTTAGATTTTTACTTTAATAAATAAATAAGTAAAAATTAATTTTGTATTTTCTTAGTTATTAGGGTATTAAATAAGGTTTATACGAATTTTTATAGATTTTTATAAATTAATTTACATATTTTAGTAAATAGAGTTAGTATCTATATAGGTCATTTATACCTATGTTTTGGGGTGTTTGATTTTATTAAAATAATAAATAGTCTCCAAAAATTATAAAATAATTTATGTAGAAACTACAGGATCATGAAATAAATTAAAAATTATAAAATTAAGAAAATGATAAAGTATGTATGTTACATAAAATAAATAGCCCAGAAACCCCTTTGTCTTTTGGTCCCAAAACCGGCTTTTTTGCAAACGGACTCCGAATTCGATGAAACCACCTTTATGAATTAGAGAATATTATTTTATGAACTTTAAAGGTGAGTAAGTGAAATTGGAGTTCGTATGAGGAAGTTATGATGTTCGGAAGTTGAGATTTTGACAATTTGCAAGCTGGGTTTCTTGGCATATATACAAGGTAATATTTTTAACTTATTTTTATATTTTTATATACATTTTTATGAATAATTAAGAGAAGAGTTTGGTGAAAAATATGTTAATATGAAATAATTAAAATTCTTTGAAGTTTTGTATTTATTTTATAAATAATGAAGGGTGTGTATGTATGTGTTAAATTATTTTTTAGGTTTTCTTTCCTTATCTCCCCCTACTTATTGGTTTGTCGACCAATCCATGCTGACTTGGTCTCGGGGGTTGGGTTATAAATATATCTTACAGCTATATTTATTTTTAAGTCATATTGTATATATATACATATATTCAATCTGCCTTTCCTTTTTTTCTGGTTCTTTATTTATTTACATGATTTTAGTGGTTAAAAGTGAATATTTACACATGAATAGTGTTTTGTTAAAAATATGAGAATTAATGAATATTTACATGTATTTGTTAAGGGTTTTAAGACAAAATGCGACAGAAAAGTTAATGAATCATGGATTCATCACTTGCTCGTGAAGAAGATGTCGGATATAGTGTGACGAGATCAAGAGATCCTCTACTTGGATCATCAACATGGATTGCGAGGAGCACGCGTCTCATGAATGTGCTCGCAAGTGTCCCTCCGTTGGATCAGACTTGAGACAGAAGGTCTCTTGGTTTAGAGACTCGATCGCAACCACACTTCTAGAGGTAAACCTAGTACCTGTTTGTGGTTTAAGATGAAATAATCCAAGAAGTGTTCTTCGATCATGTGGTTTCATCGTGTTTTAAATTTTTTAAAATTCAGTTGCCCAGAGAAATTAGTGTGACTAGTCGCTCCCAATCGCATTCGATGCGATCCTCACGCTTACGTGATGCACTTAAGGATTTTCCCCATAATCCTTCAGGGGATTGATGTGATTGATCGGAGCTCCTCTGATTGTGCAGATCGAAGGTGGATGATCTGATCTATGTGATTAGGATGAAATCAAAGCAAAAAAGAAAGAATGAATAAAAGAATCACTACCCAGGTTACCGACATAAGGGAAGAAAGATGGTAATCACCTCGATCTACAATTGTGGTGGAGAGGCGGAGACGCGCAATGGAGGACTCCAACGACGTAGCTGGATCACGTTCTTTAAATGCTCACTCGCACTCCTAATCGTGGGAAGCAGTAATTGTCACCTACATCTCACTCCAAGGATCGATTTCGGGGAGGAAGAAGGTCGAAGGACGGATCAAAAGCTCGTCGGAGGTTGAGGGGTGACATTTACAGGGTGAAATTCGGTGGGTTTTGAATTTGAAAATGGGCGAAATCAGAGACGAAACGAGTGGAGATGAGGGGTTGGCAAATGAAAGGATTGAATGAGTGAAAGAATCGGAGAATAAAGCGTGGGTGGTTACCAATCAGAGGCATGTGGAGAATAGGGGCGAAGTAATGGCGAAGCGAGGTTAGCTGGAGAGGAGAAGCAAACCAGCCAGTTGACCCGGGTCAACAAACCCTCGTCAACCAATCAGAGTGCGCGGAGAATGCGTTCAAAATAGGCTAAACGATAAAATAGGCCAAAAATATTAAATAATTGAATTAAAATCAAGAACAAATTTATTTAATTACATAATGTCAATAAAAAATGTCAAGGAAAAATTATAGTTAATTTTGGTGATTTCTAATTAAATAAATAATGTATATACAAGGGTAAAAATAAATATAAGATGTTATTTACAATTATGTATACGTATATAAACAATATTTGGATTTAATTATTTATTTATATATATATATACATAATTTAATATTTTATTTATTTACAATATTTTACAAGGATTTTAATGATATTTTTATTTGAGTTTTAGGTATTAATTAATTTGGTTAGTTCAATAAGTATAAGTACAGTATATACATGGTGATACAAGTACAATATATACATGATTTTATTTTTTTAATTTTTGATTTTATGATTTTAATTATATTTTATATGAGTTAAATACAATATTTACAAGTAAGTAGAAATTCAAAATTCACAAATATGCATAAGGAAAAAAATTAATTTAATAATATACACAGTGTACATAAGTATAATATACAATAATACCCCAATTGGTCACATTTCATAGCTTAATTCAGAAATTTATGAAATTACCTCCATTTTCAAGATAATTTAATTTGGAGTACAATGAAAGTGAGTTTGTTGAATTTGGAGTTTGGGTGGAGCAGATAATTATTTTGCAAGTTTGTATTTGTGGCTTTTGGAGAGTGTTGTTATTTACACTATATATACAAATTTTTATGGAAATTATTTTTATTATTTACAAACGAATTTATGCATAATAATTGTTATTTATAAAGTATTTGATAATAAATTAAATAGAGGGTAATATATGAAATAATGTATAAGTGATGAATATACATGTGTTAGATTAATTTTCTTGATTTTTTGGTAATTAGACTTTATCTCCCCCTACTTTCTTCCTTGTCGATTATGTCAACTCTTGACCTTCTCTCGAGGTCTGATTTAGTCTATATCTATTGCATATATATACAATCTTTTATTTTATTTATTTTTCCTTTATTTATTTATTTTATGTTAAAATAGTAATAAATTTACAATATTCATAAAATAATTAGAGTTAGTAAAATAATGAAATTAGTGATATTTACATATGTTTTATAAAGGATTTTAAGCTAAAATAAATGAATAAAGATTATGAAATGCAGATTCATCACCAGCTAACCATCGATAATGGGACAATGTATAAGTTTCTAGTATTGAGTGAATGGTAAAGATTATTAGAACACGTAGCGGTCCCGGGTGTTGTCTATTAGATCTGAGGATGGTCGTCAGAGGTATAATGTTGAGCACCGCTTCAACATCAAAGGTCTTGCTCCATCAAGGTCTAGAGAATGTTACTGGTATCCTTTGACCTCATTCTTTGGTTATACGTCCTCTCCATGAGCTCTCCTCAAGGTCGAGTCAAGGAGTCGAGATCTATCGAGGTCTCAAAAGCCTTGAAGTGAAGGTTGAATGGAGGATAATTGTGGTTTCCGAACAATCAATAGGATATGTCAAACATTTACCAAATTCCATCATTATCTTTATAAAAAAATCATAAAATGCATAAAACTGAGAGATGCATGATTTAATTTATTTTTATAGGTATTTTATACCTAGTTTTGGGTTTTCTATTTCTATTTTTATTATCTTGTTAATAATATATATCTATTATAATTTTATTGCAATTATTCATTATATTAGGCATGTACTTTTTTTCGTATATAAAAAATACATAAGATAAAACACAATTTACTTATACATATTTACAAAAAACTTATTTTGTATCTTTTCATTTTAAAAATTTTATTTTGTTTACATACTAATGTGAAAATAATAGTAAAAAGAGAAAAATTAAAATCAAATAAAAATAATGTTACATGTATTCAATGGAAGATGTGGAAGGTGTAATTATAATTATACCATATATCTCAAAAATGACTTCATACAAAAGAATCCAACTCAACATCAAATTAATTTTAGAATGTAGAATATTTTAAATTATGAATTGTAAAAGTTGTATTGTCAAACTGTATTTCATTTGCAAGAGATAAAAATATTTGAAGGCAAGCATAATGGAAATTGGGATTTAATTACTATAAATATCTTGCTAGGTTAGCATTTTTTATATTTTTATATAGGATTTATATCACTTGTGCCCTTCTTAACTTCTGCAATATAAGTTATGTCCCTCTTGTTTTTTGTAATATCAGTTGTGTCCGTACTTTACCATAATAAAAGCTTAGAACTGTGTAAGTAGTCAGGGGCACAAGTACTATTACAAAGGATGGGCAAAACTGACGGTGTAAAAGTTAAGAAGGGCACAAGTGATAAAAATCCTTTTATATATTCTTTTATATTTTTAATGAAAAATAACGCAAAAGTCGTTTTGTCTATGTCTAGCATATAAGTGTTGTGTGTGTGTATAGAATAAGTGTATCATTTACACGTCTTTTAAGTATATTACTCATATCTTTTATATGTCTCCTTATTTCTGCTACTCTTTGTTAAGTCAACCGAGGCATATGGTCTCAATCTTTAGGTGAGAGTCAATAGTAAACCTTTCAGACCTATTTATGTTGGCATTCTTGACCAGCCTATACATGCATGCATCCATACATATTGACTTCTATTTTTTCGTTATCTTTTTCCATATTTTATAAGTTTTTTAGTGTTAATATGCACTTATTATCTATAGATATATATTTACAAGAATGATGAGGTAATTAGATCAATTTTTATGCACTTGCCAGTTTGTCAGCATCTCGTGCCTCCTCATGCGTCATAGAGTTTGAGTTGCATATGGCATTGACAGTGGTTGAGATGGAAACGACCTCAAGGTCGACGTTTGTAGCGAAGTGGAAGAGGATGTGAGAGATGAGATGACAAGAAAGGAGGGGCAACATTTTGCAGATTTGATAGACTTGGAAGGGCAAAATGTAACATTAAAAAGAGGAGATAGGGGAAGTAAAGATGAGATTATGCCATTTATTGGTCATCAACTATCCATGGTTCTACGTGAAAATTCAGATTTTTGTTCAGAGATCAAGGTGGAATTATAAAAGTATGGAGGATTTATGGTGTAAAGATCTCATATGATATATTTAATCGCTTTATGATCGTTTGTTCTATCATTTAATGTAATATTTACTGTAACTAAACTTCGATGCATTTGCAATTTATTGAAACTCTCCTCATGCTTGATTTTCTGAATATCATGAGTCCTGCACTTGCATTTGGAATCTCTACGTTTGATTAGAGATGAAAGGAAAACGACAAACAGTTAAATAAGACTTGTTGATAAATACACAAGTTTATTTGCGTTTAGAATATTTTCCATTAATAACATTTTCCACGAAATAGAAAATGTAACGTGAAAAGTGGTTGACCTCAATTTTCAACATTAAAAGTGGGGAAAGGACAGGAGAGGGAATATTAGACTAATAAAGTACCTCCAAATGTATGAGACAGAAACTTCTACGTTACAATAAGTTGACTTATTGGTTCCCATAACTTTAGGAAAATTTCTGCCCGTTCATATTTGCAAGTGAGATCATGATCTTTATCTTACAAATTCAAACACGAAAGGAACCTCAAAAAGTGCGCGATTGACCAAAAACCAATTGCGTGTATTAATTGATGTATGACCACTGTTATGGACGAGTCATTCATTGTTTCTTTTTTGCGACTTAATTTGAGGAAACACATAACAGGGAAGTTGTAGTGTGTTGAATTTAGGTTATCGGTTCATTATCGAGGAAAACTGATCATGACAACTTATTAGGTTTGAATCCTTATAGATCCGTTGACAACCACCAAAATGTTTAAGTCCAAGTTGTCAAATAATAATCACAATTACTTATAACTCACTCTCACACTTTGTGAGTTTTAGATGTGTGTTGCATTGATTGCTGCTGAAATTAACAAAAATGGCATATGATTTGTTGTGTGGAATATAGCAATGTATACAATACTTTTTGCGAAAATAAAGAACAAAGCAATGAATAATATTCTTTGGGGTAAATTACAATTTGGGTCCCCATCTATGGGTCTAATCTCAGAATGGGTCCCGATTTTTAAATTGTAACGATTTGGGTCCCAGGACCATTTAGGAAATGGAAATTTTGGGGTTCATGACGAGTATGCCCTTGTTGGGAAGGAAATGGCGTTTGGGTTCCAACTTTTAAACAAGGGCATACTCGTCATTAGCCCCAAAAAGTTTTTTACATTAATGACTCTGGGACCCGAATCGTTACAATTTAAAGATCGGGACCCATTATGAGATCGATCTCATAGATAGGGACCCAAATTGTAATTTAATTAATGTAATATCATTTAATGTAACATTTATTCTTTGTTATATATTTAATTACGTAAGATATAACAATGAACATTGAATTATCCGTTACCTTAAACCAATTTTGCTATAATGTGGTGTTGATTCCATGTGTTTATTTTAAGTCGAAAGTCGAGCTTACTCGAGTAATGGTAAAAATGGAATCAATAATACTCCGTGTGGACTTTGGAAGAGATGATTATGAAATTGATCAAGCATATTTATTTCTTCTTAGCCAACAGTGCAAGGCATGAACTTTGATTCCGTGCAAGTAATTGAAATTGGAATGCTTATCAATCACGTTGCTGTTATTAGAACTCGATTAGTGTTCGATTGATAAGGACTTGAGAGTTGAGATTTGTGGGCAATGAATGAAGACTTCTGGTTACATGTGTTCTATCTTTGTCTTGTTGTTTTTAACATGTAATCATTTCCCCTGAAAGTCCTCCAGATGAGACTTAAATATTGGATAGGAATATTACAGAGGAACCAATTATCATCCATGAAGCTATTAACCACATATTTCTCTTCATGTCATCTATTGAAGGGAAAGCTTATCATTTATGATGAACCATGGAAAGTAAGATTGTCATGCAGAGTCAGCAGGGAAGAAAAAGAACAGATACAAATACGAATATAGGTATACTTATATGTTATCAATTTTAAATGAATGCATCTACAAATATTGATAGATATGAAAAAGTGTTATCATATCCAAGAAAACGAATGCGGATATTAAACGAATACGAATGATAACAGAAATCTTTGATAGATTAACTAAAATATACATGTTTAGGATAGTCTACACGTAAAATAGATACATTAAGTGTATTCATTTCATAACAATTTATATCAAGAATGGAGAATGCAATCACAAAGTTTTGCTGCACAATTTAAAATAAATAATCTATACTATATTTATATACTGAATAGATACATAATATGAATGTCAATATTCACGAATGTCAAAGTAATATCAAAATTTGTGCCCATTTTAAAATAGATGCGAATACCAAAATCTATATAAAAATATGATAATAGATCAGATGTGAACATATTCACATTTATTTACATCCCAAAGTGTCAATAAATAAAAAAATGGGATTAAAAGAAAATCCAGAAAGATATAAGGATTTAAACGAGGAAATTCAACTAGGTATAAAGTATCTTTTCAAAATGCCTTAAATCAACTTGTATTGGGATCAAGATCTTATCTGTATTCAGAGTTAGATCCTATTTGTAAATTAAGGGGAATCCATCTATAATGATTTTAGAGTTATGAATCATATTAAGAAAGAAGAAATCTTAGGGATTGTTGGAAAGATATAAAGTCAGTTGCAGCCTATCAATAGCTGGGGTGGGAAAAATGCAAGTTGAAGCAAGATTAGAAAGCTTAAGTTAGCAAGAAAATAGTTGGACAAGCCTCTGGGAATTCCCTATTACCGCGTACATAATAATTTGGTGGCACAGCTTGTTGTTCATCTTACATAAATTTCTATGTAATGATTAATATTTAAATGAGGTAACAATTAAACATGATGTTCAAATGAGGATGTGCTCAATAGACAACGTCAAAAGTGAAACTACTATTGAATTGCTTTTTTCAAAAGATTGATCAAATAAGATAAACGTGGTTAATTAATCCTAAACTTTTTTTAAAGGAAAAAGGGTGTCACACCGTGAAGGAGGACACCCAAAAACTTATATTCACAAGTTACGTATAAAGGTTACAATGACCAAGACTCGTATAGGAGTTTGGAATGCTCTATTACATTTTCAATATAACATCTTTCCCCACGAAAAATAGTTCCATTCCTTGCCTATCAAATTGCTCACAAAATTGATGCCGCATGTTGCTTCTCAGCGATTGTGCACGTCCCGGACCGACCAATGGACTCCCAGAACTCTCTAGCCCTAAAGATGCAACAAAAGGTAAATTGACCCCTGCCCAAATCTGCCTCAAGGAAGAACAAAGAAAAAATAGATGATAAGCATCCTCCATCTCCTCTCCACAACGCATGCATGAGTTGTTAGCCCCAAAGAGCCTGGCCCTCCGAGCGCCAGTCATCACCCGCTCTCTCCTGAACAAGCAGAGAAAAACTTTCACTCTTTTAGAAATCCTCCAAGATCAGATTTGCCCTAAGCTTGGTATCGCAATTCCCGGATCAAAGACGATGGAAGCATATAAGACCTTGTATGCTTACTTCACACTAAAAGCACCATCAGCCCATCTCCAATAATTAGCTCCTTCACCATGCCTCAACACAAGATCCAGATGTGGAGAAATCTGTGGAAGCACCGAGCACACTCCACGCCAAAAGTTTGAAGGTTCCACCCTTCTACCAGGATGCCACTCCAGGTTTCCAGTCACACATACCCCAAATATGAATGATCCATTTCGCCAGGAGGGCCTTGTTCATCGCCTCAAGATTTAAAACTCTCAAACCACCATCGACCTCAGTAAGCGTCGCAATCCCCCAGGAAACAAGCGGAGTGCCAGTCCAAAAGAAATTACGCATCAGAGTCTCCAATCGTCCACGAATCCCCATCGGGAGCAAGCGAGAAGACAAAAAAGACAGGTATCGCAGAAAGGACCGACCTCAAGAGCACCAAACGTCTACCTCGTGATAAGTGATGAATCCCCAATCATCACTCTTTATTCCATTATTTTAAACCTTGGTAAAAGATCATGTAAATGTTTGTAAATACAATAATTTGTCAAAATGCATGTATCATGTAAATAGTCATAATTAGCATGTTTTTGCACAAAAATGAAGGAACAAATAAATAAAGAAAAAGAGGGAAATATTTAGAATAAATATTGAGTGAACAGAACCCAAGGGAGGGCTCAACATGGGCCTGACCACAAAATAAAATAAGAAGAGATAGATACGGTAACTCAACATGGTGTAAATACCCCTCTTTGTGTAAATATTTTATTTTCTAAAAATAAAAATATTTATGTGTTCCCTTTATTTGTATATATTTATAAAAATAAAATAAAAATGGGAAAATAAAATAAAAATAAAAATAAATACTTTCTCATCAATGCATATATATACCTTGTACATAGAATAAAAGATGTATTTATTTTACTTTTGTAAATAATTAATAAAAATCCAATAAAAACCATTTCATCTTCCATATTTTATGATGTAAATAAGTAAAATATAAAATTGGAATATTTGTACATAAATAAAATAATAAAAATAAAATTCAAAAATACACAGGTATTTATACATGTACATAATAATAATATAATGTAAATACATAATTTATTTTTCAAAAAATAAATAAATATCACAAAAAAATAATTTGAAAAATAACAAACATTTTTCATGTTGAGAATTTTTCAAAATAAAATCATTTATTATTTTTAAATGAATTTATAATTATTTAATAATTCCTGGATTCTGATTGGTTCACAGGGGATTGTTGACCCCCGATCAACTTTCGCCCCTGGACCACTTAGAATCCGAACCCGCCTTGCGAATCCTAATTTTCCAGAAGTAATCCGATCATCTCTCACCTAAACCCGGGGCCCCGATTAACCTCGATTCATCCCTGATCCACGCCCGGGGATCTTCCTAGGGATCCGTGCACCAGAATTCCATGCCCGACTCCTTCTTTGTCGGATCCCTACCACTATATAGTCTCATCTTCTTCCGCCATTTGCGGCACCTTTGGCTTTCGCCTTCGACTCCCAAGACCTCCACCGCGTTCCTTGAGTGACAGCGAGTGAGTGCGAGTGTCTGAGTGGGGATTTGGAGCGGTATAGCCCAGGTCCGACGATTTCCACCGCCGTGCTCTACCGCAAGGCGAGCCCGAGCCTCTGGACCCGTCCATCCATCGAGGCGAAGATTCTTGGAGGTCCAACAACTTCAGCATAGACGTATTCCTCCATCAGGTAACTTAGTTAGCTCGTAGTTTCCCTTAGATTTTGATTTTTCAGATTTGCGTCGCCGGCCTTCGTCGGCCATTCCTCGTAGCTCCGATCACCCATTCACCCATCCGACTCCTGCTTCAACTTTACGAGACTTCGCTCCACCATCTACGCCCCTTCGACCATCCTAGTTCGTCACGGAATAGGAAACCCGGGTCTCCTCCACTGCCGCTCACCGCAGACCCATGCCCCGACTCACCCGACCACCCACTCCGCTCGTAACCGAGTCGAGGCACTTTTCCCTCGACCTAGCTTTCTCTCTGTGCATGAATCATCGCATAAGAACTCGTATGGAGGTCCGACTACACGAGCACAGGTACTCCAGGTCTCGAGCCTCGCCGGGGACCTCCAGAACCCCCCGGCCCCTTCCGAGCACGCCATCAGCTGCAGACTTCTTCGGGCGTCATTTCCCCTCTCAGAGTAGCATCGGAGGAGCCCTCCACCGCGCGTATCGGGCCGACGAAGTTCGTCGGTGACCTATTCTTCGAGGGTCTTCCTCTATCATCCGATCAACCCCATCCCTAGTTCGGATCGTAGCCGTCCACCTGCGGAGAGTTGCCAGCCGTTCGATCATCTGAGGGTTGCATCTGGAGCGTCGATCAGCGAAGGGGTATCTACAGTTCTACACCATCCGATCTTCCACGTGGCGTCACCTCAACCGTGGATCTTAATAAAGGGGTAAATTTCCTGTAGGCCCTTGTCCTTTTTGCATTTATCGTTTAGTCCTGTAAATATTAGATTCCGTTGTTTTTATTTTGGAACTTTTACATCATGGAACCTGTGTTTATTTTATTTACAAAATAGTCCCTGTTTGTGTGGAACACGTGCATCGATACGTGATTTATGGAACTTTTACATTGTTTATCCTATAGTTTCGAGCTGTTACTGTTTGGTATTTTATAAATAGGAATGACATAAATACCCCTGTGAGTGCAAGTCACGTGCTGAGCTCGCGTGTTTTGGACTTGTTGCAACATTGGCCCTAACGTTTCAACACGTGTTATATATTTAGCCCTGGAATTAACTTTCTTTGCACTTAGGTCTCTATATGTTGTGGCTTTTGTTTGATTGAATAAAATATCAAATTAAATCCAATCAAGTGAAATTTGGAAACGTGGCTCCTACCACTGTGTAAAAAATTCACTAATTTTTTGGAACATTTTTGTTGCTTTTTGCTATTTAAAAAATCAAAAACCCTCATTTTTGATACTGTTTAAAATAGAAAATCAACTAAAAATATAAAAACTTTTCTAAAAATTACAAAACCATTAGGACTTTTGTGTTTTGTTGTCTTTGAGTTTCTATCCCATTTTCAGCCTTTTTAGATTTATAAAACTCCTAAAAATCACAAACCCCAAAAATCTTATAAAAATTCTTAAAAATTCTGTAAAATACAAAAAAATGAAACTCTTTTTCTGTAGCTTAGTTTTTATATATAGTTTTCATAAAAAAATGTCTCCGAATTTTTAGAGGCTAATTGTATATTTTTAATTAGCCCTTCAAGTCTGGCTCCATATTAATTCACTATTTTCCCTTTTTTCGATTTTTATAAAATCAAATAAAAATTAGAAAATTCTGAAAAATCCCAAAACACTTAAAATATAAAAAACACAAAAATAATTTTATTTGAATTTTCTGAGTATTTTGAGTGTTTAATAAATTGTTGAATTTGTCCTTTCTAGCTCTTTTCTTATATTTCCTTTATAATTAAAGACACAAAAAAAAATAAAAAACATAAAACCCACCAAAAATACATTTTATCTTTTTTATCTCTTTGACTAATTCGTAGGCTCTTTTGAGCAAATCCGTGCTCCTTGAGTTCGACCCTGGTTGCTATACCAAGTTAAATAAATAGCGAAGACTGCTATTCAGATTTCATTTCTGATTATTTTTGATTTGGTGGTCTCTTTTTCTTGTTGATTCCGATCTGCGAGATCCGGGTCGCAATGATCCTTGATTTATTTTATTCCTACTCGGGTCTTGTGGTATTTTTGGCTCATCAGAATGGCGTCGTTGCTGGGGAGCACGGCTTAGTAGTCTTTCGATTTTTCACGGCTTTTTGTTCATAGTTGTGTATATATTCTTGCTCAGATTTATTTGCATATTTTTCTAATAATCTATGTCTGATAAACTCTTGTTTGATTTCTTACGAGGGTCCGAGGATCGAGGCGACTTTTTCGGAAGCCTAAGCAACCGCAGGAGTCGGAGGCGGCTCTTTTCTGCATAAAGCCGCAGGAGGACGTGAGGAACCGAGTAGGAGTATGGGAGCTGTGGAATAGCTACATAGATAGCCGTAGCTAGATTAGTTTATTTTCAGCAGACATATTATTGTAATAATACAGGGACTCAGAGACTTGGACTTTGTTGGTCATTTATCGGGGTCTGTTTCGCCGGGCACTGGTGTGCTCGGTGGACCTCACCGCGGTTTTTCGTTGGCTTTTGGTTTTTCGTATTTTCTTACTGCTTATCTGATTTGCGCGGATTTAGCATTAGCTTAGGATTTTTATTAATTGTGACGTAATGAATTAAGGCCCAATCCCTAATTATCTGCCTACACTTATAGATCGTTAATTGTTACTAATTAATTAAATCACAAGAAAAAGTCGGATTACTTAGACTCTGGTACACGTGCCTTGAGGAGTCACATACAACGCATGTAGGATCCATTGTGGCGGACACCAAGTGGCTCCCAAGATAAGACTCCAGACTTAGGTTTGAGTACCCGGCTACTGTTCTTCACGTGTAGAATTTCTCTGTCTAAGGACGTTTTCCTCGTACATCATATAGGTAGTTTTATTACTATTTTTATTTTTATGTGCGGATCACTTTGCATGTAGACTGTTGGAGTCAGGTACGCATCACTTACTCTGCATGCATCATTGATTTTATCACGCATCGGCTTTTTCGTTTTCTCACCCCTATTTTCGGACTTAAATAATCAGGAGAACCAAAAGATTCGTTAGGCGTTGTTTGCTTGAAAAATACATAAAAAGAAAAACTATAAAATTGGGACTGCTAAACACACTTGAATACTGTCACAACATAGGCATGCATCCTCTGACCGGAGACAGATGTATTGCTATGTGTCTGAGTGTGTACATTTGGCAAACCAATAGGTTGATGACCTAACCAAGATCTATACACCGGCGAGCTAATGTGCATGTATGGACATATGAGTAATACGATCTCTCAAAGGGATCATACATGTTCACTTGTGAACCGGGAGACATGAACTCACTCATGAGGTATTGGGACTGAACAAATTCCATGCATGGTCGTCATGCTTTGGAAGCATGACATGAATTTGAACGTAAGATATATGCTTTGTGAAACCATATGATCATACCAAATCCCAACGACCAAGATTCAGAAACTTAATGATCTAATCCTGAAGATGACAGTGTAAAAGTGATCTTTATCTTCAGAATGATCATTGGTTTTCCAGTATGCAGGATGTACAGGTATTGGGAATACATGAGGGTGATGTGATCATATACGATTGTATAGCCATGACGCTTCCATTCCGAGGGAGTGACGAAACAGGTTTGGATTTTAATGACCCCTCTCATTAGAGAAGTGACCTAATCTTAGTCCATAAACTGGGCATTGATATGAATGAGATTCAGATGCAATGAGAAGATTAGGTCTACGGTCTTGATTTGATCAAGCATCAGTAGGAGGTCCATGGGATCTGGATTTGAGATATGATCTCAACATCCAAGTCACTATACGTGGAACAATACAATCGCCATGTCCTTATCTCCAAGTATCTGCGGAGAAATCGCATTATTCTTGAAGGGTTCGAGAATAATTCCATAAGATCTAAGCAATGAGGAAATGATGATTAAATACATATTGATGTGTGAAGAAATTATCTAATGTAATTAAATGTGATTTAATTATTATGGATAAGAATAATGTGGATAGAAATATCAAATTATTCATAATATATTATAAATATGATTTATAATATATTAGAGAGAGCTAATTATAATTTATATGTGTTGATTAATTATTATGTTTATAGGATACACATTGTGTAATTAGTTGACAATGTAAATTATATGTTGTTTTGGGTTGTGAATATGATTCACAATTTTTCCATGGCAAGATTGCAATATTCTCAAATATAATTGTGAAGTATTTTTGAAGAATAAAACCCAACAAAATTTGTTGCAAATAAATAGGATAGAAATTCAAGGAGATATGCAATCTCATGGAAATCCATGAGATTGCCTCCTTGACATTTCAAGGTGGCGGCACCCAATTCCAAATAGAAATGGGTGGCTGTCCACTTGGGTATACACGGAAGATGTTGATCTCCATGTATATTCTCTCCTTATTTATTGCTTTGATTTAGTATTGATTTATATTTGATTTTGTCAAATATATTTTAATCTAAATTTGTTGTTTTTTTTACAACAACAATCTTGACTATTGGATTGACATAAATCAATCTCATCCATTGATTTTATATGTCACATGGATTGAGATCCATGGATCCCAAAACCCTATAAATAGAGAGGCATACCATGCTCTCTATTTACATGCAATTTTGGAGCTCTCTCTCTCTCTCTCTCTCTCTCTCTCTTTCTTCACACACGACAACCCTCTCTCCCTCTAATTTTGGTGGCCGTCCACCATACCCTAGAGGAGAGATTCGTCGACGCTCTCGCCACCGCGCCGCCGCTTCGACGTTCTTCGATTCTCCATCTTCTTGGTGTGCTACACTCACGAAGGATACGTTCGATCTCGTGCGACGAGATCAGGAGAACCTACGCTTGGATCAACTTCTTGGATTGCGAGGACAACGCGGTTCATCCCCGCACTCGCAAGTGGTCTCACCAACTATCGGACTTGAGACAGGAGGTCTCTTATCTTAGAGACTCGATCAACCACACTTCAAGAGGTATTGCATTGTACTTGTTGTCGTTATAGATGAAACGATCTGAGAATCGTTCTCGGATCATGTGGTTTCATAGCATGAAAAAATTTTTAAATTCCGTTGCACCGAACAAGTAGTACGACTAGTCGTTCTTCATCGTATCCGATACGACGATCAAGCTTCTGTGATGCGCTTGAGGATAATTCCATATCCTTCAAGTGGTATTAGAGCCTTAGGTCGACGGTTACGAATATGATTCGCAAACCGAGGACGACTTGGGTTCGTTAAGGTCGCGAAAGTTTTTTATCGCATTTGATTTCGCAGATCTGTTTAGTAAACAAATTCGGCCATGTTTAAAATGTTTAAGATCGAATTATTTACTTGGATTTTGTTCCCCATTAAATAAGAAAACCATAGGATCTGAGTTTACGTAAATCAGATTTCGTATGCTCTAGATATGGTTGTTTTAATGAACATGTATGCACTGTTGCGGGACAGTAGATTTCAACATGATTAAAGAGTTAATTACTGTTATCATTTGCCTCGAAATTCATGATACATTACTTGACTTCTGTCCTAAATCAAGTTAGAAATCTTTGAAAATTGAGTTTGTCTAATTTGGATGTAAATTGATTGAGATATGTTTATTTTAGTGAGTAGGGGTCACTACTAAAATTGCAGTCCTAATCTAGAACCAAGTGATTGTCAATTAGTGAAATTAATTGTTAATTTCGTGAAATAATCATGAAAAATATTTGTGAAGTATTGGAAGATGATTATTTACATAATTGACTTGGCCTCAACCAATTAATTGAATAGATTTTATCTAAACATTAATTGGAAACACAATCATCAAACTTGATGCTTGAATAGGATTGGGAATTTATGTAGCAAATTTCTTTATAATCAAAAATGTTTTGATTATTATTATATAGTATAATTTCGGTTGAAAAACCGATGTGATCATCTCAAGTACAAATTGATATATCTGGCATTTTGCTTTCCCGAGGTGGATATGGTGTCTAGTCGGAGAGCATTGAAGTTGCGGGTTGCAACTTATGTGATCCGTCCTACTCTCGTCGGTACTGGCCATGACAACGGGTAGGGACTGTATAATGCCAGAGAAAATCAAGGTGTATTTTCTAATTATTAAAATTCGAATTAACACGTATTTTGAGATATTACCATATATATATTCAAGTAAAAATAATCAAGTTTGATTGATTGAATTGGATTGATAATTAATTTAATATGATTAAATTGATTATGTCCAATTGAGACACTCTATAATGAATAGAGTTATAATTCCCTTGGAAGAATTAATTATGTGAATGTGATTCATGATAATTAATTAAAATTTTGAGTATGAGGTGGGAGGATCACATAAGTGACATCCATGGTCTCCCGTCAAGGCGAAGGGTTCCATCGCCAGGGATTGCATGTGGGAGATGCCTGTCCGAAGTGACAGCTATTGTATGCAAGCGCATCTGGATCGGGCCCGTCGCTTCTCGAAAGAGTAAGGACATATGCGTAGTGACCCCAATATCGGATCCTCATATTATTGGGGCGATATTGGATTGTGCATAGCGAGTTGTATTCCTGTTGACGGTTCGTTCAATTAATGACGGGTCAACACCACCTTAGGGGTGGTGGGCTCGGGTATTAAAGACCGAATTGGGAGATGCAAGTTGGACTTGCAAGGCGGAATGTGTTCCCGCTTCTCTTTATTAGAGTCATAGGTTCTCATATTATTGGGATATGACAAAGATAAGGAGGAGATCCCAGTTCTTGCTTGAGATATATTAGTAAGTATATCTCTTACTTTGAAAGTGATTAAGGGAATAAACTTTCAAGGTTGACAGAGCAAGAACATTTTGATTTAAAATACCTTAACCAAAAATCATAAATAAGAATATATGATTATATGTTCTAATATAGTGCATTCTTAATTTCAGAAAATGAAGTCCTTGAACCCACTTAGTAGGCTTCTCGAGGTCCAATTGACCGGCCCAAATTACTCGGATTGGATCCGTAATTTGGAGCTTGTTCTTTCTGTTGAGCGCATAAGTTATGTGCTCTCCGAGGACAAGCACGAAAACTCTAAATCCAAGGAAGAAAAAGCATATAATGACAAGTATGATGTAGATCATGTCTTGGCTAGATGTTATATTCTGGGTTCTCTCTCCAATGTCCTGCAGAAGCAACATGGGGAGATGAGCACTTGCCGGGAGATAATGTAGAATCTTAAGGATATGTTTGGTGACATTAACCGCACCCAGCGGTACAATGTTATGAAAGACCTCATTCGCTGCAGGATGCAGGAAGGGACTTCGGTCCGTGAACATGTACTCAAAATGTTTGGGTACTTGTCGGAGCTGGATACTCTTGGGGCAACAATGGATGCAGACATGCAAGCTGACTTAATTCTGTTGTCGTTGCCCAAATCTTTCAATAACTTTGTAGTGTCATTCCACATGAACAAGCTGAAATTGACAAGCGCTTCTCTCCTTGCTGCATTAAAGTCTGCAGAGGGCATAATGAAGAAGGATGGTCCCACTGGCAGTGCAATGGTTGCACAGGTCAGAGGGAAGCGCGGTCGGAAGCAAGGTTCTCGAAAGGGCCCGGTCCAGAAGAGAAAGAAGAAGGGACAAAGTGTTGGCTCTTCTTCCATGCATCCACTCTAATGGCGTCGAAGAAACCAACGTCTGTCGCCACTGCAAAAAGCCGGGGCACTGGAGGCGTAACTGCCCGGAATACCTGAAGTCCTCAAACAAAGGTAAAACCCCAGTAGGTATGAAATCTACTTTCATCAATGAAACTAGTTTTCTTGTCGGACGAGAAGGAAGTTGGGTTGTAGATTTTGGTGCTTCTGTTCATGTATGCAATTTGTTGCATTTGTTTCAGGAAACTAGAAGTCTTGAGGAAGGGGAGATAGTCATCCAGATGGGATCTGATGCAAGTGTTGCAGCAGTCGTCGTCGGGACATGTCGACTATCATTATCTAGTGGTAGAGTCCTAGTACTTAAAGAGTGTCTTTATGTACCTAAAGTTAGAAGGAATTTAATATCTGTATCTAAGCTAGTTAGAAGTGGATATTCATTCCTGTCCGGTAATAAATTAGTCATAAATTATTATGATAAATATATTACAGAGGGTATTTTAACTTCTGGAGGACTCGATGAATTGTGCATTAATGAGAATGTCATGAACGTTACAACCACTAATAAAAACCCTAAGAGATCCAGGGAGAATAAAAATCATTCAAATATGATTTGGCATCAAAGGCTTGGTCATTTGTCTGTTGATAGGATCAACAGATTGATAAAGGATGGACCTTTAGATTTCCTACAGGTTCAATCTTTGCCTACCTGTGAACATTGTATTCGAGGTAAAATGACTAGGATGCCTTTCCGTAACAAGGTTACAAGATGCGAAGGTATTATTGACCTAATACATATTGATGTATGTGGTCCCTTCAGTACCGCGACTCGAAATGGACATCGATATTATTTGACATTTATTGATGACCATTCGCGATACGGGTTTATCTTCCTACTACGTCATAAGTCTGAAACCTTTGAAAAGTTCAAAGAATTCAAGGCTTTGGTTGAGAACCAAACCGATAGGAAGATTAAACAGATTCGATCTGATCGAGGTGGCGAGTACCTATCAGATGAATTCAAGGAATACCTTAAGGAGAGTGGAATTGTTTCCAATCTCACTCCTCTTGGAACTCCCCAACTTAATGGTGTTGTTGAAAGACGCAATAGAACCATCATGGACATGGTCCGTTAAATGATGAATAAAGCACATTTACCTCTTAGTTTCTGGGGATATGCAGTAGAGACTGCAATATATATCCTGAATAAGATTCCTAGCAAATATGTACCTAAGACTCCTCATGAGCTCTGGTATGGAACCAAACCTAGTGTCAATCACTTGAGGGTTTGGGGTTGCTTGGTCCATGCGAAGAACATGGACGCAAGTAAGCTGGAATCTCGCACTCGTGAGTGTTACTTCATTGGGTATGTTAAAGATGGTATTGGATACCAGCTTTATGACCCTAAGACCTAAAAGGTTTTTGTCTCTAGACATGTGAAGTTTCTGGAGGATGATTTCCTTAAAGGTCAAGATAAAAATGAAGTAGAGGAACTCATTGAATCCCAAGAGGATTTTGAGCTTCCCAGACCAGAAACTGAAGAAGTAAATAAAGATGAAACACACATACCTCTTCGAATGAGTTCGAGGGCGGTTGCAGCACCTGAAAGGTATGGATTCCATGTGTCAAGTGAGACTGACATTAATCCTACTTCATTTGATGAAGCATTTGCGGATCAAGACATGGATAGATGGATGCTAGCAATGAAGTCAGAACTTGACTCCATGCATAAGAATGGTGTATGGACCCTAGAGGATCCACCTAAAGCGGTAAAACCCATTGGGTGTGAATGGATCTTCAAGAGAAAGAGGGGACCTGATGGGAAAGTAGAGACTTTCAAGGCACTGCTCGTAGCCAAGGGCTACACACAGAGAGAAGGCATCGATTACGATGAGACATTCTCTCCTGTGGCTATGCTTAAATCCATCAGGACACTGCTAGCTATAGTTGCATATCTTGACTACGACATCTGGCAGATGGACGTCAAGACGGCTTTTCTCAATGGATACCGCGAGGAGGATATCTACATGGAGCAGCCCCAGGGCTTCATGATTGAGGATGGCAAAGTATGCAAGCTGAAGAAATCCATCTATGGGCTCAAACAAGCTTCTTGTAGCTGGAACATCAGATTTGACGAAATCATAAAGAGTTATGATTTTGTGCAAAATCCTGATGAACCTTGTGTGTACAAGAAGCTTAGTGGGAGCGCCATTGTGTTCATCGTACTTTATGTAGATGACATCCTTATCATTGGGAATGATACAGGGATGATGACCAGTGTGAAGATTTGGTTGTCCCATACCTTTGATATGAAATATCTTGGAGAAGCCTCTTACATCTTAGGCCTGAAGTTGTTCAGAAACCAAGAAAAGAGGATTTTGGGATTGTCACAACATGGATACATTAAGAAGATTCTTGAATGATTCCGTATGGATAGTTCCAAGAAAGGATTCCTACCCTTAAGACATGGTATCCACCTGCCTAAAGGAATGGCTCCTCAAACTGTTGAGGAAAAGAAGGCCATGGCTGGATGAACTTATGCATCAGCCGTATGAAGCTTAATGTATGTCATGATGTGTACTAGGCCAGATATGTGCCATGCAGTGGGAGTGGTAAGCCGTTACCAATCCTGCTATGGAGAGCAACACTGGAATGCAGTAAAGAACATATTCAAATATCTAAGACGGGTGCAAGATTACATCTTGGTCTATGGAGATGGTGATCTCCAAGTCTTGGGATATACAGATTCTGACTTCCAATCCGATGTAGATGATCGAAAGTCGACATTAGGGTTTGTGTTCTTTTGAATGGTGGTGTTGTGAGCGGGAGAAGCAAGAAGCAGGACACTACTGCAGATTCGACAACAGAAGCCGAATACATTGCCGCATCGGATGCTGCAAAGGAGGCGATGTGGTTGCACAAGTTCGTGCTGGAGATTGGCGTAGTTTCCTCTGATACTCCCATCCCGTTACTTTGCGATAACATGGGAGCCATTTCCCAGGCAAAGGAACCCAGATGGCATCAGAAGAGCAAGCACGTGGAAAGGAAATACCACATCATTCAGGAGATACAAAAGTGTGGTGACGTCATCATCACCAAGGTGACCTCTGCCGACAACGTTGCTGATCCCCTTACCAAACCTATGACACAGAAGTGTTTGACCAGCATGTAATGAGTATGGGTTTAAGGATTGTACCTGAATGGTTCTGAGGGCTAGTGGGAGATTGTTAGCAATGTGAGCCCCGGGCGAACCATTTCTACACTAAATGTTATTGTAATGAACAAATTATCAATGAAAATTATTGATTATTTTTCACTCTCTTTCTGAGATTAAATAAATGAATGCACTATAGGGCCCCTCTGTACAATTAGGGTTATGTACCACGGCCAACTTGATGATCATACAAATGTGGATTCATTGGATGAATCATAAAGGCAAATGCTTGAATGAATATCTAAGGAGTTAGATAGAGGACTCATCAAGCATCATCAAATGAATGTTAAGTAATGATTTCCAGCCTGAGTAGGAGATGGCAATCCTCTCTCAGATGGCTGATATCTGACTAACCTCTTGATGTAGGTCCTCTGCATAGGAATAGCGATTCGGAGGTGTCAGGTTAGTTGAGTCAATGGGTTGACTTAACGAGATCGAGATAAACAAAGACCTACGTTGAATACTGTCACAACATAGGCCTGCATCCTCTGACCGGAGACAGATGTATTGCTATGTGTCTGAGTGTGTACATTTGGCAGACCAATAGGTTGATGACCTAACCAAGGTCTAAACACCGGCGGGCTGGTGTGCATGTAAGGACATATGAGTAATAAGATCTCTCAAAGGGATCATACAGGTTCACTTGTGAACCGGGAGACATGAGCTCACTCATGGGGTATTGGGACGGAACAAATTCCATGCATGGTCGTCATGCTTTGGAAGCATGACTTGAATTTGAAGGTAAGATATATGCTTTGTGAAAGCATATGATCTATACCAAATCCCAATGATCAAGATTGAGAAACTTAATGATCTAATCCTGAAGATGACAGTGTAAAAGTGATCTTTATCTTCAGAATGATCATAGATCTTCCAATATGCAGGTTGTACAGGTATTGGGAATACCTGAGGGTGATGTGATCAGATACGATTGTATAACCATGACGCTTCCATTCCGAGGGAGTGATAAAAAAGGTTTGGATTTTAGTGACTCCTCTCATTAGAGAAGTGACCTAATCTTAGTCCAAAAACTGGACATTGATCTGAATGAGATTCAGATGCAATGAGAAGATTAGGTCTACGGTCTTGATTTGATCAAGCATCAGTGGGAGGTCCATGGGATCTGGATTTGAGATATGATCTCAACATCCAAGTTACTATACGTGGAACAATACAATCGCCATGTCCTTATCTCCAAGTATCTGCGGAGAAATCGCATTATTCTTGAAGGGTTCGAGAATAATTCCATAAGATCTAAGCAATGAGGAAATGACGATAAAATGTGATTTAATCATATTGATGTGTGAAGAAATTATCCAATGTAATTAAATGTGATTTAAATATTATGGATAAGAGTAATGTGGATAGAAATATCAAATTATTCATAATATATTATAAATATGATTTATAATGTATTAGAGAGAGTTAATTATAATTTATATGTGCTGATTAATTATTATGTGTATTGGATACACATTGTGTAATTAATTGACAATGTAAATTATATGTTGTTTTGGGTTGTGAATATGATTCACAATTTTTCCGTGGCAAGATTGCAATATTCTCAAATATAATTGTGAAGTATTTTTGAAGAATAAAACCCAACAAAATTTGTTGCAAATAAATAGGAGAGAAATTCAAGGAGATATGCAATCTCATGGATATCAATGAGATTGCCTCCTTGACATTTCAAGGTGGCGGCACCCAATTCCAAATAGGAATGGGTGGCCGTCCACTTGGATATACATGAAAGATGTTGATCTCCATGTATATTCTCTCCATATTTATTGGTTTGATTTAGGATTGATTTATATTTGATTTTGTCAAATATATTTTAATCTAAATTTGTTATTTTTTGACAACAACAATCTTGATCATTGGATTGACATATATCAATCTCATCCATTGATTTTATATGTCACCTAGATTGAGATCCATGGATCCCAAAACCCTATAAATAGAGAGGCATACCATGCTCTCTATTTACATGCAATTTTGGAGCTCTCTCTCTTTCTTCACACACGACAGCCCTCTCTCCCTCTAATTTTGGTGGTTGTCCACCATACCCTAGAGGAGAGATTCGTCGACGCTCTCGCCACCGCGCCGCCGCTTCGACGTTCTTCGGTTCTCTGTCTTCTTGATGTGATACACTCACGAAGGAGACATTCGATCTCGTGCGACGAGATCAGGAGCAACTATGCTTGGATCAACTTCTTGGATTGCGAGGACAACACGGTTCATCCCCGCGCTCGCAAGCGGTCTCACCGACGATCGGACTTGAGACAGGAGGTCTCTTATCTTAGAGACTCGATCAACCATGCTTCAAGAGGTATTGCATTATACTTGTTGTGGTTATAGATGAAACGATCTGAAAATCGTTCTCGGGTCATGTGGTTTCATCGCATGAAAAAAAATTTAAATTCCGCTGCATCGAACAACTAGTACGACTAGTCGTTCTTCGTCGTATCCGATACGACGATCATGCTTCCATGATGCGCTTGAGGATAATTCCATATCCTTCAGGACCCAGATCAGCCAGAGGAGCCAGTTCAGCCGACAGCAGCAGCAACAGCAGCCGAGACCGATGCTGGAGTTGCACAACCCCAGATCGACACTTACACGTCGATGGGTGGTTCTTCTGGAGATTGTGGAGGACTTCAAGTTCCCCCCACAGACACTTCATATTCTTACCCGCTTCCACGGGCTCGCCACTGAGGAGCCCCATCTACATCTCCAAGAGTTCGAGATGACTGCAGCATCGTCCACGATCGGCAGGTGGACGAGGACACCATCCGGATGATTGCCTTCCCCTTCTCCCTTGCTGACAGAGCAGCCAACTGGCTGAAGCATTTGGGGAAATTTGTGTACACCTGGGAGGAGCTCCGTACCAAATACTTGAACAAGTACTACCCACTCGGGCAGACTAATGCAGCGAGGGCCCTGATCGGCAACTTCTTCATGCTCCCCAACGAGCAGTTTCACGAGGCATGGGAGAGGTTCCGAGAGCTCACCGACAGATGCCCGCACCATGACATCACGAAGCTGAACCTAGTTCAAAGCTTCTTTTGCGGACTGACACCAGAGTTGCAGGGCATGGTGATCGCTTCTTGTGGCGGTTCCTACTTCACCAAGGATGAGGATCAGGTCTGGGTCATCTATGAGGAGATGGCCGAGAACTATATAGTGATGTCCCAAACCTGCTTCTACACTTAGGCATGCCCCCTGCCACAGACCGTACAGTACCAGAGGATAGCACAGGTCGATGCCGGTCCTTCTACTTCGTCCGCGGCAGCCGCACAGGACGAGTCTATAGCCGCAGACATGGGCATCATCAACGAGAAGCTGGATCGGATTGAGCTGATCGAGAAGAAGCAGTGTCAGGGCATCACGCAGATGGATCAGATGGCACAGACGCTGAGAGACCTGAAGACACAGCTCATGTGTCTCCAGGAGGCACAGACTGCTTCTCAGCCCCATCTTTGATCACGAGGAGATCCGAGCAGCAGTGGTAGCTCGTCCCAGCACTCCAGTCAGCCTAGATATGTTCACCTTTTATAGGAGGAGTCGTACCGGCATCCACCGTAGTTTTACTAGCCACCACCATCACAGGACACTCGGATGGTGGTGTATCAGTCGGATCAGCCCCTGGAAGTACTCTCTCGACCCACCTACGAGTCAGAGCCGTTGATGGATGTCAACGGGATTTGATACGACCGACCCCAACCTGGTATCCGACGAGACCATCCCGGATTCCACTGGTCGGCCGGAGGCACCAGTTCTCAGCAGCAGCCTCCAGTTCAAGATGGCCAGTACGGCCAGCAGCGTGAGCAATACCAGTAGCCCCAGCCCCCAGTACACCAGCAGCAGTAGCCATCCCAGCACCAGCAGTATGGTCCTCGTCCCTATCAGTAGGGACAGTCTTGGAGGCGTGAGCAGCCTCAGCAGCAGCAGTATCATCAGCAGTACCCCTCTCACCCACACCAGCAGCAGCAACCTCACTACCAGCGAGGCCACCCGTCAGGTTCTCATGGGCCGACCTATTAGAACCCCACCTTGGATGATCTAGCCCACCTCATGACTGAGCAGCAGGCCACTTTTCGACAGGAGATGGATGAGTTCCGCCAGGAGATGCGGGAGATAGTGAGAGGGAAGGCCGCCATCCCTACCCAGATTGAGCTAAACCCGAACAACCTCAAGAGGAAGTCTAAGCAGGTAGAGTTCACTGAGATTGCCACTCCTAGTGCTTCACTTGGTGATATGTCTGCATACATGTTTGATGCTGATTTTGTTACACTTAGGAGCAGTAGGATGCCAGCAGGCGGCGCCTCGTCTGAGCGACGATCCCACGCTACTTCAGGAGCACTAGGCGAGGAGGAGCACGGTATTGATGCCGTGAGAGATGATGACGGTGGTGCTGACACCACCATGGATGTTGATCCCACCGACAGTATTGAGGCTGTCGCTTCACCAGTTGGAGGAGGTGATATTGACGCCACCATTACAGTTGCTAATCTAGAGCGCGGTACTGATGCCGCGAGTCCAGATGCCGAGGGTGGTACTGAGGCCACCATTTCCAGTTCTGCTAGTCCTGTTGTTTTTCATTCCGTACATGTATCTCAAGACATTTCTGCAAATAAAGGAAAGGGTTTGTTATTTTCGGATCCACATGTGTTGATTGATGATGTTTGTGTGGATTGTGTTGTTCATGAGCATGTTAGACCCTCTCCTAGTCCTTTATGTGAGAAGGACCCTGTAGTCCCCTTTCCCAGAGCACTCCACTTGGGTAAGGGGAAGAAAAAAGAAAATCCAAAAAAGAACCATCATATAGAGTTCAACCAGAAGATGATAGATAGATTTCACATACAACAGACTGTACAGGAGGCCTTGGAGCACATACCTCTACTCCAGAGATCACTCAGAGATAGGACCACAATCAGGAGGAAGAGGCAGAACCATCAGTCAGAGATCCATGTGCTTACTCGTGCCACTTGTTTGCGATTCAGAACCTTCTGCCAGCCAAGAGGCTAGATGCAGGAGCCCCGTATGTCAGATGCCACATCCATGAGCAGAGGTTCGACCGCACTCTATTAGACAATGGTTCTTCGATCAACCTACTTCCGGCAGCCCTTCTCGACCGCTTTGAGTTGGGCCCTCTCCGACAGAGCAGGACGGTCCTTTAGTTTGCTAATCGATTTGTCAAGAGGCCGAAGGGGTTGCTGAAGGACGTTGTCGTCACGATTCAGGGCCTGAAATTCCCCGTAGACTTCATTGTGTTGGACATGGAGATCCCTGAGTCCATGACCGATACCCCGATCATTCTAGGACGCCCGTTCTTGGCCACAGCCAAGGCAGTGTCCGACCACTATAGCGGGAAGGTATACTTTCGCGTCGAGGGCGAGAGTATACAAATAGAGACGGTCGAGGAGACTAGAGCCAAATATTCAACTTGCTCAGAGCCGACATCAGATTCAGAGGAGATGACAGAGGCAGGGCGAGACATCCTCCACGACTGCGATTTCGTGATCACAGATGATGAGGCAGTTTGGGCAGATCCAGTCGCACAGGCTATCCTCTCACCTTCAGAGTTCACTGACACAAAGATGCTAGCAGAGGAGAGCTTGGAGAGCGCATTCCTGGTCCAGGATACATCTCAGGCAGCAGAGTCGGTTCCTGACCGCAAGACATATTTTTGTGAGTCGGATACAGATCCCTCAGAGTCAGATATTGATTGAGCAGAGTTTGATGATTTGATGCCATGTCTGACTTCTACTGAGCCTACAGCTAGGGAGGAGGTTGATTCCATACAGAGTAGAGACAGTCCCGCAGAGCAGCCTTCACCAGATTCAGATTGTGAGCGAGAGTTCTCATTCTCCCATGCAGATTTGGTAGCATTCACTCAGACTTTTTAGAGGCTAGATTCGCCAGCACCTACTTGTCCAGAGCTGAAGCCGCTATCGTCATCGTTGAAGTATAGATTCCTTGCGGGTGAGCATGAGATGTACCCAGTCATTATCTCCGCTGATTTGACTGGAGAGCAGGAATACCGTCTGATGGGGGCTCTTGAAAAGAACCACAAAGCGATAGGATGGAGTGTAGCCGATCTCCAGGGGATAAGTCCTGCCCTGTGCTCCCACCATATCTATCACAAGGAAGAGGCAAAGCCGTCGCGTGAGTTCCAGAGGGGGCTGAACCTGAATCTTCGAGAGGTTGTCATGAAGGAGATCTCGAAATGGTGGAGCGTCGATTTTATCTACCCCATCTCCGACTCCAAGTGGGTCAGTCCATTGCATGTGGTGCTCAAGAAGACGGGAATCACCACAGTTGTTAGTGAGTCTGGAGAGGAGATCGCTACCCGGCTACCCACTTCTTGGCGGGTCTGTGTGGATTACAGATGATTGAACCAGGCCACCAAGAAGGAGCATGTCTCCCTGCCCTTTATTGATCAGATTATAAAGAGGCTTGCAGGGAAGAGCCATTATTGTTTCTTGGATGGGTACTCCAGCTATAAACAGGTGGCCATCGAGCCCGAGGACCAGGACAAGACCACATTCACCTGTCCCTTCGGGACATATGCTTTTAGACGCATGCCATTTTGATTGTGCAACACTTCGACGAAATTCCAAAGATGCATGTTGTCCATCTTTCGGACATGGTGGGGGAGTGCTTGGAGGTCTTCATGGATGATTTCTTGGTCTACGGTGACGGATTCGATTCTTGTCTTGACTGCCTAGACCAAGTCCTTCAGCGATGCATTGAGGTTCACCTTGTGTTGTCTGGGGAGAAGAGTCACTTCATGGTGACTCAAGGGATGGTGCTTGGCCATCATCTCCAACAGGGGCATGGAGGTTGATCCGACCAAGATGGATGTCATTAGAAAAATCAATCCACCGTCCAACTTGCGGCAATTACGGTATTTTCTGGGGCAGTCGGTTTCTACAGGCGCTTCGTTCATGATTTCAGTAGGATTACCCGACCGTTGACTGATCTGCTGATGAAAGACACCGAGTTCCTTGTTGATGATAAGTGTCTATCGTTGTTTGAGACTCTAAGAGTTGTGTTGTAGAGGCTCCTATTCTCCAGCCACCTAATTGGTCTCTCCCATTCGAGATCATGACGGACGCCTCCGATTTTGTCGTGAGGCCGTGCTGGGATAGAGGAGGGATGGAGTCCCATTTGCTATTCACTATGCTAGACGAACATTGGATGTCGCCCAACAGAACTATACAGTCACTGAGAAGGATATGCTAGTCATAGTTTTCGCCCTAGATAAGTTCAGATCTTACATCATTAGATCTAGAGTGACCATCTATACCGATCATACTGCCATCAGGTACCTCATGGCAAAGAAGGATGCCAAAGCCAGATTGACCAGATGGATCCTTCTACTCCAGGTGTTCGATATAGATATTAAGGATAAGCCTGGAGTCAAGAATGTGGTGGCGGATCGTCTCTCCCGATTAGAGTATCTTGAGGATTCTGAGCAGATTGAGCCTATTTGTGAGACGTTCCCAGATGAGGCGATCCTTGCAATTGCCTCTCTCCCATGGTATGTCGATATTGTGTACTATCTTGTCGCCAAAAAAGTTCCACAAGATTGGCCCAGACAGAAACTTGAGACCTTCCTCGCGAAGGCCAAGTTTTACCATTGGGAGGATCCCGTCCTTTATCATGAGGGAGGGGATAGTATCTGGCGTCGGTGCATTCCTTAGGAGGAGCACCAAAGCGTCCTTACTTACTGTCACAAGCTTAAGGCAGGAGGACATCACTCTGGGAGGAGAACGGCACAGAAAGTGCTCCAATCCAACCTATGGTGGCCTACTCTCTTCAAGGATTCTGATGAGTTCGTGAAGAGGTGCACTGACTGTCAGAGGATGGGCACTTGTGGACAGCGTGATATGATGACGATGCAACCCATACACTTCTGTGAGGTTTTTGACGCATGGGACAACGATTTCATGGGTCCATTCCCTAGGAGTCAGGGATTTGAGTACACTCTGTTGGCCGTGGATTATGTGAGTCATTGGGTTGAGGCCATCCCCGCCCGAACCGCAGATGCTAGGACTATTTGCATATTTTTGAGGAAGAATATCATTTCATGATTCAGGGTACCTCGAGTGTTGATATCTGACGGTGGGTCTCATTTCGTCAACGACAAGGTAAAGGCCCTTGCTAGCGAGTTCAGCATAAACCATCGAGTATCCACTCCATATCACCCTCAGACGAATAGTCTTGCTGAAGTGTCGAACAGGGAGATCAAGACTATATTGCTGAAAGTCGTCCGGCCTGACCGATAGGATTGGTCGCAGCTTTTGATGCTAGGCTATGTCTATTTCTAGGGAAGCTACAGAGCAAATGGAAGGGACCCTATTTGGTTAGAAAGGTACATGATGGGAGTATTGATATATCTGAGTTATCTTCTGATGTTACCTTTCATATTAACGGCCAGCGGCTCAAGCCATATCTAGATCATGAGCCACAGGTCGTTCATGTTGTCCCGATTCACTTAGCGTGAGATTTGGTCTCTTGACTCACATCTATTGCATCTCACGCCTAATTATCACTTTTCTTCCGACTTGTATAGATCCAGTTGTCCATATCACTCTATTCTTTAGTCCCACACCCCTTTTCTCATCTTATGATTATGTTATACTTAGGGAGTACTTTACCCTAAGTATAGGGGGCATAGGACTCTCAGGTATTCTATTGATTCTTTCTACCTCTGTTTTGTTGCCTATACTTAGGGATATTTTACCCTAAGTATAGGGGGGGTAGACCCTGTACATCCTTCCACTCGGAGTTCCCTTCATGTACAGCTTACTATACTTAGGATTATTTGATCCTAAGTATAGGGGGAAACACCGAGTCCTCTTCATTTTATTCTTTGATTCGTCTTTGTATATACCATTCCTTTTCACTTCCCTATACTAAGCACGAGTTATGTCTTCTTCATCGCTCTTGATCACTCTGAGGACATTGTTCGAGCTAAGTATAGGGGGGTGTCGTATATATGTCATATATACTTTAGCCACAACTCGCACTTTGTGTGAGTGTGTTAATAAATAAAATGGCTAAAAATCCATAAAAATTTAAAAATTTCCCTTGTACATAAAACTCTTCTTACACATACTTATTTATTTATAAAAATTATTTTTGTACAAATGATTGTAAAAATGATTTGTGTAAATAGTTTGTAAATATTTTCCTACCAAACTTATGTATATAGTACAAAATTTTAGTAAATGTTTGGAAAACAAAAAGTTTGCAAAAATCTTGTGTAAATTTTTGTAAATATTTTGCAAAACTTCGCATTCATGCATACATCCATGTTTTCAAACATTTTTTAAAAATTTTGTACATGTGTAAAAATTTGTAAAATTGCATCTTTGTAAATATTTGTACAGTTTTTCCAAATCATAGTTGACATTTAAACTGGCCTGGAATTAAATTGACAAATGGAGCTTGGTTAAGACCTTAATCCACATAATTATAAGAGGAACCTTATAGGGCTTAGGATTAAGACATTTTAGATCCATTAGGACTTAATACTTTGAGTCCACTAGACTATGAGCATATGTCATCTTGATGAGCCTAAGTAGAGAACTTAACAACACACGCATGACTCTCAGAGACAATGGCTTTACATGCACCAGCACTTTACACATAGCTCTCCACGGATGAGGTGGTGAGGAGGCAGTTTCCTTTAGCTTGGGGTAGCATATGAGGGTAGTACTACTAGGCGGAACCTCTCATCTTCTTATAGTGAAGGAAGTGCATTCAACTTGGTCTGGTGGTTATGAAGTCTAAAGACATGAGTTGTGGGTTGTAATAAAGCTTCAAAAGAGGGATAGTCTACTGGCTCAAGAGGAAAAACTCATTATGTATATATGTTGCACCATGTAGTTGTAGGTATGCACATCAAAAAAATGTGCAAAAAGAAAACTTCAAAAAAGTGGTGGGTCGGATTGAAAATTTAATAATCTCACTGGAGTGTATATAGCCAAATAAAGCAAAGCTTATGTTACACAAGACCATCTCATGAAGCTTGCAGCGGGAGACTCAGCTACACTAGTTAGAGCTCCCAAGGAAACATGGCTATACTGGTCATGGTCCATTCTCTTCTTCCCCCTCTTCTTGAGCCGATTGTACTTGAACTTAGAAGGGAATACCTCGCTCCTTGAGGAAAGAGTTGCTAGACCGAGGCATTAGAGTTACCAGGTTGAGGGAGGTTGTTTCTTTGTCAATCCTGAGGTGGGGAGCTACATATGACTTACACAGTACAAGGAAAGATTCATGGCCATTAGAGTTTGTGTATGTAGACTTGTTCTGATCTGGTTTATTGAGGAGTCTTGACCATAGATTGGTGGAACTTAGAGGTTGTTAAGTTTTAAGCTTAGGTTCAAATAAGGTTCCGACAAATTAATAATCCAAAGGTCTGACTGAGCTCCATATTTCAATTTAATGAAGGAAAGTTTAATAATCAACCTTGATTTTTCCTCTTTTTCTTTTTCTTTTTCTTTTGCACTTCTTTTCCAAATAAGTGTTTGCTAAGGGACTAGCAAAAGTAAAGTATAGGAGGATAATGAATCCTCATTCATCACTCTTTATTCCTTTATTTTAGCTAGAAATCTTGGTAAAAGACCATGTAAATGTTTGTAAATACAATAATTTGTCAAAATACATGCATCATGTAAATAGACATAATTAGCATGTTTTTACACAAAAATAAAGGAATAACGAAATAAAGAAAAAGAGGGAAATATTTAGAATAAATATTGAGTGACCTGGACCCAAGGGAGGGCTCAGCATGGATCTGAACGCAAAATAAAATAAGTAGAGAGAGATAGGGTAACTCAACATGGTGTAAATACCCCTCTTTGTGTAAATATCTTATTTTCTAAAAATAGAAATATTTATGTGTTCCCTTTATTTTGTATATATTTTTAAAAATAAAATAAAAATGAGAAAAATAAAATAAAAATAAAAATAAATACTTTCTGATCAGTGTATATATACCATGTACATAGAATAAAAGACGTATTTAGTTTACTTTTGTAAATAATTAATAAAAATCCAATAAAAACCATTTCATCTTTCATATTTTATGGTGTAAATAAATAAAATATAAAATTGGAATATTTGTACATAAATAAATAATAAAAATAAAATTAAAAATTACACAAGTATTTATACATGTACATAATAATAATATAATCTAAATACATAATTTATTTTTCAAAAAAATAAATAAAAATAACAGAAAAATAATTTGAAAAATAATAATCATTTTTCATGTGGAGAAGTTTTCAAAATTAAATCATTTATTATTTGTAAATGAATTTACAATTATTTAATAATTCGTGGATTCTGATTGGTCCACGGGGGATTGTTGACCCCCGGTCAACTTCCCCCTGGACCACTTAGAATCCGAACCCGCCTTGCGATCCGATTTCTCCTAATTTTCCAGAAGTGATCCGATCATCACTCACCTAAACCCCGGGCCCCGATTAACCTTGATTCATCCCTGATCCACGCCCGGGGATCTTCCGAGGGATCCGTGCACCAAAATTCCATGCCCGACTCCTTCTTTGTCGGATCCCTACCACTATATAGTCTCATCTTCCTCCACCATTTGCGGCACCTTTGGCTCTCGCCTTCGACTCCCAGGACCTCCACTGCATTCCTTGAGTGACAACGATTGAGTGCGAGTGTCTGAGTGAGGATTTGAAGGGGTATAGTCCAGGTCCGGTGATTTCCACCGTCGTGCTCTGCTGCAAGGTGAGCCCGAGCCTCTGGACCCGTCCATCCATCGAGGCGACGATTCCCGTAGGTCCAGCACCTTCAGCATAGACGGATTCCTCCATCAAGTAACTTAGTTAGCTCGTAGTTTCCCTTAGATTTCGATTTTTCATATTTGCACCGTTGGCCTTCGCCGGCCAATCCCCGTAGCTCCGAACACCCATTCACCCATCCGACTCTTGCTTCATCTTCACGAGACTTCGCTCCACCTTCTAACGCTCCGATCATCCTAGTTCGTCACAGAATAGGAAACCCGGGTCTCCTCCGTCGTCGCTCGCCGGAGACCCACGCCCCGACTCACCCGATTACCCACTCCGCTCGTAACCGGGTTGAGGCACTTTGCCCTCGACCCAGCGTTCTCTCTGTGCAGGAATCATCACATAAGGACCTCGTCTGGAGGTCCGACTACTCGAGCACAGGTACTCTAGGTCTCGAGCCTCACCGGGGACCTCCAGGACCCCTCGGCCCCTTCCGAGCACACCATCAGTTGTGGACTTCTTCGGGCATCATTTCCCCTCTCAGAGCAGCATCGGAGGAGCCCTCCACTGCGTGTATCGGGCCGGCGAAGTTCGTCGGTGACCTGTTCTTCGAGGGTCTTCCACTGCCGTCTGATCAACCCCATCCCCCAGTTCTGATCGTAGCCGTCCACCTGCGTAGAGTTGCCAGTCGTTCGATCATCTGAGGGTTGCATCTGGAGCGTCGATCAGCGAAGGGGTGTCCACAGTTCTACACCGTCCGATCTTCCATGTGGCGCCACCTCAGCCGTGGATCTTAATAAAGGGGTAAATTTTCTTGTAGGCCCTTGTCCTTTTTGCATTTATCGTTTAGTCCTGTAAATATTAGGTTCAGTAGTTTTTATTTTGGAACTTTTGCATCATGGACCCTGTGTTTAATTTATTTGCAAAATAGTCCCTATTTGTGTGGAACACGTGCATTGACATGTGATTTGTGGAACTTTTACATTGTTTATCTTATACTTTCGAGCTGTTACTGTTTGGTATTTTATAAATAGGAATGACATAAATACCCCTGTGAGTGCAAGTCAGGTGCTGAGCTCGTGTGTTTTGGACTTTTTGCAACATTGGCCCTAACGTTTCAACACGTGTTATATATTTGGCCCTGGAATTAACTTTCTTTGCACTTAGGTCTATGTATGTTGTGGCTTTTGTTTTAATTGAATAAAATATCAAATTAAATCCAAATCATATGAAATTTGGATACATGGCTCCTGCCACTGTGTAAAAATTTCACTAATTTTTTGGAACATTTTTCTTTCTTTTTGCTATTTTTTAAAAATAAAAAACCTTCATTTTTTCTACTATTTGAAATAGATCATCAACTAAAAATATAAAAACTTTTCTAAAAATTACAAAAAAAATTAGGAGTTGTGTGTTTTGTTGTTTTTGAGTTTTCATCCAACTTTCAGCCTTTTTTGATTTATAAAACTCCTAAAAATCACAAAAGCCCAAAATATTATAAAAATTCTTAAAAATTCTATTAAATACAAAAAATGCAAACTCTTTTTCTGTTGCTTAGTTTTATATCTACTTTTCATAAAAAATGTCTCCAGATTTTTAGAGGCTAATTGTATATATTTAATTAGCCCTTCAAGTCTGGCTGCATATTGATTCATTATTTTTCCCTTTTTTTGATTTTTATAAAAATCAAATAAAAATTAGAATATTCTGAAAAATTCACCAAAAACACTTAAAATATAAAAAAACATGAAAATAATTTTATTTGATTTTTCTGAGCATTTTTGAGTATTTAATAAATTGTTGAATTTGTCCTTTCTAGCTCTTTTCTTATATTTCCTTTATAATTAAAAACACAAAAAAATTTAAAAACACGTAAAACCCACCAAAAATACATTTTATCCTTTTATCTATTTGACTACTTCGTAGGCTCTTTTGAGCCAATCCGTGCTCCTTGAGTTCGACCCTGGTCGCTATACCAAGTTAAATAAATAGTGAAGACCATTATTCGGATTTCATTTCTGATTATTTTTTATTTGGTGGTCTCTTTTTCTTGTTGAGTCTGATCTGCGAGATCCGGGTCGCAACAACCCTTGATTTATTTTATTCCTACTCGGGTCTTGTGGGATTTTTGCTCATCAATAGGCAAGAAGCACGCCACCCCGCAAGCTTGCTCTCAAGTTTCCCAGCCATAGGAGACCAATTTGATTGCCTCAAATGCCCATCCACCACAGGTAGACCCAAATAGGTGAATAGGAGAGCCCTACTCTGCGAGCATAGGAAAGCTCCACAAGCCTCAATCTCCCCCTCTGAGATATCGAATGGGATAAAAACTGACTTCTCCTGTTGAGTTTCGGCCCTGAGACTTTCCAAAATAGCTCCAAAACTGTAGCAATTCGTTCAGCTTCATGAGAACCACCTTCCACAAACAGGACCATGTCATCAACATACTATAATAATGTGATAGATAAGCAATTCAAAGTGTAACCATGTAAGAAATTTCCTTCCACCGCACGAGTAACCATCCTTGACAACGTATCTACCACAATAACAAAAAGAAGAGGAGCTAGCAGGCATCCCTGCCTAACCCCCCTTTGCGGCTGAAAAACCCCCCCTCCTGTCTACCATTAATCAGAACCGAGCAAGAAGTTGTCGTCACAAACCTTTTCATCCAGGAGATCAACTCATATGGGAAACCACATCTGGAAAGAGATGCCCAGATGAATTTCTAGCTAATACAATCTTACGCTTTGTAGAATTCAATCTTCCAACAAAAACCGTTGACTTTCCTTCTTTTCCAATCTGCAACAATTTCAAAGCAATGACCACACCATCCATCATAAGCCTACCAGGGTCAAAAGCCGTCTGCAATTCATTGATAATATCTCCCAGAACTACATGCAGTCTATTCGCAAGAACTTTCGCAACAATGAGATAGATGGCATTTGAAAGGGAAATAGGCATGTAGTCCTCAATTCGATCCACCACCTCCCTTTTGGGCAGGAGGAAAATTAAAGAACGGTTTAACCGATCAAAATCATGATTCTCTCCTCTCAGCTCCTCCACCACAACCAGCACATCCTGTCCCACCAACTCTCAGAACTCATGGAAGAAGAAAATTGGAAATCCATATGGCCCCGGAGAGCCATCTACATTCAAATCCAACACAACTACATGAACCTCCCAAAGGGTGAATGGGGAAATTAACTGAGCCGCCTGGACCTGAGAAACTTGAGGTATTAGGAAGAGTGGCCCTACTTTCTTATTAATAATATTAGCCGACTCTGAAGCTTGAACTTCATTTGCAGTGGTGGATGGAAGAATTGAAGATCATCTTAGCTATTGTCCTTACTGCCATTTTAGTTTTGCTTATGCGTCGTCTAAACTATCAATTTACATACTTATCTCTTGCCTCGTGCACCTAATATACAATAGTTAACTTATCCCCTCCTAGGAGCTAGGGGCCAATCAATTCAAAGTTGAAGCTACTCACACTACTTTCTCAATCTTCGACGATAACCTATCTTCCAAAAATTGTGATGACACTCCACAAAGAGTGATATGAGGTGTAACACAGTTTGGTTAGCTTATCTTTTTTGGATGTAGAGAATCACAACTATAATGCCTCATGTTATGTTCCATTCTTTATCTTGACTTTTTTGTTGTAGGGAAATAGTTCCCCCAAATTTCTTCTAACACCGCTATGAATGATGTATTCCAATTAAGGGGAACTTTGTAAAGTTTTTATGTTGTTACTTGCTTGCTTATCCTTTTTTTTTGTTTCTGCACCCCACTTTCTCTATGGCTCCGTTTGGTTGCAGGGTTGAGCAGGGTTGGGTTGGCCCAACCCGAGGTACCCCTCCTTCTAAACATCCCAATCCTCCTCACAGTTTACTATTCACAGGGGTACCCCAATCCAATCCAACCCTGCCCAACCCTGCAACCAAACGTACCCTATGTGAGATAGACTGGTCTTGAAGCCATTAGGTTTATCTGATATCACGCGATATGAAGATCAAGAAGTTGGCCAACAAGAACGATTGTGTCGTAAGTCAAGATGCAAACCCTTCTTGAGCAGCATGACATCTAGACTTTGTTGGATACCGATAAAGGAATTTAATCCCTCATAATTGCAGTGCAAGAAGAAAGTACACAATTAATATCGTTCTATATAGGGATGTCAGCGGGTCGGGTTTGGGGGCGGGTATTACGATTCCCAAACCCATACCCATTTATAATACCACTACCCATACCCGCCCATTTAGTAAACGGGTAATTTCTAGCGGGTACCCATATACCCGTAGGATACCCGTGTACCCAATGGGTACCCATATCTTTGACATGGCAAATCTTAAGTTGTTTATAATTGTATACAAGATTTTCACAGAGAGACAAAATAGAGGTGAGATCGTGTAATATGACGATTCATAAAAATTTACAATATATAGAGAATATTAAATGTTTATATTGTTAAGTGTTTAACTCTTTTGTGTTAATAGTTTTTTATTTATTAAAGATACAAAAAGATAGTTGAATATGAATAGATGGATTGAGAGGAAAAAATGAGTTGGATATTTATACATGTAAATCGATACATATTAGATATGAAATGGATTTCAGTCTAGTTTGATTAAAATACAATATACGTATCTATCTTTATATATATAATTTTTTTTGGGTTTGGGGCAGGTTCGGGTACCCACAAGGCAATCCCAAACCCAAACCCATACATGCATGGGTAGTCAATTCAAAATCCAAACCCATCCAAAATAAATAGGACGGGTTTCAAGTCCTTAAATAGGGCGGGTTCGAGTCGGGTACCCAATGGATAGATCCAGATTGACATTCATAGTTCTACATTTGGTAGAGGAGATTATCACATTGTTCACCAATGAGAAGACATCATGAATTTGTAGTTGAGGTTGAATATATATGAGGAAGTCTCTAATTAGTGATTTGTTGTTGATTTAATGTTTGTCCTCATTCCATTATGCAATAAGGTAACCCTCTCGAAGAGCATCTAGATCATTTTAGACAAGTTGCTTCCATATTTGTGAAGCATAAATGCTCAAATATAGAATATTGTTGCTTTAAGTTTACTGGCTTTGTTGCCGCTATCTTTTGAGAATTTTGTTCAACCAATAGTTCATAGAGAGGGTATTACTCTATAAGAAGTTTGGCTGATTCTCCATACTTGTTATCTGTGTCACACGCACCTTCTAAACCAAGGAGACGTGTATGTTGTAGTGTTAGTAGCAACCCATGAGGAGCTATGGTACCACAAAGAAGTATCATTAAAAGGAAGTCTAAAGAAAAATAAAAGAATATCAATATGAGGGATGTGTGCCACTATTGTAAGAAATTCAGACATTGGAAGAGGGTTTGTCAAAAAAAAGAAATGCAAGGCCATGATTTCTAGAGCAGCTTAGTGGAGATGTTTTGAATGGGGAAAATGTACTCAATGCCATGGATAAAATATATTTTAAAGATATATGGATCTTTGGTCCTGACTGTCCTATCACACGACACCTTGATGCGTGATTTATCCACATACTACATGTTAATTGAACTTAGAACCTTAATAAATAGGAATTTTATTAGTTGTGCCCTCCTTAAATATTGTAATATCAGTTATCTCCCTTCCGTTTTTAAAATATCATTTGTGCCCATTGGGTTAATTGCCATCCATACCTATCCCAAACAGACGTTAACTTTGTGGATACAATGGAAATTAGATAAAATCAAAGGTAGAAATGTCTTTTTCTTCTCCTTTTTTTTCTTCCATCCACTATTCCTCCGTTCTCCTACCACTCTGGTCGCTCCTCCTCCACCCCTCTCCCTCCAAGCCCTCCACCTCCTCCTTAGACTACCTCTTCCCCTCTCCCTCCATCCCCTCTCCTCCTCCAACAACAAGAACAACCTCCTCTACCCCTCCCTAACCCTTCTCCTCCGCCCCTTCCCAGACCATTCTCCTCCAACCCTCCTCCTCCATCTCTTCCTTCTCCTTTGCTCCTCCCTCTTGAGTACCTGTAAGAGTGAGCTATGGCTTGATGAAGAGAGAAATGTCCGGTGAAGGGGCCTTAATGAAGATAGGAGTATGTGCACCTTGGTGGTACCTAGAATAGGATGAAGCTTGAGCTTCCAGCTCGACAAATGGATGATGTGAAGGATCCGGGGCATGGAATGGAGGTAGGTGACTTAAAGGATCGGTGAGGATCTCAATGTGTATACCCTCATGTGATGGGTTCAATGATGTGATGGTTACTAGTTGCAACGAGGGTTACCATTTGTTCCAATGTGTATCATTCAATTTTTGGTGCAGATCAAGCTGCGAGGGTTACTAGTTGATGGGTTCGAAGCTCAATCTTGAAGTAGATGGAACTGGATAGAGTTGGGCATATGAGAGAAGGAGGTCGGAGGAGGGTTGTGCTAGGCGAAGGACGATAAAAGGGGATGTATGGGCAGAGGAGCAGGAGGTTGGGTGTGGATGGGTGAGGTGGGGGGTGATTTGGACAATCATGTCCCTCTTAACCACACCATGGTTTGAATAAACCATGGTTTAGTTCATCTCATTGACGACCAAACTAACGGAAGGATACATGTGATGACTGTGCACAAAGTCAGGGGTGCAATTGATATATCAAAAAGGGAGGGGCATAACTGATATTACAATATCTAAAGAGAGTACAATTGTTAAAACCCCTAACAAACAAGTGTATTTGCACCATGATACTTTATTCTTGTAAATATATGCACAAAAGTAAGAAACATATAGTAACACATTATTATAACAAAAATGAGGAGGAAATACAACCAAAAAAGTCAAAGAAAATAAACGCTAACCTTTCATCTGTGCATAATCATCCTTGTATAGAGTAAACTTTTCTAACGTCTTATAAATTTCGAATCAATATCAACTTATGAGAAGCCACATTGGTAGTGTGTATATTGATCACACTAACTCGTGAAAAATACTTAAAAATGTGTTATGTCTCCCTATGACTGAAGTCACATTACAAGGAAAACAAGTTGTGGCTTCAGAACTATGCCCACGGATGTGGAGTTTGTGGTCACGGAATTAGGCTTTGGCCACGACACGTCGTGTCCAATAGGTCGTACCTACAAGTCTCGTCGTGAGATTTCTCTAACCACGAAAATATTATGGCCACTACAAGTGGCCATAGAACTTGTCGTTGCCATAACTCTTGTATGAAGACTTTGACCACGGATTGTAGCTACGAGAAACTAGTGGCCACATAATTATCGTGGCCACATGTTTCCGTAACCATACTTCCGTGGCCACGACTCATTTTCTTGTAGTGTCAAATTCTACATGGTACCTAAAAAATACGTTATGTCTACCTATGACTGAAGACAAATTCTACATGGTTACATACTCATATGAACCTCTATTCACCTTTTAAGTAAATAAACTCTAAAAGACCTTTCAAGCAAGACCACTTTTAAGTTTTCGAGATGATATACAAAATTTAAGGTTTTGAGCTACATGCTATATTGTACAACTACCCAACTACCCAGTAAGAATGCTATCATTTTATGTACAATATACTCTTATTTTTCAACTATTTTTTACTTTGACTCCTTTTTTTGCAGTATAACAAACTACATAAAATTAAAATCCAAAATCATCTAAAAAGATAAGAAAATATAGTGGAAATCGGGTATATTATGCTAATATATGTACTTTTATCTTTTAATTTTTTTATGAATTTCTCTTTAACGTATAAAAATAAAAAAAACAAGTAGTATATGCTATAATTTATATTAATATATAAAATTATAATATAAATAAATCATTAAAAGAAAACAAAAGGAAAAATATAAATTTTTGAAAAACCATGTATTTTATACATAGAAGAAAACTAAAAAATAAAAAAAACTATACATAGATTACTTATTTTGGGATGATTTTCTTAATGGAAGTTATAGATTTTTCAATATCTATAACTTTTATGTTTATTATTTTCTAACTTAAGGTCATTTATTAATTATTTTGAGTTTGCTTCATTTTTTGGATTTTTATCAGTTGTGCCCCTCTGAGTTATTCCAATATAACTTATGCCCCTCCCTTTTGGGAATATCCATTGTACCCCCGACTTCTTATCATTTTATCTCTTCTACCCCTCTAGTTAGTTGCCGTTTATCCCCAATATAAATGAACGTTACCTTTGAGGATACATCAGGAATTAAATTTATAAAATAGATAGAAAAATTCGTCCTCTTCTTCTTCCTCCTCTTCCCCTATCCTCTTCCTACTCCTCCAACCTCCTCCTCCCCCCTCTCTGCTCAGAATTCCTCCCCCACCCCAACTGCTCCCCTCCACCCGCAACTCCTCCTCCCATGACCTCCTCCTCCCCCTATGTTAGCAGGTCCTCCCCCTCCCCGGTTGCTCCCCCTCTACTCGCAGCTCCTCCTATCAACCTCATCCTCCCCCTAGGCTTCTACCCTTTGCCTACAGCTCCTCCCCCACCTCAGCTGCTACCCCTTCGCCTGCAGCTGTAACGTCCCGGGCTTAGATCCCCGATCTGTTAACGGAGCATTACTGGCCCTAACAACCTCTTGGGATCGAGCCCATACGGACCCGATTAACCACCCCCAAAATGCTTAAGCCGGGTTGTCAAGTAGTAATCTCGTCACTATTTATCCCACCCGGGAACTTCTTGTTCCACGGTGTGGGACTATATTGGGATTTTACAACCTCCCTCACTTATATTCGCAACGTCCTCATTGCGACATGGCACATTACTTCTTTCCCAGTGACAGTAGCGGCTTCACGCTCCGGGTAGCCATTTCCTCCAACCTCTTTGTAGGGGCGGCTCCACCTCTCGGGTAGCCCTTTCCACTATCAGAGGGCGTTCGGCTCTGATACCATTTGTAACGTCCCGAGCTTAAGTCCCCGGTCCGTTATCGAGGAAAACTGGCCATGATAACTTGTTGGGTTCGGACTCAAATGGACCCGATGACAACCACCCAAAATGCTTAAGCCCAAGTTGTTCGGTAGTAAGCTCGTCACTATTTATCCCACCCGGAAACTTCTTGTTCCACGGTGTGGGACTTTTTTTCCATTTTGGGGGGTGTTACAACCTCCCCCACTTATATTCGCAAACGTCCTCGTTGCGACATGGCACATCACTTCTTCCCAGTGACAATGGCGGCTTCACGCTCCGGGTAGCCATTTCCTCCAACCTCTTTGTAGGGGCGGCTCCACCTCTCGGGTAGCCCTTTCCACTATCAGAGGGAGTTTGGATCTGATACCATTTGTAACGTCCCGGGCTTAAGTCCCCGATCCGTTAACGAAGCATTACTGGCCCTGACAACCTCTTGGGATCGGGCCCATACGGACCCGATTAACCACCCCCAAAATGCTTAAGTCGGGTTGTTCGGTAGTAAGCTCGTCACTATTTATCCCACCTGGGAACTTCTTGTTCCACGGTGTGGGACTATATTGGGGTTTTACAACCTCCCCCCACTTATATTCGCAACATCCTCGTTGCGACATGGCACATTACTTCTTTCCCAGTGACAGTAGCAGCTTCACGCTCCGGGTAGCCATTTCCTCCAACCTCTTTGTAGGGGCGGCTCCACCTCTCGGGTAGCCCTTTCCACTATCAGAGGGCGTTCGGCTCTGATACCATTTGTAACGTCCCGGGCTTAGGTCCCCGGTCCGTTAACGGAGCATTACTGGCCCTAACAACCTCTTGGGATCGAGCCCATACGGACCCGATTAACCACCCCCAAAATGCTTAAGTCGGGTTGTCAAGTAGTAATCTCGTCACTATTTATCCCACCCGGGAACTTCTTGTTCCATGGTGTGGGACTATATTGGGGTTTTACAACCTCCCCCACTTATATTCGCAACGTCCTCGTTGCGACATGGCACATTACTTCTTTCCCAGTGACAGTAGCGGCTTCACGCTCCGGGTAGCCATTTCCTCCAACCTCTTTGTAGGGGCGGCTCCACCTCTCGGGTAGCCCTTTCCACTATCAGAGGGTGTTCGGCTCTGATACCATTTGTAACGTCCCGGGCTTAAATCCCCGTTCCGTTAACGGAGCATTACTGGCCCTAACAACCTCTTGGGATCGAGCCCATATGGACCCGGTTAACCACCCCCAAAATGCTTAAGCCGGGTTGTCAAGTAGTAATCTCGTCACTATTTTATCCCACCCGGGAACTTCTTGTTCCACGGTGTGGGACTATATTGGGGTTTTACAGTAGCTCCTCCCCCCACAACCTCCTCTTCTCCCTATGCTAGGGTTAGGGGTTTTGCTGTCTATAGCACCGCAACACCCTTGCCATCACCGCCAGGTCCTTCGCAGACACATCAATGGGATGTATGCACTCTTGCGGGAAGGGTATCTCCTTGTTGGCACTTCCCTACAAGAGGACCCCTCCGAGTTGGCTCAAGATCTCCTCACAGGATGTGGAGGAGAACATCTGCATGTTTGCAAGGAAGGGGTTGACACCGTCGCAAATCAGTGTCATCCTCCTTGACTCTCACGGTATCGTGCTAGTTTACAGAGAGAGAAAATCCTGAGGATCCTGAAGGGCCACGGATTTCCCTTGGAGATCCAAAGGATACGTACCATTTGATTAAGAAGGTTGTGGTCATTAGAAAACACCCACCTCCCCTCCACCCCCAAACCTTCCCTCTTCCCCTAGCTCCTCCCCCACCACGTCATGCTTCGTCTCCTTGTTGTTGCTTCGGATACTCACAAAGGGATGAGCGGTTGGCGACGAGGCGAGAGCGGAGAGGAGGAGCAAGGGGCTGAAATAGGGGCCATTTAGTATTTGTTTAGTATAGATAAATTCTTTTATTAATTTATTCATGAAAATTCACTGAAAAATTCAATAAAATTCACCGTTTGATCCGCAATGAGAGATATATCTGCGAAAATGCGAAAATTTCAATGATTTGATGGATGCATGAAGGTATACTTAAGAGAGAGAAATTATTAAGAGAAATGGAGAAGATCGAATGGAGGAAGAAGATGAAGAAGAAGTTTGAACAATTCTATCCCTCTTAACTACACCTAGGGACGGATCCAGAACATTTTTGAGGAGGGGGCACGAGCTTTAAAAAAATATGTCTATCAATTATAATACAATCATATTCATTATATAACAATAATTGTTATGGACAAAATATATCTATAATTTTCATGTATATTTTTCATCAATTTTGAACTTATTCATTATATAATAATAATAATAATAATCAATTTTGAACTTATTTTTAATCAACTATAGCTTTTTATTCAATTTTACATAAATTTATATTATATGTGTTCCACAATGTCAGGATTTTTTGTAAATGATATTTATATCTTTTTTAAAAAAGTAAGTTACATTCAATATTTTAACTATTTAAATTCGGTATACGGATTTTGATTAATTACAACATAAACTACACTTGTTCTGAATCTATATCAAATCAAAAATATAAAATACCTAATTATGTATTTTTTATCAGTAACAATAAATATTAATATCTATGAAGAAAAATATGTCGATTAAGAATATATGTGCATTTGACCACTTTACTAGATAATAAATAAGACCAATAAATAATATATGAGACTTGACAATAAATGATTTTTTAAATTTATTTTTTTAGATTGTGAATTAAACCCCTTGTCTGTATAAGTGATAATGAGATTGGATGAAAGATTGATTCATTCTATAGTTCAACTCTAAAAATATAGATAACCAATAAGATTAGGGTAGGGATCTATTGTAAGTTGATCAATTGAAGAAATTATCCAATATAGTTTATTTGAGGTAAAATAAATTATTTTGGATAGGAATTTTATATTAAGAGGCATATTATCTATTGGTAAAAATTATTGATCTTTTTCTAAAAAAATGAAGGGCATGTACGAGTTTTATCCTTAAAAATCCAAATGAGGCATTATAATTATGAAATATTATGATTATTTTTATCGTAAAATCTATAGGGAAAAAGATCTTATACATATATGAGATTAATGGGGTTGCCCCGTCCCCTATTTTCGACATTTTTTTATTTATTTTTGAAAAATAAAACCATGTATATTCATCCATATATCCCTCCTATGTGTCAATCGAATTTCGTCAGAAACAGAGACTCCTACGGCCTCCATCGAGATAGTGTCAATTTAAAAAATCCTGTTATCGTTAAAAAATAACTGTCTGGATAGAGGCCGTAAGATTCTCTGTTTCTGACGAAATTCGAATGACCTATAGGAGGGATATAGGGATGAATATACAAGACGATATTTTTTGAAAAAAAAATAAAAAAAAGTCAAAAATACTACAGGGGCAGCCCCATTAATCTCTACATATATTATTATGTAATTCCAAAATTAAGGGGGGCACTTGCCCCTCCTTGCCCCCCTTAAATCCATCCTTGACTGCACCATGGTTTGAAAAAATGATGGTTAAGTTCAACTCATTGACGGTGCAACTAACGAAGGGGTACAAGTAATAGAACGACAATAAATCATGAGCACAACATATATTTCCGAAAAGAAAGGAACATAACTGATATTGGAATATCTCAGAGGGGCACAACTGATAAAACCTTTATTTTTTGACTTTTTGGGATTTTTTTTCTAGATTGACTTGGGACAACTTCTGGAGTATCTGTACACATCTCTTGTTTCCCTGTCATTTCTCTCCATCCGCAGAAACACCAAATTTCATCCCCATTACCATATCCTCTCACCAGCATTGTAGGGCCCCATGCAACGTCATCACCCCTTCCCTCGCTCTCTCCCCTCTCGAAAACCACCTATGACCTTCACCGTAATCCCATCCATCCTACTTTACCTCTCACTCCATTCCCAAAATAGTTTAGATCTCCATCACCTCGACCCAACATCACAAGCAACATCTATGTCCTAGCTACTACATGCAACTCGTGTCTACACATCTCGAATCCCTCGATTATTACTAAAGCTTCCTACCCCAATCTCCTACTTACGTCTTGCACGACCTCCCTCACAGCGAACACATTCCATGCAAATACATATCCCCTTGGCCCCAAATTTGAGTTTTATCCACCAGTAGTGTAGCGTCTGGAGTTTAGGTCCCCGGTTCGTTATCGAGGAAAATTGACCCTGACAACTTGTTGGGTTCGGGCCTAAATAGATCCGTTAGCAACTACCCAAAATGCTTAAGTCTAAGTTGTCAAAAGTTGTCCCCATCACTTATAAATCACACCCACACTTCGTGAGATTTATATGTGGCACTATGTTTGGGGTGTTACAACCACTCCCACTTATATTCGCAACGTCCTCATTGCGACATGACCCGTCACTTATTCTCAGTGATAATGACGGTTGCACGCTCCGGATAGCCATTTCCTCCTATCTCTTTGTAGGGGTGGCTCCACCTCTCGGGTAGCCCTTTCCACTATCATAGGGAAATTGGCTTTGATATCATTTGTAACGTCTCGGGCCTAGGTCCTCGGTCCGTTATCGAAGAAAACTAGCCCGGACAATTTGTTGGGTTTGGGCTCAAATGAATCCGTTAGCAACTGCCTAAAATGCTTAAGCCTAAGTTGTCAAGTATAGTTGTCCCCATCACTTATAAATCACACCCACACTTCGTGTGTTTTAGATGTGACACTATGCTTGGGGTATTACAATTACATGTAGCCGTAATTACTGTACTCACACACCATTACCCGTAAATATAAACACGAACACGGTGCAATCTTACCGTGATCACATTTTTATCTAATTGCAACCACGAAAGCTACCACTGATGGTCCCTTTGTAGTCCAAATTTGATTCTTAAGGAAAAAAAATAGTAGCAGCAAGTTGCACCTGCTGCCACACTTGTAATCATAGAAACACACACACACACACTTATACATACATACATATTTACACACATACCCATAAAAATACACACATTCATACACTTATGCACGAACACTAACACACACACAAGCAAACACAAAGTACCATTCACGCTTGCATACACGCACTCACTCAATCACACGCATACAAACTTACACTTTAATATGCACACAGACACTCTATCTCTCTCTCTCTCACACATACATATATGTATTAAAACACCCTCAAACAAACGTATGCATGCATATTCTCTATCTTTCTCTCATACACATTCACGCACTATTCACATACACAACATTCACATACATATCGTACAAAAACATACCACATTTACACTTGAGCCCTTACATTTCCTACCTTGGATGGTACAATATGGCATCCTTTGAAGCTCTTACTAGTGTCATTGTCTCATGCTTATCTCATTGATCTAAAAATCATCCATAGACTCATCATTAATTTATTATTAATAGACAATCAATAGAAAAAATAAGTTCGAGCTGAAACTATCCAAAACAAATGCAGATGACAACTTAACCCTTCAATTCCCCTCCATTTATAAATCTTTGCAGAAAAAGTGTATATTAGATAATCCACATGTATTAACTAACACAGGTTGCAAACAAGAACTTTATAGATAATAAAGAAAGCATATTCTAGAAACATAAAAATAAGTATATAAAGAAAGAGCATGAGTAATGAATACAATCAATTTCTAAAAACCCCTTCGAGTTGTCATGACGTGATTATCATCGCATCACTCATGAACCCAACCATTGTTGGCTTTGACAAGAAATCCACCTTGAACTCTAACCTGCAATCACATCATTGAGAATTCATTTCATGTCGATAAAATAGTATCTATAAAATATTTACTCAACATAATGAGCCAAGAAAAATGTAAGTTAAAATCATTGTTGGATAAAATTGTAGTAACTACTAAAAGAAAAACACGCAGCAAATAAAAACATGCAAACTTACGTAAATATGTTATACAAACACACACATGCGCACACACAATCACATACACACAAAAATCATGCATAAACAAACACACATGCACACACCTCCGTAGACACATAAATTCACACCCATTCACATATACACAGATTTGCAACTATTCACATATGTGCATGCCCACACATACACATTTGCATCCATTCACATTCGAACACACAAATATGCACACTCACACATACTCATTACAAACACACATGCACATAGTTTCACACACACATACACACTTTCACACATATATAAAACACAAATACACACACATGCCCATGTACATCCACACCCATTGACACTTACAAACACACATTTATAAAGACATTTTTGCACATCAAATATTGCAGATACAAATACACTCCCACTTATTTATTCACACACAAACACATTTTCTCCCGTACATGCAAACACACTGATTCACTCACACGTATGTTTGGTAATAAAAACAAATCAACGTGAATTTATCACAACGAAGATAGAGGCAAATGAAATAGATGCATTGCATATATCATATAATCACTGACAATTACTAGCAATTTTCTTTTAAAGTTCAGAAGAAAGGTCTACTAATTTGAAATCTTTTTTAAGTACGACACATATTTACTTTACCTTTGACCTTTACGATAAAATAACCAAGAAGATCAGATCGAGATGAAATTTGGTAGATATATAGAATAATTGGTATAGATTACATCTATACGGTTGGATTTTTTCTCAAAATTTTTGCAAAAAGAATGCCCATTACAGCATGCCCAGCTGTAAAATCCTTTACAAGAGAGGATCAGCTTCCGAAAAGTCATGGACTTTTTTCCTGCTGCTTTACACTTCTCCTGAGCTTTTCAAATCCACTTTTCCCATGAAGAGAATCCTTAATGATACAACTTCCGTCCACAGTACAACAAATTTGATCTAAGGGAATGTATACTTTTTATACATTAATTGTGATATTATCTGTAATTAAATGTATAATAACAGATATTTTCCATTACTTCATTTTTAAAAATTTGCAACGAATATCCAAATCCTTACTATATTCCTTGCAACAAATCATAATAAAATGTTATCTCTTGAATTTTTCTTCGAATCATTGTTAAATTTAGTATCAATTAATAAAAATTTCAACGAATAAGTCAATGGATAAAGCATTGTTATATGAACCTTCAGCAATAAATATGACATTCATTGCTGATTTCAAGAAGAACAGTTAATTCTATAATAAATAATACTCATTGATAAATATTTAAGATTAGAATATATGATCACAAATATTCAAATTATTTGTTATCTTGGGTTAATTTTTTTGTAGCGTTGTATAAATCTTAAGAAGTTGAAATTAAATATGAATATGGGATCAAAGTTACGATTTACAATAATGAAAAATCTCAACAATTTGGTAAGATTGAGATTCCCTCACACTTACAAACTAACAAGAGATCTTCGTCGACACATCTCCACGAATCAAGTTCTCTAGATTTGTAGTTCCTTGTTCATCTACTCCATCTACACTAGACGCATAAAAGGGTGTAGTGCTGATTGGTGCGTCTTTGTGTTGTCCATTGTTTTGTTATAATTTCAACTTAAACAAAGCATATATTTTCCAAATTACAGTGGTTCAGAAAATTTCTTTATCAATGTAGCATTAAATTGATGGACTATCATAGGAGTCATATAATTTTCAATTAATATACTCAAAATTCAATATCATTTATATTTTCATCATTTCATGGTAATTGTGAATAAGGTTAATATTTATCTTAAAATATCATAAGATATTTTATTATTTTAGAAATCTATCTTATTTAAATTTCATGAGGAAACCATGATATTAGGACTAGATGTGAATAGGATAAAATACATAAAAATGTATATATTACTTACTTCATTCTCAAACCTTTATTACACATCTTACCATATATTTTACTGTTGCCATAATTTTGAAAAAAAATTCTACATTTGCAAGCAAAAGGAATTGTATAATTGTAAATTTACCAAATGAATCGATTCATAATTAAAAAGCAACTTCTTACCAATTTTCCACGTATAATGGAAATTATTAAATAACATGGAGTAATTGTAGAACACGCATAATTTAGTAACTATTACAACATAATTATAAAATAAAAAATACATTATAAAGTTTTTATATGAATGATTTTTGTGAATGAGAGGTATCATGTATTTGAAATAAAAAAATAATCTCTTAAAAATACAATTGATCTCAACTTTGATGTTGACATAAATTCATATATTATTACATTACATGGAATTCTATGTAAATATTTATTATTTTATAAGATTTTTATCTACAGACTAAATAATTATCTCTAATTGTTAAATATTGCGTAAATACTCATCTATTACTACAATAAAGTTAGCCAATGAATAATCGTATTACAACAATTCTACATTACCCTTCCAATAAAAATTGCTAACTCCATCCCTACCTACATAGCGCAGAAAGCTCTAATGAAACTCGAAGGGAACATCTTCATTCTGCAACAATTAGAATAGTAAGGGCATGTTTGGTTATTGATATGTGATGGGTTGAGGTAAGCATTAATAGTAGTTGTTTGCAATGGTTTAGGAGAGTTGGGAGAAGTTTGAAATAAGAAATGTGATTTAATGTCACTATAATTTGTGATGGAATTCAAACTCAAAAATATAAAGAAGTAAACTAGATTATTATTTTGGAGTAACTCAGTTATCAGTCAGACTCTAAATGTACTGATCCTTTAAGTATTATGATTTGGAACGTCTGTTGCAATGAGCAGCCATCAGAGTCTGTTGTACCCATTTGAGCCGCTAGATCTTGATCGAGCGGTTCACGTGATTTTGCACGGTATGAACCTATAAAAAATGCAAAATCGTGTGAACCGCTCTACAACTGTCTCCGTTGGGATCACTGTTGCAGCAGAGGATCCTTTCCTTAAGTATTAATGAATAAGAGGAAATAAAAATCATACAGACCGACCTCGAATTTCCCAGGAAGCTCGTACTCGAGATTCCCGACGGCATCGAACCGCTGGTTCTTTCTGGATTCCTCCACGGGAACGTTCTCCTTGTACTCGTACACGTACCGATGCCCATCCGGTTGGTCAGAACAGACCTCGTCGTCGAACTTCGGAGGCTTGCCTTGGACGAGGTCGAGCTCCCTGCGGAGGGCAGCGAGGAGGCAGAGTTCCATCACGAGAGCTCGGGCACCGTTCCTACTGGCTTCGGAAGGTGAACTTCCAAGTGAAGACCGGTTGACGCGTGCTACCTTGAACCTACAAGTTTGCGATAAAGCCATTGCAATCAAAGCTCCCATTTATTCTTGGATGTTAATGTCCATATCTGCCTTCAAATACTTTAGTTTACCTGGAACACCTATGGGTTGGGCTCGATGCGGACCGTGACGTGGACTCGCATATCCAAATTCCACAGGGTGATGCCGTGGATGACGTAAGGGTGTTCGTCGACGTAGAGGAGGAGGTTGGGGGCAGAGGAGGGCCGATGAGGCTGGGGGCAGAAGAGCGCAAGGGTTTTTATTTTTTCCCGAGTTGGACACCGATCGGCGAACCGTTCGCCGATCGGCGAATGGGACGCCGATCGGGGCCCACCCAGCGTGGGGAAGGAGTTATTCATTTAGTTATTAATTTTTAGTTAAGGAGTTATTTTTTTAGTTATTAATTTTTTGTATTTTTCGTATTTAGTCCTACTTAATATTTATTTACTATTTAGTGATTACATTATTAAATATGATAGAAAAGTGTGATTTTTTTATGTTTAGCGAAACTTATAAAAGAGATAGAGCATCCAACATATTTTGCAAAGAGGTAAGTACTATTTATGAAAAACATAGAACATCCATTCATCATTTTTCATTACAACTAAAAATGCAGTACTATTACATCAGAATACTTCCATTCACTGCCGACGAACACGCTCCCTGCGTAATACGCTCAGACGGGCATATTTTAGTGCAATCGTGTAATGTAAATCCGCTAAGTCGGCGTACAGATCCTCCTCCTCGTCATATATATCATTTTGCGGAGAAGTCTCGCTCTGCGAACTATCGACCATAGCAGGGGGCATGGTCTGAGGTGAGTAGTCAGTGAATGGAGACTCCGCCGACTGAGCTTCTCGATCCAGCAAATGCTGCTCCTCCGAAGGGTACTCTGTAGGGGCCTCAGATGGCCCGTCTGAAGGTGGAGAGGGCTGCACAAAGTCTGGTACTGGTGGAGTCGCGGAAAGCGATAGTCGCGGTGACCCTAGTGGAATGGGTGGTGTCCCATGAGATCCATGTGGAGTGTGTGGATGACGTACTGCCAAAATTCGATTGTGCGGGGGCGGACGCACCGACTTACGTGCAGTGAAACGAGTTTTTGCCATAACCTGCACGGGTACAAAATAATTGCATGAGATATTTTATATATTGAAAATGTTTAGTGCTCATTAAAGAAAATATCAATTGCATTATATGAGACAATTACTGAAAAGTTCATCACGAAACATTAAATAACAGAAAAACAGAGTAAAACTTCTCATTAATATTAAGAACTTCATTACAGTGATTAGGAAAATGACACCGAGTATACATTTCTACTCTAGTCGAACATATGTCGCGTCCTACGTAATATTCCTGATAATCTAGCCCTACGACCTCTACTACCTCCACCATAGGTACTTCCACTATCCACACTTGACTCCCGTGTTTGTTCTCTAATTGAAGTTGTTCTGTCAAGCTGAGGAGATTGTTGGCGATGCTGCAATGGATATTGTGGAGGATCATCTTCCTGCTGGGGTGGGTACATCAAATCCGGTCGCGGCTGAGGTATATTACGGAACGGAGGAGGTCGCTCTTGGCTCGCATAGTATGAAAAGCCAAGAAAAGGCTGAGGATGAGTAATATGGGTGGGTTGGGACTCAAAGACTGTCTGCGTCGGGGGGGGGGGGGTTAGACCCCAAAAGTCATCAGCCTGTGATGGTTGCGTCAGCTGAGTCTGTGTTGCATGCCTTGGCTGAGATGGGCATGCCTCGGCATCATGAGTACCGACAGCAGAGGTAGTTCCAGCAGCATCACAACTTGTGGGGAAGAAAGGGAATGTTGATGGCTCATTGGAATAAGAGTACCGCGGTTGGTACTGTTTCAATTGATCCGCCAATCCAAAGGTATGCAAAGCGGAGTCCAACAAACCGATAACATTCTGCAATTCTGAGCTGCGTTCGTAATGCTCAAGAATCCCACGTGCCTCATATACGCTTTGTACCTGTGATGGTAAAATCATCACATACTACTCTTATAGGAGATCAGTTTAAGTAACCAACGAGATAAATTGAAACTCGTACCCCAGGCCTGTATCTAGGAGCGTAAGGCTCATATGCGAGTCGTGGTGCAGGGATGGATGTCTGAATCCAACGTCGGGTAATTTGCCAATACCATTGCATGTATCTGGTTACCCGTTGTTCAAAAGTTTCCAGCGATGCTCTCTCCACCACAATTGTTTGTCGTCTCCGATTCCATTGAAGTACCTGCTCACGGAGATGGTCGGCCCAATCGATCGGATCGTTATCCCTCTGTCTAGTCCGACGCTCAGGGAAAAATATCCTTGGCATCGGCTCAGGGATATGGGGGCCCAGATCAAATTGTCGCATGACTCGATCAGGCATGTGCATCACCACCACGTTAAAACAAATCAGCACTGTTTGTGACATCCAGACCTCCACTCCTTCTCGGCAAATTGCGGGTAGGTTATTTACAACGTCCATGTCAAATGGAGACCACCTCATTTGTTGAATATTTCCAATTAGTAGTATGTAGGTTTCCGGTGCTCATCGTAATGCACAAACAACATACCTGATGTTCATGCTGAGTATCTAACTCATTACGGTAGAATGGTAGATTCGTAGTCTGTACATTTTCTATGAAGGACCTCCTCCCCGATGTCCATCTGTACTCAATTACATATCAGTTTCATGTTATAGGTCGAAAGTAAAATACTATTATATGTTGTTCCTTTACCTGCATGCGTAGGGTCCCCGATGCAGAACATCTTGCTCCAGACGATATGGACGAGGAACGCCAATGTGTATATGCTCCCACGACTAAGTCTGAAGTAAGGTCAGGATGGCATAACATCTTTTGGATTTACCCAAGGAGCACTCGTCCAATTGTTGGTACAACTGTGCGAGTACTGCAGCCCCCCAAGCCATCTGTCCACACTCTTCTAAGTTCTCCAACAAACGAAGGTACCGCAGCGGTACCTTATCTCCCGTCGAGTCTGGGAGGAAGGACTCTCCAATTTGATATAAAATAAAGGCACGAACAATTCTCATCAGACGATTTGCATCTTGTTCTAAGAGATTAGTGTCTGTGAGAATGTTTTCACAGATCCAAGACAGCTTAAGTCGTCCGCTTGATACGTTCTCCCCTCTTCCAGCGCTTGGATTTACGCCAAGCATTTGTTCACAATACTGAGACCACTCAAAACGAGATGGGTGCTCTAGGCCGGTAACAGGGGCACCATCGACACGAAGGCCCGTCAAAATGGAGACATCCTTTAATGTTACGGTAACTTCACCGTATCAAAGATGAAAGGTGTGTGTCTCGGGCCTCCAACGTTCCAATAAGGCCATGAGAAGTGACTGATCTAGGTTGACTCTTTTTAGGTTGCTGACACATCGCATGCCTGCCACCTCTAGCATTTGATCGAAAGCCTCGCTACGGTGTTTATGCAGAATCTTGTTAACTGCACGGCCATGCTCCACAAATCTGTAATGCTGTTGCGGGGATATATTGTTAAAGTACATAGACTGCAGTTTAAATGAATGAAATATTTGAAGAGCTTACCGAGGTATCATCATTGAGCGGAAGGGCAGATATGTGGCTGCTCTGCTGGACCAATACAGAGGTATCAACTGGTCCCGGTAATGAATCCATTCTTATTTCGGCATAAGTTGTGTAACATTTGTAATTTAAAAAGAATATAGTGTTAAAATTAAGAAGTCATGTATATAAAAATTTACAAGATACATTTAGCATCGTTTAGCGTCCAGGACACGTCGTTCGGGTATGACCCACCTGTCTACATAATCCACATCTAACATTGACTCGACCCATTTCGTCCATATTATTTCGTATCCTTACAGATTGAGGGCGTCCGGGTCTTACTTCTACATTCGGAGTCATTAAAATAGACCTTGGTACGTTCGCCGGCCAAAAGCGACGATTAGGAATTGGTGAGAATTCGGCAGTGTAAGTCGCACGAAATGCATCCGGTGTGTAAAACCAGGAGCAGTTTTGTACATGCTCGATGCCTACATTTACAGAACCACAAACAACAATTACATGTGAGCAGGTGATATGCATGCATTGCATGAACTCGCATGTGCACTCGGACTCTGTTCCGTTGAGGATGACTCTGTAATTTCCTTCTCTACACCTCACCTCGAAAACAGTCTGGGAAAATTGCTCAACGTCGTGGGTTTGAGCTGCAGAAACATTCTCTGTTAAAATTTGATTGTATATCGGCATTAATTCCGAAGTTGTCATATGTCCTTGTCTGCGGCGCGTCACGAAATAAGTATTCATTCGATAGAATATGGCAAGAATCATCGTCAATATGGGAAGTCCCCGCATGCCTTTCAAAACACTGTTGAAACATTCAGATAAATTAGTTGTGGTATTCCCATACCGACGACCTTCATCGTGACTTATTGCCCAGTAAGTACGATCCCCATTTTCCTGACTAACAATCCAATCGTACGCATCTGGGTCTGCAGATCGGATTTGTTCCATAATTTTATTATGTGCGTGTGTGTTGGTGACTGCACCCGCACTGTAGAATTTTTCTATTGCCCAAGAGTCATGTCCAGCACGATGCATGTTCGCCTTCATGTGTCGAAGACATAATCGATGACAGTGTCCACGCTCTACAGGAAGGTATTTCGGTAGTAACTGCTTTAGACCTGAAAATCGATCCCTCAAAAAGCAAATCCCATCCCGTTGCACTAAATATGCTAGCTTGTGTAAAAAGAACTCCCACGCAGCTATGGTCTCTTTTTCAACCACTGCAAAGGCAACTGGAAAAAGGTGACCATTTCCGTCGACTGATGTAGCTACAAGTAGGTGTCCTTTGAATTTACCGTGAAGATGGGTAGCATCTATACTCAGCACTGGACGACAATGCTGAAAACCCATTAAAGACGGACCAAATGCCCAAAACAGACGAAAGAATGCAATTTTATCTTCAATAACTGCTTGAGTCCGTGGATCTCGATATGGTTCAGTTTCAAATTCATACCACGATCCAGGATTCGTCTGTTTCATCGTCCACATGAACCTACGAATATCGGCGTAGGAGGACTCCATATCGCCAAATATTGTAGCTAATGCATTCTTTCTCCCAATCCAGGCCTTCTTATATGATATAGTGACATGGTAAGTATCGGAAACTAAACTCTTAATCATATTAGGCGTCAACGTTAGGTTGGATCTTAATATCTTCAAGATGAATCCGCTGATAAATTTCGCATTGCACTGCCTGTTATCTGTTAGAAGGACTGGATTTCAACATGTATGTTCATCTCGATACGTCCGGACTTTCCAAATTTCACCCTTCTTGCTGCGACTCGCATGTAACCTCCACTTGCAGTTTGGCAAGGCATACCCAATGGTGTATATATCTTTCTTCGAAGCTATTACTTTGTATTGGACATACTTGGCCATACTCCACGTACTCACATCATCAATTAAATCTAACTTCGAAGGGAAAGTTCTATTCTGCCAATACTCAAGTCCACTACGATCAGGGTAAATGGTCTCTTGGGGCTCGCTTAGGAATGGTATCTCCTCTGCATATGTGTTTGTTATCCAGTCTTCATCCTGAAAGATATCTGGCAACTCCGGCATTGGATCCAGTGTAACAACATAGTCAACAGGGGGATCGAAAATAGGTTCATTGCTTATTGAACCTATAAGTGATTCTTGCCCGTGAATGTCCTCATATGCGACATTCAGATCAGGGAGAACCCCTCTTCCTCAATGCCAGTATCATCATCAACTCCATTTACGTCGTCATAGTTTTCATCCTCTATAGGCAAATCTTCCTCCACTATTCGTCCTCGAGATGATTGCGCGACATTGGATACGTCAAAATGGGGATTTCCTATTTGATCTGTCTCGACCATTAACTGCATCATTCCGAGATAACGAGCAATATTTAACATCAAATCTGTCGTCTGATTATCAGAGACAACGACTAGACAGAATGTGGTGACATTCATCGGCCATCTACACGTCACTCGTACACTGCAGTTGTCTTTATTATAACCAGTCACAGCACAAACACTGGATATGAGATCTTCGAAATTGGTACCTAGGGGAAGGCCTATCATCTGACTTCTACCCCCTTCGTAACTAACACTTCCATTTTCAAAGACGATTCTTCCATTCCAAGAGATATGCAATGCAACAAGATCGGCCATAATCTATGAATGAGGGGAGTCACTAATATGCTTGCCTAAATAGACTTATTAAATCGGCCATAGTCAGTAATATGCTTGCCTAAATAGACTTATTGAATGAGGGGAGTCAGTAATATTACTTAACTTAATGAAAAATCCAATTAATCTACCTAATTACAATTAAACAATTATTACTGTCATTGACTTAATTACATCCATTAGTTAATTAAATTTTTTTCTAAAATACAATTACTTAACTTCACTTACACTAATTAATCTACTTATTTATCCCTTTCAATAAATTAATTACATCCATTAGGTAATTACATTTTTTAGAATTAGTTAATTAATCTACTTAATTAGAATTAGTTAATTAATCTACTTAATTAGAATTAGTTACTTATCCCTTTCTACTTAATTAGAATTAGTTAATTAATCTACTTAATTAGAATTACTTAATTAATCTACTTAATTAGAATTAGTTACTTATCTCTTTCTACTTAATTAGAATTAGTTAATTAATCTACTTAATTAGAATTAGTTAATTAATTAATCTACTTAGAATTAGTTAATTAATCTACTTAATTAGAATTAGTTAATTTAAATCTAATTTAATCTACTTAGTTAGAACTAGTTAATTAGTTAATTACGTTTATTACTAATAAATAATTAATTAACTTAATCAAATTTCAATTAATATAACTAATTACATCAAGTAGGTAATTACATTTTTTTAGTAAAATACAATTACTTAACTTAATTTAAATGTAATTAATCTACTTAATTAGAATTAGTTAATTAATCTACTAAATTAGAATTAGTTAATTATCCCTTTCTACTTAATTAGAATTATTTAATTAATCTACTTAATTAGAATTAGTAAATTTAAATCTAATTTAATCTACTTAGTCAGAATTAGTTGATTAGTTAATTACGTTTATTAGTAATAAATAATTAATTAACTTAATCAAATTCCAATTAATATAACTAATTACATCCATTACTTATCTTCATACCATTTAATTACAATACAATAACGTATTAAATACACTTAATAACTAAATAAATTAATTTCAATACCATTTAAAATTGTATTCATTAATTACTTGTTAGTTACAAGATAATATATGTAGTTAATTGGATTCAAAATTCCTAATAATCAACTAACCTAAATTATTAATAAATAATTTATCATCATTAAATGAAATGATTTTTCCCTTAATTGTTAAGTTAAATAGCCTAAATAACCCTAACTATAACCACATGATGTCTCCTTTAACATGGGCATACAAGGACAATCAAAGGCTATTAATTCTCCTATACAACAAATACGCTAACTTGCAAAGGATTAATTAATTTGTTAAGCAATATAGAGATTATTGTATTTAAACTGAGAGAATCACATTTGTGGAACTACATTTGTTAATAAAATGTTAATCACAACAATGATCTAAATCTTTAATTAAAAAAGAACTACATTTGTTAATAAAAATGTTAATCACAACAACAATCTAAATTTCTAATTTAAAAAAATAAATGCTTTAAGGGAAATAAAGAAAATAATCTGACATACCACGATGGGAAAGGGAGGGCGAGAGGAACAGTACAAGGGAGGAGGGTTGAGGGCAAGAGAGGGAGGGCGAGGGCAAGAGGGCTCACGATTGTTTGTGAGTGGGGTGAGGAGAAGTGAGGGGATGGGGGCCCTTTTATAGGCGGGCGAGGGGGCTAATTCGGCGAACCATTCGTCGATCGGCGAATGGTTTGCCGATTGGACCCTCAAAGACCGCGCCTCACTCTTGGGCACCGCGCTGCACGCGCGCGTGCGTGTTGAGGACCGCGCCTGCGTGCCCCGACGCTCGCCTCGCGTGCCCCTCACATTGAAGACCGCGCGCACGCGCGTAGACCCTCGCCTCACGTGCCCTCGCGTTGAAGACCGCGCGCACGCGCGCATTGAATGCACCTTTGATCGGAGAACCGTTCGCCGATCGGCGAATGGGACGCCAATTGGTGCACAACTCGGGAAAAAATAAAAACCCATGCACTGACGAGGCATTTGCTCGGAGAGCATGCCCTGTCGGGGAAATTGCTCGGCAGAGGAGGGGAAGGAGGGTGGGATCGAAGGGTAGGAGGGAGAAGGTAAGGAGGGTAATGAAAGACCTCTCTATTTTTTTAAAAAAATTTAATTCTCTTTTTGTCATCAAAGTTTTCAAATGTTTGAGTTGGAGATGAACGGTAACTATTCTAAATGACACAAGTGATAGAATAATAAGAAATTTGGGACACAATTGATATTCCAAAAAAGAAGAGGCATAACTGATAAAACTCTTTAAATAAATAACATGAGCTACAACATATGCTACAGTGCCTTCTAGAACTATTAGAAAATTCTCAGGTTCGATATTCGCTTAAATTCGTCTCTTTAAAAGTTTGATTCATATTCGATTCGAAAAATAATGAACCGAACTTGAGAACAAGTTTATGCTCGATTATATAAATGAACCATCCCCAAAAGTTGTAGGTTCACTCTAGTTTGATTCGTTAAAAGTTCGATATACATCTACTTACAACTCCTTACCAGGATAAATAAACCTTATTTCGGGATAAGTGGATTTTATCATGGGGATAAGTAAACTTTATGTAAAGATAAGTGAATATTTGCGAGTTAAGTAGACTTTATCTTGGTATAAAAGATTCCAACATAAATGGTCACATCATGATTATAACATTCGTAGTTTATATGTCAAGTACTTTTCCCGTTTCTTACCTCGTAAATCAACATAATAATTATAAACCTTATTTATTCTTTATCCCCCACCTTATTCCTTGTCACTCATCCGAAAGAATATGAAATTTACCACAATAATGTCTTTTTTTCAAAGAAATGAATTCTTATTGATGTATCTTTTCAAAAGATGATGAGAGTTAGATAAAGAAAAAATGGGATGAATAGTTATTCTAATTATATATTTATCCATTTCTTTTATTTTCAGTCATTTTCATTGGAAAAATATTTAAGTTCAATATTTTGCTTAGATTTGATTCGATTAAATAGGGGTTCACTTCAAATTCGATTCAATAATAAATGAATCGAAGCTGGAAAAAAATTTAGATTCGATTAAATAAACGAATCAAATTTTAAAATTATATATTCACTCATGTCTGATCTGTTTATACTCCTAGTAACTACTACACCATCTTAATATATAGTAAGATGTGCAAACCAATGGCATATAGGTTGATCTCTTGCTTGATTTTACCTTATTGGTGAACTTCCCAAATGCCCAAATTCTTTGTTTAATTAAAATAATATTGTAGATTGAAAAATTGGTGTGATTCTCTCCATCTTTGGTGCTGGTTAAATTACATTTAAATTACGAGTAAATACCGGATAATCACCCGATCGTATCGAGTTGAGACGAGATTACAATTTCGTCCCTAACCAAACAGAAATTATATATAGACATAGTTTAAATGCGGTTTAAATCTTAGAAAATTATGTAAAATCTTCGTAAGTGACTGTACACCTTTTAGTTTCATTCAACACGGGAACGCTACGGATATAATCTTAGATACAAGGATGTATATGTAGTTAAGTAAAATTGGGAGTTTGTTCTGTACAATTATTTACAAATGAAATAGCGGTCTCAAATATTGTTTAGTTTTATACTTGACGTTGAATATCTCAAATGATTACTAAAAGTATACTTGGGGTTGGTAACCGGTTACCCCGTGGTAACTTGATTTGCCTCTCTTTATTCTTGAGTTTGAGTTCCATCACAAATCATAGTGACATCGCATCACATTTCTTATTACAACCCTCTCCAACTCGCGTAATCATCTCAAACAACTATTATTCACATCAGGTTATATATCCCAATCCACCGCATCCCAGTAACCAAACATGCCTTTGGGTTAGCGAGGTGGATGGAGCCCCTGATGCACATTTAGGGCATGCAAGATGTTAGTGGAAACCTATATTACGTGTGAGCAGACAAATTATCATCCATAGCTGAGTTAGAGGAAATAGGACAAATCAATGTGTTAGTTATACATAGATATTAATTTGGATATAGAAAAGGTATGGTGAATTGTCTTTACATTTCAACTAGAGTTATTCTACTTGAAAACCATTGTTTTTTTTATAAATGGGATATGGTATACTGCAAATATGACCTTGATAAAGGATAATAGAGCTAATACATGATGGGTTAGGCATCATTTATAAGTGTATAAGGCAACCCTTGGGATGATATGTTTTGTAATTATTTTGATTACCAATAATGACATACTAGTTAGTAAATGGAATTATTTATTACATAGTTGCTCCGCATTATCGATAATCTTTGAATATTCATGGTTGACGACTTATACTTATAATTCTTGGGCTTAGGCTTGAGGCACCTTTTGTTGAACATGCGCTTGGGTTTGAGGCACCTTTTGTTGAGGAGGAAGTGAAAAACGCGGTGTGGGGTTTGAACGCGGATGGAGCACTAGGACCAGATGGTTTTTCAGTTCTATTCTACAGAGAATTTTGGGACCTTCTGAAGGAGGAGGTTCTGGCAGTAATTAATGAGTTTAGTGACGGAAACAAGGGTTTTAAGAAGATTAATCAGGCACTGCTCTTCCTCCTACCCAAGAAGGAACACCCGATGCGGGTGGAGGATTTTAGACCCATTGCGCTGTCCAATGCTATATATTTGATCATAACCAAGGTTCTGGCAAATAGGTTGAGACGGGTTCTAGATGATGTGATACTAGAAAATGAAACTGCTTTTATACTAGGCAGGCAGATGGCTGATGGAATTGTTATGGCTTCGGAGATATCTTTACAGTGGAGACGAGAAAACAAGAAGGGGTTGATGTGGAAGATTGATTTCGAAAAAGCTTACGATTGTGTAGACTGGAATTTCCTATGGAACTCTTTGAGGCGACACGGGATTACAAACCTCTAGATAGCTTGGATGAAGAGGTGTGTCACGACCTCTTCTTATGCGGTTTTGGTGAATGGGAGGCCGGAAGGGGTTTTTTCCAACCACAAAGGGGAGTGCGACAGGGATGCTCGTTAGCGCCAATGCGTTTTGTCCTGGTGGCAGATGCTTTAGCGGTGATGTTCAGGAGAGCGGTCGATGAAGGGTGGTGTGAGGGATTACGAATAGGTGACATCTTAGTTCCTCTCCTACAATATGTAGATGTTCCTATGATTTTTTTGGGAGGAACGGAAGAAATGCACAGAAGGACAAAGCAGTTAGTGGATATCTTCAGCAGCATTTTTGGACTCAAGATCAATCCAAATAAAGCTGTTGTGATCCAGTTTGGGATGGATGAGGCGGAGAGTAGTGAAAGGGTTGTGCTTCTAAGATGCCCTCTTGGGGACCTTCCCATATCTTACCTTCGTCTTCCTTTGGTGGCAGACAAGCTTAGAAAAACACAATGGGATATGGTTCTCAGGTGATTTGAGCAGAGGCTTGCGGGATGGAAGGCGGCCACTCTATCTAAGGGTGGGAAGCCGGTTCTCCTCAAGCATGTATTGTCAATGATTCTAGTTTTTTTCTTTTCAACTATGCTGATGCCGACAGGGGTCGTGAAGAAGATAGAGGTAATGATGCGAAGATTTTTATGGTCGGACGGGAAGCAACAAAAGACGGGATTACATTTGGTTGGTTGGGAGGAGTTCACAAAGCAGAAAAGCGAAGGAGGTTTGGGTATTCGGGATGTGAGATGCATGAATAAAGCGCTTCTGGCTAAATGGGTGGTGCAGATGTGGGGAATTTCGGATTAGATTGGCTATCAAACTGTTACGTATCATCTATATGGTGTTAACGGTGCTCTCGAAGCAAGAAGAACACGTTTTGAGTCATCCCTTTGGAGCGGGTTTCGAGATATTATCCCGCAGCTAGTATTGAAGCTAGCACCAAAGTTGGGGTCCAGGGAGGTGTTTCGTTTTTGGCAGGATAACTGGACAGGGGAAGGGGAACGATGCAATAGATTCCTTAGGCTTTTTGCTTTGGCCGTGGATAGGGGGTGTACTGTGACGAACACATGCAGCTATGGTACATGGGCACCTCAATTCCTACATGCGCCGTCAGGACGAAGATTGGAGGAGTTGGAAAGACTGCAATCCGAACTTCTGGACCCAGGCTGCATCTCTCAGGGAAGGGACCACTTTATCTGGGAAGGGGAAAGATTCTCGGTGAAAAGGGCATACATGCTGCTCAGGAGGGAAGCAGACGGTTTGGACCCAGACATGAAACAAGATATGAAGATAATCTGAGCGAGCAAGATCCCATGCAGAGTTAAGGTTTTCTTGTGATGCCTCATAATAGGTAGAATATGCGACAAAGCAAGAAGGGCATGTTATTTGGCAATCGGGATACCCTGTGCGATAGATGTGGCACGCAGACGAAGGATGCAGATCATTTATTTTTTACTTGTCCTTTGTCCGTACGGGTTTGGAGTAATTTAAGGGTGTCGTGGATCATGCACGGTGGTTCAATCGAATTTTGGAGATCGGTAAGGGCGGTAGGGATGAACTCGACGGACGACTATGCTTTGCCATTTGCAGCTCTGTGGGCCATCTGGGGAGGAAGGAATGATCTAATTTTTAAAAATCAAAGGTTCTACTCAGAAAATGTAATCTCTCACTGTACGTCTCTTTATCGTTTCTGGTCCACAAGGTAAATGTAACTCTCTAAAGATTTCTGGCGGTGAGTCCCATCTCAGGATTTCACCCTTTTCTCCTAAAAAAATACTTATAATTCTTCATTTGAAATTTTCTTAGAAAAGAATTGCTGATTTCTACTTACTGCTTCTCGGTGAATAAACATTGATGTGGTTTTGAGATCTGTGTAACCATGTAGCATGCTGTTGTGGATTGAGATACTTTGTGAATTTTTAGAGATACTTTGTGATCGTCCAGAACGCTGAGATTATATACCTATGTGAATATTGTCTGCTTAGTTAAATATCTTTACTTAAATGCAACCATTAAAACACATTTCGAGAAGTAAAGACATATTTTAGAGATGTTGGGATAGAGTTGCATGGAGGGCCCTTGTCCCTGAATTATTTGGTAACTCGGAGTTGTACCATTTCGAACATAGATTCTTTAAGTTATGGACTAATCTTTCATTATCTTTATTATATGACATTGCACATATGTTGGAATATTTCACTCAAGCACATGGACTAGCATAAAGACATGGACTAGTAAAGATAATAACCCAGAGGATTTATGAACCTGAGGAGCTTTGGGTAGATTGAGTGGAGGGTGGCCCAACTGTTGGACTTGTAAGCCCTTCACGATCCATTAATTTGATGAACCAGTGATTTATCATATTTTTATACCATTTATTGAACAAAAATAATGTTTAATCAATTACATTTTTCTTTATTTTTTGCATAATTTTCATCTCGTTATTTTCATATGCATTGCTTTTCAAATCATCTAAAAATTCCATAATATTTTATATATAAATTTTCTAAAAAGAAGAAGAAAAAAATTGCATTAATTTATTTTGTAATAAATATGGACTCCGTGCTTATATTAAGTTTCTGATTATTTTTTATTTATTTTCTAGGTCTACCTTAAAAGAGGATGAAGGGGCTCCAATCCCCTCCCTCTTCTTTTACAAAAAAAAATCCAGTTCGCGATAAAATAGTTGATGTCAACATTCAAAAAAATAGAAAAGGGACGTTGACTTCATGCTGATGTCAGCCCCCCTTCAACCTCCAACCATCCATGCCCCTCTGCCTCCTCCTTTGTGCAGCCGTCGCAGAGCGGTCCGCCTTCCCTTTCCGTAATTGCCCCGCCCCTTAGCCTCCTCCATCATATCCTCTATAAAGAGGAGGACCACCGGAGATGAGAGTGGGGTCGTGGATCGAGATTGCCATCAAGGAGAATGGAGAGAAGATTGATGGGAACACGACCCACTAGTATCGTCTCCTCTCGGATACCGTATGTTGGGGATACAAACCCCTTAGATACAGAAACGGATGCACAATCGACCACCAGCAAAGCGAAAGCACGTGAAGAAAGAACACCAGATATAACAGTGGTAGATCATCTCTCACGACTACTGGAAAAGAAAGATCACTATAAGAAAACGAGTACAACTCTCTCCGTTCCCTCGCTCTCTTATCTCTTTCTCTCTCTCTCTCTCTCTCTCTTCTCTCTCTCTCTCTCTCTTCCCTTGTTGTTTCCCTCTTGCTGTGGTATTGAGTCAATGCCTTCACCCCCTCTTTATATAGCCCAAATACAACTCCATAGTCATATTCCCAATAGGACTATAAATAGAATATAACTCAATAACTATTAGGATTAGGAGTCCCATCTCATTAGTATTCTTAATCCTAATATATATGACACTAATCCTAACAATCTCCCCCTTGAGTTGAGTTCCATCACGATCTCTTCATCGTCGAGTCTGCACTGGGTCATCCTCGTCATCTGCAGGTCTCGTTAGTAGGATCTACCACTCCGACAACTCAAAATTGTGCCTACGATGCTACATCACAAATCTCTTGTGAGTATAGATTGTGCCGACGTCCTCTGGTAAAGTGAATTGCACTCGCTTTTCCCTTTTGCTTGCTTCCGCAGTAGAGATGCCGATAACCTGCCACTCTCTCATTGTACTGCTCGTCTTGGGAATAACTGGAGCTCCATCACATGTCACGACCCTCCCCTCGAGATTATACACCTTGTTCGACATCCTCATCCCACGCATCACCATGCATACTCCCTTGCTCACTCTGAGAACTCCCCCTTCAATGGTGACTCGATGTCCCCGTGACTCGATCGTTCCAAGTGAAATCAGATTCTTCTTGGCCATAGGAATGTGTCTAACACCTGTCAGAGTTCGTACTGCTATCAAACATGTGGAACTGCACTGATCCTATCCCCTTGACGTGGTAAACCTCTCCACCTCCCATCTTGACCGTGCCATCATTGCATGCCTGATATGTACTGAACTACTCTCTGGATGAGCACACATAATCTGAACATGCCGAGTCCAGAAGACATCTTGAATTTGTCTTCATATCCCCATACCACGCTAGCAAGTCTCCCTCGCAGATGATGAATCCACGATTCATCGCCTTTATTCTTTTATTTTAGCTTCAATTTCTTAGTCAAACACCTGTAAATACCCATTAATTTCATAAATTTAACAAATGCATGCAAAATGGTAAATTTATGAAATTAATGGGTATTTACAGGTGTTTGACTAAGAAATTGAAGCTAAAATAAAAGAATAAAGGCGATGAATCGTGGATTCATCATTCCCCTATACTTTACCTTTGCTAGTCCCTTAGCAAACACTTATTTGATAAATACGTGAAAACAAAAATAAAGAAAAGAAAAAGGAAAGAAGTTAGAATAATGTTGACTTTTAAACTTATCTTCATAAAAATGTAGTCTGGAGCTCTGTAAGACCTTTGGATTATTTGTGTGCCGGAACCTTAATAGGATATGGATTTAAAACCTAACAGCCTTTAAGTTCCACCAATCTATGGACAAGACTCCTCAATAAACCAGATCAGAACAAGTCTACATACACAAACTCTAATGACCATGAATCTTTCCATGCAGTGTAAGTGATATGTAGCTCCCCACCTCAGAAGTAACGAAGAAGCAACCTCCCCCAATCTGGTAACTCTAATGCCTCGGTCTAGCAACTCTTTCCTCGAGAAGCGGGGTATTCCCTTCTAAGTTCAAGTGCAACCGGCTCAAGAAGAGGGGGAAGAAGTATAGACTTTTGGAAGCTCAGCCAGTGTAGCTAAGTCTCCCGCTGCAAGCTTCATGAGATGTAACATGGATGCCATAAGCTTTTGCTTTATTTCACTATATACACTCCGGTGGGGTTATTAAATTTTCAATCCGACCCACCACTTTTTTGGAGTTCTTTTTGCATTTTTGCATTTTTTTTCTTTTTTTTTCTTTTTTTTCAAATGCCTTTGTACAACATATCTACATGGTGCAACATATATACAAGAAAGTTTCCTCTTGAGCCAGTAGACTATCCCTCTTTTGAAGCTTTATTGCAACCCACGGCTTCTGTCTTTAGCCTTCATCACCACTAGACCAAGTTGAGACGCACTTCCTTCACTAGAAGAAGAAGAGAGGTTCCGCCTAGAAGTACTACCCTCATATGCTACCCCAAGCCAAAGGAAACTGCCTCCTCACCACCTCATCCGTGGAGAGCCATGTGTAAAGTGCTGGTGCAAGTCAAGCCATTGTCTCTAAGAGTCATGCGTGTGTTGTTAAGTGTTCTACTTAGGCTCATCAAGATGACATATGCTCATAGTCGTGTGGACCCAAAGAATTAAGTCACTAGGACCTGAAAAGTCTTAACTCCACATCTTATAAGGTTCCTCTGAAATTAAGTGGATTAAGGTCCAACTAAACTCCATTCTTCAAATTTATTCCAGACTTATTTTAATCGTCAAGACTATCCTGAAAAATGCACATGCCAATGCAAGAAAATATGTACAATGCATAGAGAAAACAAAAATCTTTTTGTGAAACAATTTTCAAATTTTTGAAATTTTTATGGATTTTTGAAAAATGATGCACATGCAAAAGTTTTTTTTTGCAAATAGTTAGTAATATATACAAATATATACAAGAGAATTTTTTTTTGGAATAAGATTCATATTTACACAAGAGTGAGTTGATTATTTTACAAGAATAGGATGCAAGAATTTACAACTTGAGTAATTTATACAGGTATATACACAGTTGGATTTTTTTAATTTTTATATTTTATTATTATTATTTTTATTATTATTTTTTTTGTGATGCATATATTCCTCAAATTTATTTGAAAATAATTTTACAAATAATTTTGAAAACTATAGTCCAAAATAATTTTGCACACAATTTTACAATCATTTGAAAATATTTTGCAAACATTTTTCAAACAGTATATATAGATTTTTCAAAATAATTTTCAACCATTTTTCCAAACATTTGCAAATAGTTTTACAAAATCTTTTTTTTTCACACAAAGAGAAAAAAATTTTTACAAGGCGCAAACTTTTTACAAAGGTTGAACATATTTTTCAAACATTTTTCAAATGGTTTTCAAAAGATTTTTCAAAAAGATTTTCAAACTACTTTCAAAATATTTTTCAAAATATTTTAACCTGATTTATTAGTCAGTATGTACAAGGAAAAATTTTGAGGAAATTTATGCATCTCTTTATTGCTTTTTTTTAGTATTTACACAGTATATTAGCCATATTAAAAATATGAAAGTACGAGTTATGGCTAAAGTATATATACAATATATACGACACCCCCCTATACTTAGCTCGAACTATGTCCTCATAGTGATCAAAGAGCTGGAAATAAAGACATAACTCGTGCTTCGTATAGAAAAAGTGAGAAGAATAGTATACCACAACGACGAATAAAAGAATAACATCAATAGAAGTCGGTGATCCCCCTATACTTATGATCAAGTAATCCTAAGTATAGCAGACTGTACACAAGGGGAAAACCGAGGGGTAGAATGTACTGGGTTTACCCCCCCTATACTTAGGGTAAAATATCCCTAAGTATAGGCAGCAAAATAGAGATAAAAAGAATCAAAAGAATAATCACACGTCTGACACCCCCCTATACTTAGGGTAAAGTATACCCTAAGTACGGAATAATCATGAGATGGAGATGGGGTGTGAGACAGAAAGAATGTATGATATGGACAGAATGATCTAAACATATGTGATCGATGTTGAGGTGCCTCTCAACGAGCGCTAGAGTTTACGCCCCTAGCTGGGCGCAAATGCTAGGACAACGCCGTATCGAGGTTCAGGACGGCATCTGTCAGGCGAATATCGTACTGTCGTCGCAGTCTCGGCGGGAGAATAACGACGAGTTCAACAGAGTAAATGATAACACCCAGATAATCAGTCAGGCGGGTGTTTGCTACCGAATCAAGATATGGGCAGATGAAGTCGGGCTCCGGTAGCACAAAAGAAATCGTCGGCTCAAGGTCTATATGGAGTGACAGGGCAGAACCGAAGAAGTCGAACGTGGAGAAGGAAGGATCTGTCAGGGAATCCTCCACGTCAATCACAGTCTCGAATAGATATGGAAGATCAAGATCAAGAGACTCACTAGAAAGGCTGATATCCGATGCATATAATGTAGACAAATCAGTGAAATCATCGAATACCTCAAAGATCGGGTCATCCTCGCGAGGGTCGTCGAGGAGAGAATCATCAAATTCATTATCAGAAATATCAAAATACTCGGTCTCGTGATCCGACAGATCGGATGCACTCCCAGAAAGTGAAACCGAGTTTATATGGTCCATGGCATCCTCCCGCAGATAACCCTCAGGGAGTAATGCCGAATCATCAGGGAAGTTGGGATCAATGCTGTCAAATGTCATGTCCTCTAAAAATGTATCGACCTCATCAAATGGGAGGACACAAGGCTCAAGTACGGGACTATCAAGTTCTGTAAAATCCAAATTCGGTCCCTCATCAAACTCTCTATGCCGAGATGAATCCAAATGTATCTCCGAATCTGAGAAGATCTCCTGAAGACAAGACACGGTATCAACTATGTATGGATACTGGAAAGAATCAGAGGATGGCTGAGATGTGGGTTCTTCCTCTATCTCTTGGGATCCTAGCAGATCTAGAATCGACGAATCTTCTTCGTGATAGAGCGGGACTGGCTTAAAATCTGATTGTAAATCCAATTGATCATCAACCAATGTCCGGCTCTGGGAACTCACAACAGTAGGCAACACATCCATCAAATGAGAAGTAGTAGCATCCATATCCTCTGATTTGTGTGTGCTATCAAGATCAGCATGGTGTATCACACACTCAACAGTTGTCATCTCTCCGTCATGTGTTGTCCCAAATAAATCATCTGGTGTATATGCAAGATCAGAAAGTGTATCCAAGATGGTCTCAACAAAATCCAAGTCGGGACAATGGTGTGAACCACTACACGAGGTAATGACATATGATATTTGCTCTGCGGTCCTCCCCCTCATGGCGATATGGATAAGGTCAGTCATCGAAAATCCATGATCTGGAAATCGCCTCACAAGTTCTCGTAACCTCAACCATGAATCTCTCAACGGCTTTTGGGGGTTAACAGAAAAATCACGAGTACATGACCGCATCATCTCTGCTCTACACTGGGGGTAAAATTTCTTCAAAAATAATGATCGTAAATCTCCCCATGTAGCAATCTTCCTTCCCAATCGTCTATGCCAACTCTTGGCTCTACTCTGACGTGTAAATGGGAAGGTAATCAGCATCATGTCCTCAGAAGTGATATCCAAATATGATCGTGATACACAAAAATCCTCAAATTCATCAATATGCAAATAAGGTTCCTCGTGCATTTCCCCAAAAAACTTAGGCAGTAGATCAATTAACTCTAAATCCAGAACAAAGGCTCTCAAGGTAGAAGCGGACTGGACTTCATGATCTGTATACTCATCCAATGTCCTAGGATACAAGTCATCTAAAGCATGTAACTGCACCCTATGATTGTCTATGGGATGCACTCTCATCTCAACAAGGTGAATACCCGGGTCTCGTATTTGGTCAATCTGGTATCCTCTGGTTTCACTGACAGCATATCCCGAATGGGAGGGTGGGTAGGGAGAAAATGAGAAATCGGGCGGAGTTTCGACCTCCCAAGAGAGTGGACGGGAATGATGGGCATGAAGATAAGAAGCCGCGAAATCGGGCTGGAATGGAATGCGACCCATCATGAAGAGAGGGAAATGAAGGGAGGGAGGATGGAGGGATAGAAGGGAGTGAAAGAAAGACAAGGCAGGAACGAAGAGAGAGATAGAAGGGAGGGAGGGTGGGTTAGAGACAGAAGGTGACTGCTAATGATAAAGGAAGATGATTGTAACCGACTCACACCAAAGACATACAAAACACAAAGCAAACCCCCAGTTCACCAACTCAACACAAAGTGAAGACCGTGAGATTCGGTCCTTTATCTTTTCAATTTTAGAGTTAAGGTGATCAACGAAAGTTGTACAAACACTTAGGAGGCTTTGAATAGGATTTGGGCACTACTCCTTAGTGTGTACGCGAGCGAGTAAAAGCGCAAACAATGAGGGAATTGCTCTCCCAATACAATGAAGTGAATCAATTACGTTTGATTTTAGAGTCAAGTTCAATTAGCAGTCCCAATTTTTTTTTATTTTTGATTTTGTGATTTTTTTTGGATATTTTCAAGTATAAACGTCTAACGAGCTTTCCGATTTCCTCTTCGATTAATTTGAGTCCAAAAACAGGGGGAGGGATCGAGAAAGCCAATGCACGATCAAACACAATGATGCATGCAGAGATAGAAAATGCGTACCTTACTCCAGCACTCTACATGCAATATGATCCGCGCATAAAATTAAAGACAGAATATAAACTAACTATATGATGCACGAAGAAATCGGCCTTAGACAAGCCACTTCTATTGATCGTGAAGAACAATAGTTAGCTAACCGAATCGAGTCCGGAGTCCGATCTTGAGAGTCACTCGGTGCCCGCCACAACGGGTCCTGCCAGCGCTGTATGTGACTCCTCACGGCACGTGGTCTCAAATCCAATTAAACTAACTTTTTCAGTGAATTTTATTAAGGTCCAATTACGTTCTATAGGAACAGATATTCTATTAAGTGCTGGGCCTTAGAAATTTTACGTCACAATCAACAAAAATCCTACGTCTAGGGGCCAAATCCGCGCGAATCAAGATAGCAAGCTATGACGTGAAATCAAAAACACGGAAAACAGCGGTGAGGTCCCCCAAGTGCACCGGCACTTGGCGAAACAGACCCCGAGGAAAGTCCAAGTCCACAAGTTTAGAATCCTAAATTATTACAAGAATAATTGTTCTCTCAAATAAAAAATCTTCTTCTCCTCCCTGCTCTTCTTCTTGTGCGGGTCCTCCAAATAGTAAACTCCAAGTCGTCCAAGCAGTACCTCGCACAAAAATCAAAGAGAGAAGGTCAGAAAGCAATTATGATATAGAGAGACAAGATAGAAAAAATGACTACAAAGCCGTGCTCCCCGACAACGGCGCCATTCTGATGACGCGCCTGACAACCGGGTTAAGTGTGTAAATAACAATGGTCGTTGTGACCCAAATCACCAAGCGCGGTCAATCGGAAAAATTTATATTTTAAACCACTTAAGAAAAGAGATAAATCAAAGTAAGAGATGTAAGCGGTCTTTTCGCTATTCTTTTTACCTGGTATAGCGACCAGGGTCGAACACAAGGAGCACGATTTAAAAACTCTATAGCCAAATTTCAGAATTATTTTTTTAATGGTTTTTATCTTTTATATTTTTTTTGTATTTTTTGAATAAGCACAAATGAATAAAAACACACACGCACACACACACACACTACACTATTTTTGTATTTTTTTAAAAAGGTAAAAAAAATGCTCAGAAAATTAAAGAGATTAAAATTGTGTCTCAGCTTTGTTAAAATTTGTAGTTCAGTACATTTGTTAAAATTGCATTTTTAACACTTTTTGTACATAAATAAAAGAATAAAGAAGAAAAGAAAAAGAAAAGAAAAATAAAGGATGTAGTTATGCAATAAATACAGACTGACCCAAACCCCGAGAGAAGGTCAAGACTTGACCTGATCGACCAGGAATAAAGTAGGGGGAGATAGGGTCGTTTGTCAGAAAAATCAAAAATATCTTGTAAATATTTTTCATGTATATTTATACAAAACTTACATTATTTTATCTGTACATAATGTGACCTCAAACTAATTATTTTCGTAAATAAAAGTTGTAAATAAAATTGTGTTGTAAATAATAAAAATATTTGTAAAATAAAATATTGTATATATTGCAAATAATTACACCCAGAAAAAAGCCACAAAGTGATAATTAAAACATCAATTCCGGCTCCATACAAGCTCAAATTGAACCAAACTCACTTCCATCATACTATAAATTAAATTATCTTTCAAATGGTTGTGGTTTCGTACTTTTTGGAGTTACGGTTAAAAAGTCGGTTTTCTGGGGTGTTTTGTACAGTTTTCCCATATACTTGTTGTATATTCATATTTATTTTTATAATGTATATATTTGTAAATACTACTTTCATTAAAAATAAAAATTAAAAAAAAAGATAAAAATTTAAAAAATCTTTTATAAAAATATTTCCTTATTTGTACCTATGTATATTGTATTATATGTGTATAATATATGTATACAATTAATTTCCCTAAATAAAAATTACCAAAAAAATAATTATCTCACATTAATTAATTTAATTTATTAAATTACGAAAATCATATGTAATTATTTAATTTATTGGGTTTATTTGAATTCATTTGATTTGATAACTTACCTTTTATGTAAAGATTTGATTTTGTGCCTAAAATTGCCACCATTAAGGTGGTTAATTGATTTTTGGGAATTATTTAATTTATTTATTTTAATTAATTACGAAATTCGTTTTTAATTAATTATTTATTTTATTTATTCAATTATTTTATTTTAATTAACAAATAAACACTTTCCTCATTTGTGAATATCTTCCATTTTTGATTTTCTTCTCTTTTTAATGGGCTCCTCCTCCCTCATTCACACTTGATCGATCTTTGGCGGAGAGGAGCCCGGTTTCCGAGAGGTTTCTTGTTGAAGAGGGTCCTAGCCTCCGATCCAGTCGGTGACAGCAGCTTGAGCTTCGTCGAGGCCATCATGGCTTGTCCGATCCCCGAGGTGAGATCCACTTTTACTTGTTGTTTTTCTTAGGTAATCGTAGAGTTAGATCTTAGCGTAGGAGTATGAAGTAATTTTTAGATTAAAAATTCCAAAACATTTCTCCACATAATTCGCCTCCGACACCAATTTTCATCTCATTTCATTATCCCTCCATATTCACGTTCTACCTCACGCAACCTTCCACCTCCGACCACGTACGGTGGTCGGAGAATCGGATCCATCTCCCGCATTTCCATCGGATCCCCATTCACATACTCCATTGTGTTTATAAATAAAATTAGAAAAAAACGTATCTTGTTTTCTAATCCTTGTTTTTGCAAGATACAATAAAAAAATAATTTTTTCTTTGTTCCCTCTAACATTTGTTTTGCAGGTTAAGAAAAATTATAAAAAAAATGTTCTCTGTTTCTAACAAGTGGTTTTGCAGGAAAATATAAAAAAAAGAACAATAAAGAGTTTACTGTTTACATTTCCTGATCAAAAAAAAAAAATAAAAAAAACATATATTCTTTTTCTTTCTAACAGTTCTTGCAGGCAAATTAAAAAAATTTAAAAAAAATAAATAAAAAAAATTAGCAGCAACAGGGGCGGGTCACCACCCCCGCGCCTGCGCCATCTCCTGCAGCGCCCCGTGCGCCTCCAGCCTCTCCACCGCGAGACCCCAGGCGCGGCAGCGCCGCCTTCGTCACCCCTGCGGAACCACCCCGCGCCCCCCAGGCGAGCCAACCTACAGCCGCGCGACTCCAGATCTTCCATCCGTGCGCGGCCCAACCGCCAGCGCCGACCGCCGTGCGCCCCCGCGCACGTCCGCCCGCCCTTCAGCCCCTCTCCGCGAGCACCTCCCCCGTGGCTCCCACGTGCCCAGGCCGCCGCCTGCGCGCCCCACTCACCGGCCTCCCTCCGCGCGACCCATCGCGCCCCTGCGCGCGCCTCCGCTAGAGCCCGTCAACCTCCCTCTGGCCGCGCGGGGATCCACCTGTAGCCACCTCCTCCGTGTGCCTCCGTGCGCGTCCGCGGCCCAACCGCCAGCGCCTCCTCCGCGCACCTCACGCCAGCCGTCCGCCCTCCAGGTTCCCCAGCCACGCGCCCCTCAGATCTGCGCCTACAGCCCCGCCGCCTCTCGCTGGCCCTCCGCCTCCTTCCGCTCGACGCCACGGCGAAGCTCTCTACGCGCCTCCTCCAGCCACACTTGACGGAGAAGAAGATGCTGTCGGCGGCTATCCCATGAACCCCTGGCTTGAGAAATAAGAAAAGAAGAAAACCCACTCTTAGGGTTTATTATTTTATTGGTGAAATTACACAAATAGCCTCTGAAGTTCTGACAATTGCAAGAAGCCCCTTTTCCAAAGCCAGATCATGTGCTTGACATGTGCTACTGGGTAAATTTCATTCTCTAGCCTGCAAGTTAATTTTGTTATATATTGATGTAAAAACTTTGCATATTTACATTTACGTCCTTGTGTTTTCAGACAATAACTTGCATGTTCTTTCTGATCCAATAAATATTTTTATTCATCCAAAAATTTTGAGAAAATTCATGTATGCTCCTGCTAGGTTCTATATCATTGTACAAAATTTTCATAGCATTTTGAGTTGATTTGACATATTTAAAAAATCAAAAATAGTGTCTTTTTGCTTGCCCACAATTTGAAAATCCATAAAAAAATTGAAAAATTGTTTAAAAATTCCATAAAAATTTCTGTAGGTGTATTTTGTTGTCTTTTAATTTCTGTCCAATTTTTGTGCATTTTTTTTATTTATTAAAATACAAAAAAAATATAAAATCCAAAAACCATTAAAAAATTAGCTTTTCTGAAATTTGACTACTTAGTTTTTAAATCGTGCTCCTTGTGTTCGACCCTGGTCACTATACCAGGTAAAAAGAATAGCGAAAGACCGCTTACATTTACACATTTGTTTCATCGATTTATATCTTCTGAAGTGGTTTAAATACAAATTTTTCTCGTTGACCGATTCTCGTGATTGAGAACGACGACACCTTATTTTCATATTATTTATCCTATCTCGACCGCGTGATTTTCGTGTCATGTAGTTTAATTCTGTCTTTAAATTCTGCGCGGATCACTTGCATGTAGAGTGCTGGAGACAAGGTACGCATTTCTTTCTCTGCATGCATCATTGATTTCTTCGCGCATCGGCTTTTCGTCTTCTCCCTCTGTTTTTGGCTTAATCATCAGGAGAATCGGAAAATTCGTTAGGCCGCTTGTATTTACTTTGAAAAAAAATTAAAAAGAAAAACAAAAAAAAAGTGGGACTGGATAACACTATTAACCCTAAAAGACACTCACATTAAAAATTTGTTTTGGGGAGAGCAACCCCCTCTTTGTATGGTTTGGATGCGCGAGAGAGTGACCCGCACCCTAGGTAGAGCCCTCCGGTGCTATTTCTAGTTGACTACCGACTCTTTCGTGCGGGCCAGTCGGTTGGAGTAGTATCGGGTATCCTAAACAGGTCACGTAAGCGCTCTGATATTTTGTGTGTTCACCCAATAAAATTGACAAGATAAATTGACCGAGCTTTCACGGTCTTCAGATTGTGTTGCGTTGGTGAACCGGGGGTTTGCTTTGCGATCATATTTTCTCCAGATCCCATCTGCCCAACTCGCCAGATCAAGATGATGGGTAGACGATCTCTTAGGCAGCCTCTGGCTGCACCGCTTTCAGGCGCGTCTACTTCACCATCTAGGTTGGCCCGTGAGAGTCGAGACCAGCTCTCCGGGCCCGAGTACGATTCCACCCTGTTCTCCCTCGATCCCCTTTCTTTTGCTACTGAGAGACATGAGCCCGATGAAAGACGAATTGATTTGACAGAACCTGAGTTGGGCTCATCTGATTTTGCAGACGTCACTATGGCCGGAGCCAGCAGTTCAGACCCAGACTCCCGACAACCCGAACATTTTGTACTAGACCAGGGAGCGATCAACTCCACCCTGATCGCATCATTAGAGACAGTACAGAAGCAGCTACGCGATCAGGGAGCTTTCATGATTGAGATGAGAAGGGAGTTGGAGCGACTCAGAGAAGAGAGAGATCAGAGCGAGCCTGAGGACATTCCTGATGCTAATGCAGAGGCAGCAGCCGCAGCTGCGGCTGCCGCAGCGGCAGCCGCCGCCGCAGCGGGACCATCGAGACCGATGCGGGAGTTACACAACCCCGGATCTACACTGATGCACCATTGGGTGGTGGTACCTGCTATCGTGGGGGATTTCAAGTTCCCTCCGAACACCCTGCAGATGCTTCCTCATTTTCACGGACTTGCCACTGAGGAGCCCCACCTCCATCTCCAGGAGTTTTTGATGATCTGCAGCACTGTCCACGACCGTCATGTGGACCAGGATACGATTCGGATGATGGCCTTCCCTTTTTCACTGGCAGATAGAGCAGCCGCCTGGCTGAAGCATTTAGGGAAGTTTGTTTACACCTGGGAGCAGCTCCGCACCGAGTACTTGAACAAGTACTATCCACTCGGGCGGACGAATGCAGCGAGGGCCCTGATCAACAACTTCTCCATGCTCCCTAACGAGCAGTTTCACGAGGCATGGGAGAGGTTCAGAGAGCTTCTGGATAGATGCCCACACCACGACATTTCCAAGCCGAACCTAGTTCAGAGCTTCTTTAGTGGGATGACGCCAGAGCTTCAGGGTCTGGTGAATGCTTCTTGCGGCGGGTCCTACTTTGCCAAGGACCACAACCAAGTCTGGGCCATCTAGAGGAGATGGCCGAAAATTACATGGTGATGTCCCAGACTCGGTTGTACACACAGAGATCTCAGCAGCCGCCAGGACCCGTGCAGTACCAGCGGATAGCACGGGTTGATGCAGGTCCATCCAGTTCGTCCACAGTTGCAGCCGCACAGGCAGAGTCGGCCGCTGCGGACATGGGGATTATCAGCGAGAAGTTGGACCGCATGGAAATAATATAGAAGAAGCAGTGCCAGGGCATAACTCAGATGGAGCAGATGGCACAAACTCTGAGCGACATGAAGACCCATCTCTTGTGTCTTCAGGAGGCACAGACGGCTTCTCAGCCCCGTCTTCAGTCGCGAGGCGATTCCGGCGGCAGCCGCAGCTCGTCCCAGCGCTCCAGCTCCTTGCAGCAGCCTAGACAAGTTCACCTTGTACAGGCGGAGCCGTACCAGCAGCAGCAGCCCTCTTACCAGTCACCACCATCTCCAGACTTACAGATGGTGGTATATCAGCCGGATCAGCCTCTGGAAGTACTCCCACCAGCCCCTTACGATGAGGAACCGTTGATGGATGTCAACGGGATTTGGTATGACCGTCCTCAACATGGAATCCGACGAGACCATCCCGGATTCAGGTGGGGGAATGGGGGTAACCAGTCCCAACAGCAGCCAGCCGGTCAGGGAGGGCAGTACTCCCAGCAGAGAGATCACCAGCAGCCCCCAGCATACCAGTCACACCAGCCATCATCCTTCGTACCTCGTCCCTACCAGCAGCAGGGACAGACTTGGAGACGTGAGCAGCAGGATCACCAGCAGCAGCATCCTTCCTCTTACCCCTCTCAGCCGCAGCAGCACCAGGTCCAGCAGCCTCATTACCAGAGAGGCAACCCGTCGGGCTCCCATGAGAGCCCCGCCTTGGATGATCTAGCCCGCATCTTCACAGAGCAGCAGGCTACATTTAGACGGGAGATGGACGAGTTCCGCCAGGAGATGCGGGACCTGATGAGAGGGAAGGCCGCCATCCCTGCACAGATCGAGCCTAATCCGAATAGCTTGAAGAGGAAGTCTGAGCAGGTAGTTCACACTGAGCCTACCACTCCTAGTGACTCATTTGATGATATGTCGTCGGATCTATTTGATGCTGATTTTGTTACACTTAGGAGCGGTAGAAGACCAGCAGGCGGCGCCTCATCTGAGCGACAACGCGAGGATCCATCTAGAGTGCCAGATGAGGAAGAGAAGAGCGGTACTGAAGCTGCACATGATGATGACGGTGGTACTGATGCCACCCGAGATGCTGATTCCACCGGCGGTACTGAGGCCGCCGCTTCACCATATCGAGGAGGTGGTACTGACGCCACCAGCAGAGCCGAGACAGCCCGCGGTACTGAGGCCGCAAGACGTCTAGTTGTAGAGCCAGCTAGAGGTGGTACTAAGGCCACCAATATTCATTCTGATAGAGATGTTGTCTTTCCTCGTATGGATGTATCTCAGGACTCTATTTTGAATAAAGGAAAAGGTTTAGTTTCTTCTGATCCCACTGTGGTGTATGATGTATGTGAGGATCCGGTCATCGAACCGTCTAGGCCTATTCCTAGTCCTTCATCTGAGAAGGACCCTGTGATCCCCTTTCCTAGAGCCCTTGAGTTGGGGAAGGGGAAGAAAAGAGAAAAAGATCCAAAAAAGAGAGAGCAGGAGGAGTTCAGCCAGAGCATGATAGACCGATTTCACATCCAGATGACCCTCCATGAGGCTTTGCAGCACATCCCTCTTCTTTAGCGATCCTTGAGAGACAGGACCACAGTCAGGAGGAAGAAGAGGAACAACACCGCAGAGATTCATGTGTTGACAAAAGCCACGTGTTACGCGATCCAGAACCATCTGCCGACCAAGAGGCCAGATTTAGGAGCCCCGTATGTCAGATGTCAGATTAGTGAGCAGAGGTTCGACCGTACTCTATTAGATAGCGGATCGTCGATCAACCTTCTTCCGACAGCCCTTCTCGACCACTTAGAGTTGGGCACTCTTAGACAGAGCAGGACATACCTTCAGTTTGCTGATCGGTCTGTCAAGAGGCCAAAGGGGTTGTTGCGAGACGTTGTCGTCACGATTCAGGGTTTGCAATTCCCCGTGGACTTCGTAGTGCTGGACATGGAGACCCCTGACTCGTTGACCGATTCCCCCATCATCCTCGGTCGCCCGTTCTTGGCCACAGCCAAGGCGGTGACTGACCATGACAGTGGGAAGGTATTCTTTCGCGTCCAGGGCGAGAGTATACAAATAGAGACGGTTAAGGACCACAGAGCCAGAGATAGATCCCGCTCAGAGGGCAGTACAGATTCAGAACAGCTGACAGATACAGAGCCAGACTTACACCAGGACTGTGATTTTGTGATCACAGATGATCAGGCAGCTTGGGCAAATCCTGCAGCACAGACCATCCTCTCATATTCAGATACAGCTGATGCAGAGATGATAGCAGAGGATAGTCTGGAGAGCACAGCCCTGGTTCAGGATACTATTGAGTCAGCAGAGTCGGACCTTGATCGCGACACGATTTTCAGTGATGGTGGTACTAAGGCCACCCTGCTCTACGGTGGTACTGATGCCACCGCAGTTGATACAGATCCCTCGGATTCAGAATCTGATTGGGCAGATTGTGATGATCAGATGTCAGACCTGGATCCACCTGAGCCTACAGATGAGGAGGAGGTAGAGGCAGAGCAGATCAGAGACAATGCAGAGGACCCGCCTTCTCCAGATCCAGTTTGTGAGAGTTCTTTATCATTTTCCCAAGCAGATTTGGCAGAATTGTCAGCATACACACATCTTCTTCAGAAGCCATATTTGCCAGCACCCAGCTGTCCAGAGCTAAAGCCGCTCCCTACTTCGCTGAAGTATCGATTCCTTGCGGGAGAGTCTGAGATGTACCCAGTCATCATCTCTGCCGATCTGACTGGAGAACAAGAATCCCGTCTGATGGGGGTTCTTGAAAAGAACCGCAAGGCAATTGGATGGAGCGTAGCAGATCTCCATGGGATTAGTCCCTCGTTGTGCTCCCACCATATCTATCTCGAGGAAGGGGCAAAGCCGTCGTGTGAGTTCCAGCGGCGACTGAATCCCAACCTAAGAGAGGTTGTCATGAAGGAAATATCAAAATGGTGGAGTGCAGATTTTATTTATCCCATTTCCGACTCCAAGTGGGTTAGCCCCTTGCATGTGGTGCCCAAGAAGACGGGCATCACGACTGTGATCAGTGAGTCGGGAGAGGAGATTGCTACACGAGTACCCACCTCTTGGCGGGTCTGCGTTGACTACAGGAGACTCAACCAGGCCACCAAGAAGGACCATTTCCCCCTGCCTTTTATTGATCAGATCATAGAGAGACTGGCAGGGAAGAGCCATTATTGCTTCCTGGATGGGTACTCGGGCTACAATCAGGTGGCCATCGCTCCTGAGGATCAGGAGAAGACCACCTTTACCTGTCCCTTCGGTACATACGCCTTTCGACGCATGCCATTTGGGCTATGCAACGCCCCTGCGACTTTTCAGAGATGCATGCTGTCGATCTTTTCGGACATGGTAGGGGAGTGTTTGGGGGTCTTCATGGATGACTTCTCGGTTTACGGCGACGGATTCGATTCCTGTCTTGACTGCCTAGACCGAGTGCTCCAGCGATGTATTGCTACCCACTTGGTTCTGTCTTGGGAGAAGAGTCACTTCATGGTGACTCAAGGGACGGTGCTTGGCCACATCATCTCCAACAGGGGCATGGAGGTTGATCCGGCCAAGGTCGACGTCATTAGAAAACTCGCACCGCCATCCAATTTGAAGCAGCTACGGTCATTTCTGGGGCACGTTGGTTTTTATAGGAGATTCATTCATGATTTCAGCAAGATTGCCCGACCGTTGACTGACCTCTTGACGAAAGACACCGAGTTCCTTGTCGATGACAAGTGTCTTTCGTCCTTTGAGACTCTTCAGCAGTGTGTTATTGAGGCTCCTGTCCTTCAGCCACCCGATTGGTCTCTCCCATTCGAGATCATGACGGACGCCTCTGATTTTGCCGTAGGGGCCGTGCTAGGACAGAGGAGGGACGGAGTTCCATTCGCCATTCACTACGCTAGCCGAACATTGGATCCCGCCCAGCGAAACTACACGGTCACAGAGAAGGAGATGCTAGCTGTAGTTTTCGCCCTAGATAAGTTCAGATCGTATATCATTGGATCTAGAGTAACTTTGTATACTGACCACACCGCCATCAGGTACCTCATGTCAAAGAAGGATGCCAAGGCCAGACTTACTAGATGGATCCTTCTACTCCAGGAGTTTGACATTGAGATCAAGGATAAGCCTGGAGTCAAGAATGTGGTGGCGGATCATCTTTCCCGACTAGAGCAGCCTGAGGATTCTGAGCAGATTGATCCTATTCGAGATACCTTCCCAGATGAGGCGATCCTTGCTATCGCCTCACTCCCGTGGTATGCCGATATTGTGAACTTTCTCGTTGCTGGGAAAGTCCCACAAGATTGGCCCAGGCAGAGGCTTGAGACCTTCCTTGCGAAGGCCAAGTCCTACCACTGGGAGGATCCCATCCTTTACCACGAAGGAGGGGATAGCGTCTGGCGTCGGTGTATTCCTCAGGAGGAGCATCATAGTGTCCTCACTTACTGCCACAAGCTTGAGGCAGGAGGACATCATTCTGGGAGGAGAACGGCACAGAAAGTGCTCCAATCCGGCTTGTGGTGGCCTACACTCTTCAAGGACTCTGATGAGTTCGTGAAGAGGTGTACTGACTGTCAGAGGATGGGCACTTGTGGACAGCGTGATATGATGCCGATGCAGCCCATTCACTTCTGTGAGGTTTTTGACGCATGGGGCATCGATTTCATGGGTCCATTCCCTAAGAGTCAGGGATTTGAGTACATTCTATTGGTCGTAGATTATGTTAGTCGTTGGGTTGAGGCTATCCCCGCTCGAGCCGCTGATGCGAGGACAGTTTGCAGATTTTTGAGGAAGCACATCATCATGCGGTACGGGGTTCCACGAGTTCTGATTTCTGATGGGGGGTCTCATTTCGTCAACGACCAGGTAAAGGCACTTGCGAGTGAGTTCAGTATAGACCATCGAGTAGCCACGCCATACCATCCACAGACGAATGGTCTAGCCGAGGTTTCGAACAGGGAGATCAAGACTATATTGCAGAAAGTCGTCCGCCCCGACCGAAAGGATTGGTCCCAACTTTTGGACTCGGTCTTGTGGGCATATAGGACGTCTTTCAAGACACCATTAGGCACATCTCCTTTTCGCCTCGTGTATGGCAAGCCATGCCATTTACCTGTTGAGCTGAGACACAAGTCACTTTGGGCAGTTACAGATATTCTTATGGATCCAGATGGTGTAGGAGACCAGAGGAGGGCAGAGTTAGCCGCCTTGGAAGAGCTTAGAGATACAGCTTTCTCAAACAGCCTACATTATGAGGAGAAAGTGAAGGAGTGGCATGATTCTCATATCAGCCACAAGCATTTTGAGATTGGACAGAGAGTATGGTTGTTTGATGCAAGGCTACGATTATTTCCAGGGAAGCTACAGAGCAAATGGAAGGGACCTTACTTGGTCAGAAAGGTACACGATAACGGTAGCATTGATATATATATATATGAGTTATCTTCTGAGAGTACCTTTCGAGTGAACGGCCAGCGGCTCAAGCCATTTCTAGATCATGAGCCGCGGGACGTTATTGTTGCCCCGATTCATTTTGCGTGAGATGTGGTCTCTTGACTCACATCTTTTGCATCTCACGCCTGATTTTCACTGTTCCTCCGCCTGTATAGATCCAGTTGTCCATATCATTCTATTCTTTAGTCCCACATCCCTTTTCTCATCCTGTGATTATGCTATACATAGGGTGTACTTTACCCTAAGTATAGGGGGGATTGTCGGACCTGCGAGTATTCTTTTCATTCTTTCCGCTCCTATTTTTGCTGCCTATACTTAGGGATATTTTACCCTAAGTATAGGGGGGGCAGACTCTGTATCTTCTTCACTCGGATTTCCCTTTGTGGACAGCTTTCTATACTTAGGATTAGTTAATCCTAAGTATAGGGGGAAACCACCGAGTCCCTCTTATTCTATTCATTTATTCATTTCTGTACTTATCCATTCCTTTTCACTTCCCTATACCAAGCACGAGTTATGTCTTCTTCATCGCTCTTGACTCTGAGGACATCGTTCGAGCTAAGTATAGGGGGGTGCGTATATATTTCATATATACTTTAGCCATAACTCGTACTTTGTGTGAGTGTGTTAATAAAATGGCTAAAAATCACAAAATTTAAAAAAAAATTTTCATACACACAAACATTCTTTTATTTGCACATAAATAGCTAGTGTACAAAGTATTTTGGTAAAAATATTTTCAAAAACTTTTTGTGTAAAGCTTATGTAAATATTTTCTTATCAAAATTATGTATATAGTACAAAAATTTTTTCAAAATGATTTGAAACAAAAAGTTTGCAAAAATCTTATGTAAATGTTTGTAAATACTTTTGCAAAACTTGCACTTCATGCATCATCCATCCATTTTTCAAAAATTTTGCACGATTGTAAAATATTTGTAAATAGCATCTTTTGTACATATGTAAATAGTTTTTCTGGATGATAGTTGACATTTAAACTATGCCTGGAAATTAAATTGAGAAATGGAGCTTGACTAAGATCTTAATCCACTTAACTTTAAGAGGAACCTTATAGGGCTTAGATTTAAGGCTTTTCAGGTCCATGGTGACTTAATTCTTTGATTCCACTAGGCTATGAGCATATGTCATCTTAATGAGCCTAAGTAGAGCACTTAACAACACACGCATGACTCTCAGAGACAATGGCTTGACTTGCACCAGCACCTTACACATAGCTCTTCACGGATGAGGTGGTGAGGAGACAGTTTTCCTCGGCTTGGGGTAGCATATGAGGGTAGTACTTCTAGGCGGAACCTCTCTTCTTCTTATAGTGAAGGAAGTGCACCTCAACTTGGTCTAGTGGTGATGAAGGCTAAAGACAGAAGCCGTGGGTTGCAATAAAGCTTCAAAAGAGGGATAGTCTACTGGCTCAAGAGGAAAATTTCTTATATATGCTGCACCATGTAGATATGTTGTACAGAAGCACTTGAAAAAAAAAATATGCAAAAATGCAAAAAGAACTCCAAAAAAAATTTGGTGGGTCGGATTGAAAATTTAATAACCCCACCGGAGTATAAAGCAAAAGCTTATGGTATCATGTCACATCTCATGAAGCTTGCAGCGGGAGACTTGGCTACACTGGCTGAGCTTCCAAAAGTCTATACTTCTTCCCCCTCTTCTTGAGCCGGTTGCACTTGAACTTAGAAGGGAATACCCCGCTTCTCGAGGAAAGAGTTGCTAGACAGAGGCATTAGAGTTACCAGGTTGGGGGAGGTTGTTTCTTTGTTACTTCTGAGGTGAGGAGCTACTATCACTTACACTGCATGGAAAGATTCATGGTCATTAGAGTTTGTGTATGTAGACTTGTTCTGATCTGGATTATTGAGGAGTCTTGTCCATAGATTGGTGGAACTTAGAGGTTGTTGAGTTTTATGTTTAAGTCTAAATAAGGTTCCGACACATTGATAATCTAAAAGATCTAATCGAGCTCCATATTTCAATCTGATAAAAGGCAAGTTTACTAATCAGCCTTGATCCATGTACATTCCTCTCTTTTTCTTTTTCTTTCTTTCTTTTTCACTTCTTTTTCAAATAAGTGTTTGCTAAGGGACTAGCAAAGTTAAGCATAGGGGGGTGATGAATACCCATTCGTCACTCTTTATTCTTATATTTTAGCTACAAAAACCTTTGCAAATACATGTAGATATTTGTAAATAGAAATAATTACCAAAATCATGCATTTTGTAAAAAGTAATAATTAGCATGTTTTTGTGCACAAATATAAGAATAAAGAGACAAAAGAAAAAGAGAGAAAATATTTGGAATAAATATTGAGCGACCTAATCCCAAGGGAGGGCCCAGCCTGGGCCTGACCGCATAAAAGCCAAAGTAGAGGGAGATAAGGGCTCATTTTGTAAATATTTATGTAAATAAAATAAAAATATTTTCCTCACAAAAAGAGACTAAAAAAAAACAAAAAAGATCAAAAATACCCTTCCTTCACCATGTACATGAACCACACCTAGGTATTTATTTAACCTTGTAAATAAATTAACTTATTTTCCAAACTTTTTGTAAATAGTCTATGTTACATATTGTAAATAAATAAAAATAAAAATTAAAGCAAAACAAAAAAATTGAAAAATAAAAAAAAATACATTGTACATATACCATGTATATAGGTGTACATATATATTTTTTTCCCATATAAATAAATAATTAAAATAAAATAAAAATATCATTCTGTTCCTAATTTTATGATGTAAATAAATAAAATATAAAATAGGTATAAAAATACATAAAAATAACAAATAAAAAAATTCAAAAATTTAAAATCTAAATAGTGTACATATACCTATATATATAGCTACCCTATTTTTATTTCCAAAAATTAATTAAAAATCACCAAAAAATAGAAAAAAATAAAAGAAAAATGTTTCATGTTTTAAGTTTTTCTTAATTCGGCCATTTTCTACCTTAAAATAAATAAACAAAAAAATTAATAAATGGCAGCTCCTGATTGGTCCACGGGGGATTGTTGACCCCGGTCAACTCCCCCGCGGACTCTTTCCTTTTTGAGAAGACGCGCGCCACCCCGCCTTCGCCATTTTCTCCACGCGCCTCCAGCTTGTCGCCCACGCAAACCCCGCGCCCGGATCCTTCGCCGATCATCCGACATCCTCGCCAGATCCTTCGCCGTGAGATCCACGCATTCCATAGCCGTCGCCTCCCAACCCTAATCGAGCCTGCAGCTATATATAGAACCACCTCCGCCGCCTCCGCGCCCTATCTTTGGCTCTTCCCCTTCTTCCCAGTGAACTCCAGAGGCACCGCGAGAGTGACAGCAAGCGATCGCCCCTGTTGCAGCGAGGCGAGGAGGCGAAACCACTGATCCGGCGTTCTTCGCCGCCGTTGCTCCGCCACCAGCGTGAGCACCGAGCCTCGGGCCGAGACGACCCTTGAGGCTACGACCAGGAGCACCCCCTGCTCTTCCCCAGTCTCTCCGACCACCCAGGTAGATCCCTTAGGCCGTAGATTAGCGTAGATTTCGATTCTTAGCTTACTGGTAGCGTAGCTTCGCCGCCGTCGCCAGCCACCTCCGATATCCCATCTGTCATTCCGACCCGACCATCATCTTCGCCAGACCTCTCCGCATCTTCTTCACCCCTTCGCCCAACCCAGATCGCACAGGATCTGGGAATCGAGCTCCCCCGCCGACCACCTTCGCCGGAGCTCACCGTACCGACGCACCAGCCACCCCCACTTCGCCTAACTGGGTCGAGGCAATTTGCCCTCGACCCGTGAGTCTTCTGGGTTACTTTGCAGGTCAAGAGGAGGCCATCTGAGGCCCCCTCACATCCAGGCCAGGAGCTCATCTCCGTCGACCTCGCCGGAGCTCCTCCAGGGCTCGGCTGGGCCATCGGAGACCACCACCAGTTGCGTGACGACATCGCCGACCTTCTCCAACCTTCAGAGGCAGCTGAGGAGGACCACAGTACGCGCACGAGGCCGGCGAAGCTCGCCGGCTGAGTGTTCTTCCAGTATCATCAACCGCCGTCAGATTGACCCCGAGCTCCAGATTCAATCACGATCGTCTATTCGAGGGTCGATCTCCACCGTCGATCCAGCGAAGCTCAGCCACTTCGTCTGTCTACCGTTCGATCTGCAACGTGGCAGCACCTGGACCGTCGGATCACAGTCGAGGACCCAGCCTTGGGCGCCACCCCTTTTCAGCCGTCCATCTATCCACGTGGCATCCATCCATCGGCTCGACTTAATAAAGGGGTAAATTACCTTAGGCCCCCTCTTAGTTTTTGCTTTATGTTTCAGTCCTGTAAATATTTAGAGTACTTTATTTACGTTGGGATATTTGCACACTGGACCTCATCTTTTAGACTATTTGCATTTATGCCCCTATTTGTGTGAGACACGTGCTTCGTCACGTGTATATTTGGTGTATTTGCAACATTATTCCTGTAGTTCTGGTTGCTTTGGATTGAATGAAAAGTTTTCTTTATTTGCATTTATGCCCCTGTGCGTGATTTAATTCCCCATGTACGATATTTTTTGGGATATTTGCAGATAAGCCCCTGGACTTTTGGTACTTGTTACCAATAAGTCCTCGGAACTTATTTTTCTTACATTTGGGCCCCTGAGTGCCCCAGGCACGTGCTTGGCACGCGTTTTGCTGGGTATTTTGCACCAGACCCCCCAGAACTTTGGGTATTTGCACTTTGGTCCCTGTGCACAATGCCCCTCCTTTATTTTTGAATAAAATATCAAATCACCTCCAAATTCGATGAAAATTTGACACATGGCTCCTACCATGGTGTAGAATTTTTGTGAATTTTTGAGGACATTTTTGATTTCATTTGCTATTTTTAAAAATTAAAAAACCCCTATTTTTGCTACTGTCTAGATTTAAAAATTACAAAAAAATATAAAAACACCCCCATAAATTCCATAAAAATTAGGTGTTGTTTCTGTTGTGTTGGTTGATTTTCTAGCCAATTTTGGCTATTTTTCATTTCTTAAAAACCCTAAAAATTCAAAAACACCTAAAAACTCATAAAAATCATATTAAATAATCTAAAAACCCAAAAACAATAATTTTGGTGCTCAAATTTTCCTTGGTTTCTCTAGCATACAGGAAAATTACCTCCAGGCCCTCTTGAATCCTTAAATATTTTATTTTTGGATTTTGGGCCTGGCTGGACAGTACCTTGCCTTTTTCGCACTGTGTGATTTTTAGAAAATAAAATACTCCTTATAAAAATCCCAAAAATTCACCAAAAACACTTAAAAACCTAAGTGACTTGTGAAAATGGCGCCGTTGCCGGGGAGCACGGCTTTGTAGTCATTTTTTCCATATTGTCTCTCTATATTGTCATTGTTTTCTGACACACTCTCTTTGATTTTTGTGCGAGGTACTGCGTGGACAACTTGGAGTTTATTTTTGAGGACCCGCATGGGAAGAAGAGCAGGGAGAGGAAGAAGAAGAATTTTATTTTGAGAGAGAACAATATTGTTTGTAATAATTTAGAACTTGGACATTTGTGGACACTTGTAACTTAGCGGGTCTGTTTCGCCGAGTACCGGTGTGCTCCGGGGACCCATTTGGATTTTCGCGGCTTTTTCTGTGGTTTTGATAGCTAGCTGCCTTTTCCGGTGTTTACGCGGTTTTTCTCGAGCCCCTAGATTTAGGAATTTCTCTTGCTTGTACCGTAATTAGTAGGGTGCCCACACTTAATTGCTTGCCTGATCCTATAGGACGTTAATTGGACCTACTAAAATCATTAATAAAATAGCCGATTCATTTTCTTCCGTGGCCTACGTGCCGTAGCCCGTCCCACAAAGCGCTTCTCCTACCCCCGATTGTCGGGCAGAGGAGGGACGGGCCAAGACCGGACTCTTTGGCTTGGAGGGACCGTGATCGGTTAGACGGTTCTTGCGATAGAAATTTGCTCATATAGGAATCGGTTTTTCCTCGCTGCACCATTTAGGTAGTTTAATTCTGTCTTTAAATTCTGCGCGGATCACTTGCATGTAGAGTGCAGGAGACAAGGTACGCATTTCTTTCTATGCATGCATCATTGATTTCTTCGCGCATCGGCTTTTTCGTCTTCTCCCTCTGTTTTTGGCTTAATCATCAGGAGAATCGGAAATTCGTTAGGCCGCTTGTATTTACTTTGAAAAAAAAATTAAAAAGAAAAACAAAAAAAAGTGGGACTGGATAACACTATTGACCCTAAAAGACACTCACATTAAAAATTTGTTTTGGGAGAGCAACCCCCTCTTTGTATGGTTTGGATGCGCGAGAGAGTGACCCGCACCCTAGGTAGAGCCCTCCGGTGCTATTTCTAGTTGACTACCGACTCTTCCGTGCGGGCCAGTCGGTTGGAGTAGCATCGGGTATCCTAAACAGGTCACGTAAGCGCTCTGATATTTTGTGTGTTCACCCAATAAAATTGACAAGATAAATTGATCGAGCTTTCACGGTCTTCAGATTGTGTTGCGTTGGTGAACCGGGGGTTTGCTTTGCGATCATATTTTCTCCAGATCCCATCCGCCCAACTCGCCAGATCAAGATGATGGGTAGACGATCTCTTAGGCAGCCTTTGGCTGCACCACTTTCAGGCGCGTCTACTTCACCATCTAGGTTGGCCCGTGAGAGTCGAGACCAGCTCTCCGGGCCCGAGTACGATTCCACCCTGTTCTCCCTCGATCCCCTTTCTTTTGCTACTGAGAGACATGAGCCCGATGAAAGACGAATTGATTTGACAGAACCTGAGTTGGGCTCATCTGATTTTGCAGACGTCACTATGGCCGGAGCCGGCAGTTCAGACCCAGACTCCCGACAACCCGAACATTTTGTACTAGACCAGGGAGCGATCAACTCCACCCTGATCGCATCATTAGAGACAGTACAGAAGCAGCTACGCGATCAGGGAGCTTTCATGATTGAGATGAGAAGGGAGTTGGAGCGACTCAGAGAAGAGAGAGATCAGAGCGAGCCTGAGGACATTCCTGATGCTGATGCAGAGGCAGCAGCCGCAGCTGCGGCTGCCGCAGCGGCAGCCGCCGCCGCAGCGGGACCATCGAGACCGATGCGGGAGTTACACAACCCCGGATCTACACTGATGCACCATTGGGTGGTGGTACCTGCTATCGTGGGGGATTTCAAGTTCCCTCCGAACACCCTGCAGATGCTTCCTCATTTTCACGGACTTGCCACTGAGGAGCCCCACCTCCATCTCCAGGAGTTTTTGATGATCTGCAGCACTGTCCACGACCGTCATGTGGACCAGGATACGATTCGGATGATGGCCTTCCCTTTTTCACTGGCAGATAGAGCAGCCGCCTGGCTGAAGCATTTAGGGAAGTTTGTTTACACCTGGGAGCAGCTCCGCACCGAGTACTTGAACAAGTACTATCCACTCGGGCAGACGAATGCAGCGAGGGCCCTGATCAACAACTTCTCCATGCTCCCTAACGAGCAGTTTCACGAGGCATGGGAGAGGTTCAGAGAGCTTCTGGATAGATGCCCACACCACGACATTTCCAAGCCGAACCTAGTTCAGAGCTTCTTTAGTGGGATGACGCCAGAGCTTCAGGGTCTGGTGAATGCTTCTTGCGGCGGGTCCTACTTTGCCAAGGACCACAACCAAGTCTGGGCCATCTACGAGGAGATGGCCGAAAATTACATGGTGATGTCCCAGACTCGGTTGTACACACAGAGATCTCAGCAGCCGCCAGGACCCGTGCAGTACCAGCGGATAGCACGGGTTGATGCAGGTCCATCCAGTTCGTCCACAGTTGCAGCCGCACAGGCAGAGTCGGCCGCTGCGGACATGGGGATTATCAGCGAGAAGTTGGACCGCATGGAAATAATATAGAAGAAGCAGTGCCAGGGCATAACTCAGATGGAGCAGATGGCACAAACTCTGAGCGACATGAAGACCCATCTCTTGTGTCTTCAGGAGGCACAGACGGCTTCTCAGCCCCGTCTTCAGTCGCGAGGCGATTCCGGCGGCAGCCGCAGCTCGTCCCAGCGCTCCAGCTCCTTGCAGCAGCCTAGACAAGTTCACCTTGTACAGGCGGAGCCGTACCAGCAGCAGCAGCCCTCTTACCAGTCACCACCATCTCCAGACTTACAGATGGTGGTATATCAGCCGGATCAGCCTCTGGAAGTACTCCCACCAGCCCCTTACGATGAGGAACCGTTGATGGATGTCAACGGGATTTTGGTATGACCGTCCTCAACCTGGAATCCGACGAGACCATCCCGGATTCAGGTGGGGGAATGGGGGTAACCAGTCCCAACAGCAGCCAGCCGGTCAGGGAGGGCAGTACTCCCAGCAGAGAGATCACCAGCAACCCCCAGCATACCAGTCACACCAGCCATCATCCTTCGTACCTCGTCCCTACCAGCAGCAGGGACAGACTTGGAGACGTGAGCAGCATGCTCACCAGCAGCAGCACCCTTCCTCTTACCCCTCTCAGCCGCAGCAGCACCAGGTCCAGCAGCCTCATTACCAGAGAGGCAACCCGTCAGGCTCCCATGAGAGCCCCGCCTTGGATGATCTAGCCCGCATCTTCACAGAGCAGCAGGCTACATTTAGACGGGAGATGGACGAGTTCCGCCAGGAGATGCGGGACCTGATGAGAGGGAAGGCCGCCATCCCTGCACAGATCGAGCCTAATCCGAATAGCTTGAAGAGGAAGTCTGAGCAGGTAGTTCACACTGAGCCTACCACTCCTAGTGACTCATTTGATGATATGTCGTCGGATCTATTTGATGTTGATTTTGTTACACTTAGGAGCGGTAGAAGACCAGCAGGCGGCGCCTCATCTGAGCGACAACGCGAGGATCCATCTAGAGTACCAGATGAGGAAGAGGAGAGCGGTACTGAAGCTGCACATGATGATGACGGTGGTACTGATGCCACCCGAGATGCTGATTCCACCGGTGGTACTGAGGCCGCCGCTTCACCATATCGAGGAGGTGGTACTGACGCCACCAGCAGAGCCGAGCCAGCCCGCGGTACTGAGGCCGCAAGATGTCTAGTTGTAGAGCCAGCTAGAGGTGGTACTAAGGCCACCAATATTCATTCTGATAGAGATGTTGTCTTTCCTCGTATGGATGTATCTCAGGACTCTATTTTGAATAAAGGAAAAGGTTTAGTTTCTTCTGATCCCACTGTGGTGTATGATGTATGTGAGGATCCGGTCATCGAACCGTCTAGGCCTATTCCTAGTCCTTCATCTGAGAAGGACCCTGTGATCCCCTTTCCTAGAGCCCTTGAGTTGGGGAAGGGGAAGAAAAGAGAAAAAGATCCAAAAAAGAGAGAGCAGGAGGAGTTCAGTCAGAGCATGATAGACCGATTTCACATCCAGCTGACCCTCCATGAGGCTTTGCAGCACATCCCTCTTCTTCAGCGATCCTTGAGAGACAGGACCACAGTCAGGAGGAAGAAGAGGAACAACACCGCAGAGATTCATGTGTTGACAAAAGCCACGTGTTACGCGATCCAGAACCATCTGCCGACCAAGAGGCCAGATTTAGGAGCCCCGTATGTCAGATGTCAGATTAGTGAGCAGAGGTTCGACCGTACTCTATTAGATAGCGGATCGTCGATCAACCTTCTTCCGGCAGCCCTTCTCGACCACTTAGAGTTGGGCACTCTTAGACAGAGCAGGACATACCTTCAGTTTGCTGATCGGTCTGTCAAGAGGCCAAAGGGGTTGTTGCGAGACGTTGTCGTCACGATTCAGGGTTTGCAATTCCCAGTGGACTTCGTAGTGCTGGACATGGAGACCCCTGACTCGTTGACCGATTCCCCCATCATCCTCGGTCGCCCGTTCTTGGCCACAGCCAAGGCGGTGACTGATCATGACAGTGGGAAGGTATTCTTTCGCATCCAGGGAGAGAGTATACAAATAGAGACGGTTAAGGACCACAGAGCCAGAGATAGATCCCGCTCAGAGGGCAGTACAGATTCAGAACAGCTGACAGATACAGAGCCAGACATACACCAGGACTGTGATTTTGTGATCACAGATGATGAGGCAGCTTGGGCAGATCCTGCAGCACAGACCATCCTCTCATATTCAGATACAACTGATGCAGAGATGATAGCAGAGGATAGTCTGGAGAGCACAGCCCTGGTTCAGGATACTATTGAGTCAGCAGAGTCGGACCTTGATCGCGACACGATTTTCAGTGATGGTGGTACTAAGGCCACCCTGCTCTACGGTGGTACTGATGCCACTGCAGTTGATACAGATCGCTCGGATTCAGAATCTGATTGGGCAGATTGTGATGATCAGATGCCAGACCTGGATCCACCTGAGCCTACAGATGAGGAGGAGGTAGAGGCAGAGCAGATCAGAGACAATGCAGAGGACCCGCCTTCTCCAGATCCAGTTTGTGAGAGTTCTTTATCATTTTCCCAGGCAGATTTGGCAGAATTGTCAGCATACACACATCTTCTTCAGAAGCCAGATTTGCCAGCACCCAGCTGCCTAGAGCTAAAGCCGCTCCCTACTTCGCTGAAGTATCGATTCCTTGCGGGAGAGTCTGAGATGTACCCAGTCATCATCTCTGCCGATCTGACTGGAGAACAAGAATCCCGTCTGATGGGGGTTCTTGAAAAGAACCGCAAGGCAATTGGATGGAGCGTAGCAGATCTCCATGGGATTAGTCCCTCGTTGTGCTCCCACCATATCTATCTCGAGGAAGGGGCAAAGCCGTCGCGTGAGTTCCAGCGGCGACTGAACCCCAACCTAAGAGAGGTTGTCATGAAGGAAATATCAAAATGGTGAGTGCAGATTTTATTTATCCCATTTCCGACTCCAAGTGGGTTAGCCCCTTGCATGTGGTGCCCAAGAAGACGGGCATCACGACTGTGATCAGTGAGTCGGGAGAGGAGATTGCTACACGAGTACCCACCTCTTGGCGGGTCTGCGTTGACTACAGGAGACTCAACCAGGCCACCAATAAGGACCATTTCCCCCTGCCTTTTATTGATCAGATCATAGAGAGACTGGCAGGGAAGAGCCATTATTGCTTCCTGGATGGGTACTCGGGCTACAATCAGGTGGCCATCGCTCCTGAGGATTAGGAAGAAGACCACCTTTACCTGTCCCTTCGGTACATACGCCTTTCGACGCATGCCATTTGGGCTATGCAACGCCCCTGCGACTTTTCAGAGATGCATGCTGTCGATCTTTTCGGACATGGTAGGGGAGTGTTTGGAGGTCTTCATGGACGACTTCTCGGTTTACGGCGACGGATTCGATTCCTGTCTTGACTGCCTAGACCGAGTGCTCCAGCGATGTATTGCTACCCGCTTGGTTCTGTCTTGGGAGAAGAGTCACTTCATGGTGACTCAAGGGACGGTGCTTGGCCACATCATCTCCAACAGGGGCATGGAGGTTGATCCGGCCAAGGTTGACGTCATTAGAAAACTCGCACCGCCGTCCAATTTGAAGCAGCTACGGTCATTTCTTGGGCACGTTGGTTTTTATAGGAGATTCATTCATGATTTTAGCAAGATTGCCCGACCGTTGACTGACCTCTTGACGAAAGACACCGAGTTCCTTGTCGATGACAAGTGTCTTTCGTCCTTTGAGACTCTCCAGCAGTGTGTTATTGAGGCTCCTGTCCTTCAGCCACCCGATTGGTCTCTCCCATTCGAGATCATGACGGACGCCTCTGATTTTGCCGTAGGGGCCGTGCTAGGACAGAGGAGGGACGGAGTTCCATTCGCCATTCACTACGCTAGCCGAACATTGGATCCCGCCCAGCGAAACTACACGGTCACAGAGAAGGAGATGCTAGCTGTAGTTTCGCCCTAGATAAGTTCAGATCATATATCATTGGATCTAGAGTAACTTTGTATACTGACCACACCGCCATTAGGTACCTCATGGCAAAGAAGGATGCCAAGGCCAGACTTACTAGATGGATCCTTCTACTCCAGGAGTTCGACATTGAGATCAAGGATAAGCCTGGAGTCAAGAATGTGGTGGCGGATCATCTTTCCCGACTAGAGCAGCCTGAGGTTCTGAGCAGATTGATCCTATTCGAGATACCTACCAGATGAGGCGATCCTTGTTATCGCCTCACTCCCGTGGTATGCCGATATTGTGAACTTTCTCGTTGCTGGGAAAGTCCCACAAGATTGGCCCAGGCAGAGGCTTGAGACCTTCCTTGCGAAGGCCAAGTCCTACCACTGGGAGGATCCCATCCTTTACCACGAAGGAGGGGATAGCGTCTGGCATCAGTGTATTCCTCAGGAGGAGCATCATAGTGTCCTCACTTACTGCCACAAGCTTGAGGCAGGAGGACATCATTCTGGGAGGAGAACGGCACAGAAAGTGCTCCAATCCGGCTTGTGGTGGCCTACACTCTTCAAGGACTCTGATGAGTTCGTGAAGAGGTGTACTGACTGTCAGAGGATGGGCACTTGTGGACAGCGTGATATGATGCCGATGCAGCCCATTCACTTCTGTGAGGTTTTTGACGCATGGGGCATCGATTCCATGGGTCCATTCCCTAAGAGTCAGGGATTTGAGTACATTCTATTGGCCGTAGATTATGTTAGTCGTTGGGTTAAGGCTATCCCCGCTCGAGCCGCTGATGCGAGGACAGTTTGCAGATTTTTGAGGAAGCACATCATCATGCGGTTCAGGGTTCCACGAGTTCTGATTTCTGATGGGGGGTCTCATTTCGTCAACGACCAAGTAAAGGCACTTGCCAGTGAGTTCAGTATAGACCATCGAGTAGCCACGCCATACCATCCACAGACGAATGGTCTAGACGAGGTTTCGAACAGGGAGATCAAGGCTATATTGCAGAAAGTCGTCCGCCCCGACCGAAAGGATTGGTCCCAACTTTTGGACTCGGTCTTGTGGGCATATAGGACGTCTTTCAAGACACCATTAGGCACATCTCCTTTTCGCCTCGTGTATGGCAAGCCATGCCATTTACCTGTTGAGCTGAGACACAAGTCACTTTTTCTGCAATATAGTCACCTGATATGTACTGAACTACTCTCTAGATGAGCACACATAATCTGAACATGCCGAGTCCAGAAGACATCTTGAATTTGTCTTCATATCCCCATACCACGCTAGCAAGTCTCCCTCGCAGACTGTAGTGAAATCCTCTTGGTCAGATTCAAAATCAACGACCTTCTTCTTCCCTTTCTCCTTTTCATGACTTGGACAGTCAGCTATTTTTTGACACTCCTTGTCACAATGGAAACATCTAATCGGACCTCATGACTTGGATCGACCTCTAAATCCTATCACCCTTGATCTTTAATGTCTACCCCCAGTTACCATCACATGACCTTCATCATTCGTTGCCTCATACGTTGACCTCCGTCAAGACTCATTCATAAGAAGTATAGCAACCGTTTCGTCCAATGTAATGGTCTCCTTGATGTAAAGTAATGTCGTCACAATATGATCGTAGAAAGATGGAATGGAACTCAACAAGATTAGTGCCTCATCCTCCTCCTTGAAGAGAGATTCTTTTTTTGCATTCTTCTCCTCAAGTGTGAGCATTTTCTGTCAGAAATCTTGTTGAATTCATCCAAGTGCACTTCAAACTTTGTCCTATCGATCATCTTTATACCATAGAGCTTCTTCTTCATCAATAGCCTATTTGCCAAAGATTTGGACTTGTATCGTCCCTTGAGCTTCATCCTAACCTTCGCTGGATCCTCCAGGCCGATGACTTCGCGAAGAGTGTTGTCTGCCAAGAACAGTTGTATTGTACTATTTGCGAGATCCCTCAACTCATTCCACTCTTTATCTTTCATCTTCTATGGTTTATTTTCTTTATCCTAAAGAGCTTTCACAAGTCCTTCTCGTGTGAGTATATTCTTCATCCGTTATTACCATAAGGTGAAGTATTCTTCCCATTGAAGGGTTCCACAGAGAATGATGCACCCCTCGATGTAAATTTCGCCATCGCTTTCTTATTATACCTCCTTGTACGATTTGAAAAATTAGAGAAGAATCCTATCGATCCGAACCATCCACTCATCCGAAGTACGCAAAAATTCCTATCTGGACTCTTGGATCACTTCAATAGGACTCCAGATGCTCCCAATCTCAACAGTTCACCGTAACCGTTAGATCTTAACTGCCTCCGAAGAAAGCGTACATGTTGCATCATCTCCTTGATGAAACCCCGTTTCATACTATTAATTTGCGGTTACTAATCCCCTTGCTTAAATTAATGTCAATAAAACCAGATTAATCCTTGTATTTGTCTAAGCCTTGGAACAAATTAAAAATACAAAAAAAATAACAAAACTAAAAATCTTAGTGTTTTTAAGCCCTTAAAAATATATTTCTACCTTTTATTGACCTCTTTCCTGATTTTGGTCAACATGAAACTTGCATATCTCATCGAGATATATAACTTTCATGTTTCGAGTTTTTCCAAATCTAGTCTCCTTCACCCTCGTAATTCACTTTCTTTCTCCGAATAACCTGATTGGGCCATGTGGCGCCTTCTGGTTGCGCCACATGGCCCGTCTCTTCTCGCGCCATGCGCCCTTTTCCTTCTATCGTTGGATCTCTTCCGAGTACCACAATCCTCGCCGTCAGTTCCCGCTCCATCCTCGACCCTCCGATTAACCTCCTGCTCTCATCTCCGCCGTTAGTTCCCGCTTTCACCACATCTTGCCATCTGTCTGCATCCATCACGATCCGATCATCTTTATCCCCTTACATCCTAGATGACCCTTTTCGCTTCATTTCATGACCGTTCGATCAATACCAGATCGAATCACAACCGTTCGTCAGCGCCTCGCTCTCAGCTCGATACATGGCGCTCTCTGCACCCCCCGATCATACCACCCTAGATCTAGTCTCAACTGCTCGTTAGCACCTATTTGTCAGTCATTGGATCGCGAGATCTAATGGTGGAGGACTCGTCTTATTCCTCTTGTTACTCCCTCACCCATGTCGACCACTTTGTGCAATCGCTTCCCCCTTCCTTTTTCTTCTGTGTCTTCGTCCACCATCTTCACTCCCCGACACCTCAATGACATAGCACGAACATCCACCATCCTCCCAAGTCATCCCTCGCCCCACGATGTCCTCCCCATAGATCCATAATCTCCACGCAACCCACTCATTCCATCACCAGAACCACCATCTCCATGAAGGATATGGGAAAAATCCTCATGTGCATCACGGAAGCGTGATGATCGCATCGTATGCGATCGGGAGCGACTAGTCACATTAGTTGCTCGATGCAGCGGAAATTAAAATTTTTCATGTGACGAAACCACATGATCCAAGAACACTTCTTGGATCATTTCGTCTAAACCACAAACAAGTAATAGGATTACCTCTTGAAGCATGGTTTCGATCGAGTCTCTAAACAAAGAGACCTCATGTCTCAAGTTCGATCCATCGGAGGAGACGCTTGCGAGCGCGTAGATGAGACACGTGCTTCTCGCAATCCATGTTGATGATCCAAGCCACGGATCTCCTAATCTCGTCAAATGATATACGATGTCTTCTTCATGAGCAAGGCACGACGAAGTATACAGAGATCCAAGAGCAAACGATCGGGCAGCATAACGATGATGCTTCGGTGATGGAGGATCTCTCTAGGGCATCCATGGTGGATGGCCGCATGAGAGATAGTGAGAATGGGCATGTAGAGAGGAAAATAGAGAGAGAGAGAGCATTCATTTTTATCATGTGTGTTTTTTTTGGAAGAGCAAGGGGTGCCTCTTCTTATATAGGGTTTTGGAAGTCCATGGATCTCATCCATGGACAACACACAATCAATGGTTGAGATTGATTTGTGTTTCTTTCAATGGCTATGATGTAGTTGTAAAAACAGAACAAAAATTAATTTAATTTAATATATCAATAAATCAATATATTTAAAATCAAATTATATCAATTAATTATCCTTGGATATAATGAGGAGATAAACCATATCCCCTAAAAGGGGGGATGGCTACAACATCTCATGAGATCTCATTATCTCATGAGATCTCATTATCTCATGAGATCTCATTATCTCATGAGATACCATTATCTATTGATATCTCCATGATTTATAACAACAATTGTTTTAAATTATTTCACAAAAATAATTCATAATTTTCTTGTGAAATATTGCAATCATGCCATTGGAAAAATATGAATCACATTCACATCCCAAAATAAAATGTAATTATATTTTAATTAATTATCTAATGTGAATCCAATTCTCATCAATAATTAATTAATAATTATAAAACATAATATGCTCTCTCTAATATATTATAAATCACATTTATAATATATATGATTACTATGGATAGTGCTATCCATATAATTCATATCCATGATAATTAAATCATATTTAATTATCTTGGATCTCTATTCTCATGTGCCAAAATAATATGAATAACATTCACATTATTCACATCTTTGACAATTAAATTACATTTAATTATCTCAGATAACTCTCCTTATAATATGAATCAAATTCATATTATCCATGATAATTAAATCACATTTAATTATCAATTTTCTCGATGCTCGGATACATATATCAACAATGAAATTATCCATGAACTCTTTCAAGTATAATGTGCTTTCTCCGCGGATACTTGCAGATAAGGACATGGAGATTGTATTGTTCTACGTATAGTGACTTGGATATTGAGATCATATCTCAAATCCAGATTTCGGTCCTCCCATAGATGCTTGATTAAATCAAGACCGCAAATCTAATCTTCTCATTGCATCTAAATCATATTCAGATCAATGTCCAACATTTGGACCAAGATCATATTACTTCTCTATTGAGAGGAGTCACTAAAATCCAGACCCGTTTCATCACTCCCTAGGAATGGAAGCGCCATGGTTATACAATCGTTTATGATCACATCACCCTCAGGTATTCCCAACACCTGTACATCCTGCATACTGGAAGACCCAGAATAAACTCGAAGTATTAGATCAACTTTATACTGTCTACTTCAAGGTCTTATCAGTAAGTTTCTCATTAGATCATTGGGAGTTGGTATCGATCATATACTTTCCAAAAGCATATATCATACCTAGGTATTGATCATATACTTTCCAAAAGTATATATCAAACCTAAAAATTCAGTCAAGCTTCCAAAGCGAGACGACCGTGCAAGGAATTTGATTGTTCCCAATATCTCATGAGTGAGCTCATATCTTCCGATTCAGTAAATGAACTTGTATGATCCCATTGAGAGATCATATTACTCATATGCCCTTATATGCACACCAGCGTGCCAGTGTATAGACCTTGGTTAGGTCATCAACCTATTGGTCTGCCAAATGTACATACTCAGACATATAGTAATACATCTGTCTCCGGTCAGAGGTTGCGTGCCTATATCATGACAACATATGATATAGGACTTTGGTTATCTCGACCTCGTTAAGTCAACTCTTTGACCTAACTAATCCAACACCTCTGAATCTCTATTCCTATGTAGAGGACCTGCATCAAGAGGTCGGTCAGATATCAACCTATGTGATAAAGGATTGCCATCTCCTACTGATGAATCCACATTTCATCATCTTTATTCTATCATTTTTTCCTTAAAAAACCCTAGTAAATGCGTGTAAATAGGCTTAAATTAGGTATTTTAGCATCCATGCATGATTGTGTAAATATTGTATAAAATACGGTTTTTAAAGCCAAAATTATAGAATAAAGAAAAGAAAAGAAAAAAATAAAATATTGTAAATATTTTAAGACCCGAAACCTTGAGACCTAGGCATCTCGATGACTAGGTCAACAAGGAATAAAGTAGGGGGAGATAAGGGCCAAAATACAATAAAAATACCTTTTATTTAACCCATTATTTATTCATTTTGGGACCTATTTTTGGTTCCACTTTTTATACCTCAAATAAAGAAACTTTGAACATGAAAGTTGTATATAATTAAATAAAGAAAGTACAAAATTAATTTCACTCAAAAATAATGTACTGATAAAAAGTTATGATCTGAATAATATTCTAGAATTCCAACTTCCCAAACCCGTATCTTGCAAGTAAAACTCGAAATGTACCAAACTCACCTTTAATTGTATATAATTTCAAACAAGATATTTAATGGAGGTGGTTTTGTATTTTTCGGGGTTACAGTTTGAAAGTTGAGTTTCAGACCCCTATTGTCTACTTGTACAGATTAAAATATTCAGTTTATTATTTATTCATTATTTTCATAATTTTATATTTTTATAATTTTGTAAATATTATTTATAATATATTTGTACATTAAAATCAGAATAAAACCTAAGAAAAAAAATACAAAAATAAAATACGTAAATACAAGACATAGGTATAATACCAATACACACACCTATATAGAGTATACTTCTATTTTATTAAATGTACAAAATACATCAGAAAAATTAAATAAAAATATATTTAAGTGTATAAAAATATTCTATAAATATATAAAATAATAAATAAAATTAAATAAAATTAAATGTAAAAAATAAAAATAAAATATTAAAATATATAGATAAAGATACCTATAAAGGGTATAATAGGTAACTTGTGTTTTTATACCTCTACAAAATAAATAAAAATCATCATAAAATAACTCAGAAAATTATAAATATTTTATATTTAATAACCTAAAAATAATAAAATCATTTATTATTTTAAAATGATTTTACAAAACCTTTTTGCGGGCTTTTTCCTGGTTGGTCCACGTGGACCAACCAGGAGGGCTAGAGAGTTGACCTCGGGTCAACTCTCTGACCCAACGCCCGAGCCCTTGTCAGAATGGGTTTCCTCATTTTTTCACCCATTTTTTGAGACCAACCTTTTCCTCTATTCATGTCGCGTCCTTCTGCAACTTTTTGCCTCGTCCATTGGTGATTCACGCCCAGGTGTTTTCTTAGGCTGTGAATCATTGATCACGACGAGGTTCCTTGTTCTTCACGCCCATTTCGCAACCCATTCAAAAATTCCCTTTTCTCCGCCTTCGCACTTTGAACCCTCTTGAGACCAAACCCTTCTCCTCCGACTTGTGCCCTAGACCGACGAGAGTGACAGGCTTGCCTCCGGCCGAGTGGCGCGGCGTTAGGTGAGGTCTCGGATGGTCTCCACCCACCTCCGGCATACCGTCTGTTGAGGTCCCTCACTTCTTGGTTTTTACAGCCAATCGAGGTCATTTTTTCTCATTTTTTGTACTCTTGAGCTTTCCATAATTAGCAGCTTACTTCTCGCGTGCTTTTCCTTACGATTAGTCACGTAATATCTTCCAGCCACCTCTCGCCGGAGCTTGCTCCGGCGAGCGTTCATCCCAATACCTTTCGCCGTCTCTCGCCTGCTGGCGGCAGTTTGCCCGCAACCCCCTTAACCTCTCTTTTGCAAGAACTTGGGACATAACGCGCTGTTGGGCAAGTTTTGGGATCGACGGCAGCACCTGGAGCGCAGCAGCTTCCACCTCGCTGTGGAAGAGTTCCGACGCCGCTCGCTCCATTTTGTCTCCTCCAGCCATCCGAGGAGTTCTTCAGCAAGCTCCTGGGCCTCATAGTACTCGCGGATCACGTCGGAGGACGGACTCCACGTCGATCCACTCTCGCGGGCCCCCTGTTCTTCGATTGTTCTTGCCGATCGACTTAGAGCCGTTGGATCCTCGCCAGTTCTTCTAGCTGCACAGATGACGTCCGATTGAAGCAAGCAGGCACCGTTGATCTCCTCACAGAGATATAATCCCAGGCGTCAGATCTGAAGGGGTATCGCACGTCCAGGCATCGACACGTGCATAAGTGGGAGGCATCCCACCGTCCGCCAGCGCCAAGGCCCTGGGTATTATGCAATATCGCCCCGCACATTTTTGTAATATCTTTTTAGTATTCAAACTTTCGTTGGCTTTTTAAAACTTCTGTCCAATTTGCATTGTGCCCCCTAGAGCTTTACGTTATTACCTTCAGGTCCCTACCAGATCACGTGTCGTGTTCACGCCACGTGGCAATTTTACAAGCGACCCCACGGGTCTTGTCATATTTGGCTTTAGTCCAAAAACATCCATTTACAGTTATAAAATTCAGGAGTTCTTTCATTTGAGCCCTTAGGAGTTTTGTGAATTATATATTTGCCCCTGAAAGGCGCGCGTGCTTACACACGTGTATCTTGGGGACTTTTGCAGATAAGCCCTTGCAGCTTTAGGTATTAAGATTTGGTCCAGAAAGTATTTACTATGTTCAAATTTTGTGGGAAATTTATGTTTTATCCTCTGGACTCTTTGCATATTATAGAAATACCCCTGCCAACATGTGTTTTCTTGATGTTGCCTCTATTTATTTCATGCATCTCTAAATTGCTAAAAAATCCACAAAAATCATCTTAAGTTCCTGTTGAATATTATATCCACGTCATATTTTTATTTTGCATTTTTGTTGCATTATCATATTTAAAAAAATTTAAAAACTCATATTTTCAACACTGTTTGCATTATAAAATCCATAAAAATTATAAAGCACCTCAAAAAATTCCTTAAAAAATATATTTTTGCCTATTTTAGTGTCTTTTAACTTCTATGCAAAAATTACTAAAATTTACAAAAGAAAACTCATAAAAATTTTAAAACCCCAAATATTTATAAAAATCCTAAAAATTCCAGAAAATTCCTAAAAATATAATTTGGTCCCTAAATTTTCTCTAATTTATTATCTTTCAATTAAAATTAGTTTGAGGATTTTTGAACTCTGATTAGTATTTTTCATCCTTAATTTACTTTCAGCCAACAACCTTTATTCACTGTTTCTAGTATTTTTGCCTTTAAAAAATACCCAAAAAATTTGGAAAATTATAGAAAAATCACAAAAACATTATAAAAAGATAAAAATAAAAAAATATTGCCTTTTCTATATTTTGAGTATTTTTCCCATTTTTTATCTCCTTCTTATCTCTCTTGTTTTATATATTCTATATAACTTTACACCTCATTCTAAAAAAAAATCAAAAAATGCAAAATATAAAAAGAAAATATTAAATCAGAAAATTAAAAATCAAAATATAAAAATATAAAACCAAAAATTAAATAAAAAATATAAAATTAAAAATCCACAAAAACATAGCATAGATAGACATTTGATCACATTCACACTTTTTGAGCATTTTGCCTCTTCTACCTGTCTGCTCCCTGTGTTCGACCTCTACACATACTTGCACCTATATACATGTTGTTGTAGAGCTATAATAAATTTTAACTCTGCACTGCTTTTCATTGTTTGATTTCTATTGTGGGTTAATTGTTGTTTGAATTGGGATTTCTTGCAGGTCTCCACAACGACTGCATCTTTGCCTTGTGTGGGACGTACTTTTAGACCCGTGAAAAATCTCGTTCAACAAATGGTATCGTTGCTGGGGAGCAACAACGCTTAGTTTGGGTTTTTACTTGATTGTGATACTTGTTTATATTTTTTCCTTCTTTACTTGCTTATTTATTTGATATCGTTGTTTGACTTGTCTAATCACTCTCCTTTGTTTGACTTTGTGCGAGTAACCGCAGATCGAGGGAGGCGCTCCACCCTAGGCACCTGTGCACCCACGTGAAGGTGGCAGGAGAATTCTGACCTAGCACAAAGGAGGCAGGGAGGACTTGAGAAGACAGTCATACTTTTGAGCATTTTTGTGTAGTATTTATTTGTGTAATTTTTGTGAGAGAGAGACTCTCTATTATTGTAATAATACAGGTACTTGAACTCTTGGACTTTCGGGCCCAATTTCCAAGTGTTTGTTCACTTGGCAGCTCACCATGGTTTTGTCGGTTTTTCATTTGTTTTTCGATTTTGTTTTTCTTTCTTTTGTGTGATTGAGCCCTTAATTTTAGGAGTTGCTTGTCGATAGCATTAGGTCCAAACACTTAATTATTTGACTGTGCCAATAGTGACGTTTGGACTTATTCAAATATAAACTGATTCACACTTAGTCTCGGAACCACCGCACCGCGAGAGTTCTCCATACAGCGCATGCAGGACCCACCTTGGTGGGCATCGAGGAAACTCCAAGACTTGACACTTCGGTTCCATTCTGAGTCATTAGCATTGGTTCTTCACGATAATAGCAATTTCAGAAACTTAGGGCGATTTCATCGTCTTGCATTTGTATATAGATAGGTTTCAATTCTGCTGAGCATCCTTGCATGTAGAGTGCTGGAGGCAAGGTGAGCATTTATGCTTTAGCATTCATCATCTTTTTTGCCTCTTGCATTGCTTTTCCGAATCTCCCTCTGATTTTGATCACCTAGGTGCTAAGTGGAATTGATTTCCCGATAGGCTCGTGCATTCTCACCAGAAAACTAAAAAAGGTGATAACCAATAAAATTGGGATTGCTAACATTACTCGACCCTAAAAACAACCAAAAAGAAAATCTTGTATTGGGGCGACTAATCCCCTCATTGTCTTCGCTTTTACTTGCTCGCGCACACACTAAGGATAGTGCCCAAATCCCATTCAGCCCCCTAAGTGTTTGTGCAAAAATTTTGGGCTTCTCACCTAACTCTAAAACATACAAGATAAAAAGACCGACTTTTCGGTCTCTACCGAGTTGAGTTGGTGAATTGAGGGTTTGTATTGTGTAAGTTTTGTTGTGATTGCTTGTGTGTTTGCTAGATCGCTTCTACGCATTTGCGCCTTCTTCTTCACTCTCTTGACTTGACCTTCGTGCTCTCCCGATCATTACCTCTTGCTTCGAGATGGCCGACTGGAGCGTATTTTACCCGGACTTTGAGGATCCTTCGTTCACTGCAGCCGGTCCACCTCCTTTTTTTCTGGAGGACTTTGCTCCTGACTTTTGTACATATCAGCCTCAACCACAGTATAAGGACTCGGACTTCTACCCACACCCACCTCCACCTCCGTATTATCCACCTTCACATCCACGCGAGACTGACCTGTTTGAGTCACCTTCATGGAATCCACCCTTGAGCACTTGGCCCAAATGATGGATTATATGAGACAGAGGATTGACAACCTCATTAGTACAAATAAGAGCGACCATGATACTCCACCATTTGATGATATGGGTTCACTCGAGGATTTTCATGAAAGCTTGCAATCGCCCAAAATACAAAAAAAATGAGAAAAATTTAAAAACCCAAAAAGAGTTCGGGAGACCTTTGGTTGATTCATATTGTGAGGAGAGTGCCCACTTGCCAGACCCTTTCACCGCACAACCTTTCACACCCTGTCCCACCTTTGACCCCGAGGATGCTGCTGTACAGACTGCTCTTGGCATGCCTCGTGTAGACGATGATTCTGACTTCCTCCCTTGTATGGAGGAGGTCCAAAAATTCAAAAAAATGTTGACTGAATCGGGAGTGATGGCCACTATTCATGAGATCATCCGTGCCCCACTCCAGTAGGCCATGACACAATTATCTGCTCCTCTTCCCAAGAAGAGAATGCAGAGGAGCAGATCTAAGCGTCATATCTTGATCATGGCCACTGCCCATGCCATCACACACCTTCCCATTCCTCGGAAGAGGAACACTGCTACACCATTCATCACCAGCACCATCTCTGACCATACTTGTGATCACACTCTCCTGGACAGCGGTGCATCTATTAGCATATTACCCTTCTCGCTGGTACAGTCTCTTCACTTAGGGTCTCTAAAGAAGACAATGATGATTGTTCAGTTTGCTGATGGATCAATAAAGAGGACGAAGGGTATCCTTGAAAATGCCGTCATATCGATAAGGGCACGAGCTACAATGTTGATTTTGTCGTATTGCCCATGGAGATCTCCACAGGGGAGCACTCTCCAATCATCTTGGGACGACCATTCCTCGCCTCTGCGAGGGTCATTTTTGATTACGGATCAGGAGAGATTCACTTCCGTCCTGTTGACGAAAGCGAAGTGTTGATCACCACACAGACTGCTGACCAGAGACCTGCACCTGATGCACTTTCACCCATCTTGGCCGACCCTGAGGACCATGACCTTGATGAGACTATCAGAGAATTTTTTTGCTTACTGGATTCCACTGAGACCCAAGAATTCCTCTCCAAGGAGGAAGACTTGGAAAGCATGGACCTCAGAGTTCCTTCTTCTGGGACATGGCGTTGTGTTGATGACATCCGCAAAATCTACACGATTGATACCATTGAGTGGAAGGAAGATTTAGAGACTAGACAGGAAGGACATGATTTGATTACTTTCACCGATGAGTCCGCTCCTGTTCACCTAGACACTGATGAGACAAAGGCCGAATTTGATTTAGTTGCTTTTATTCGGGAATTTAGGCCTTTTGATGAGAAAGATGACCCGGTTGAGATTATTGAGGACGAACAGAGTTCGACTACTTCCACTGATGAGTTTGTTGCTTTTGGTTTTGACCTGGATGAGACCTCGCAGGACGAAACTGAGTACACTTCTTCCGATGATGATGAGTTCATCCCTTTCCACTTTGATATCAACGAGACTCCCAAGGTTGGACCTAGTCGTACTTCTTCCACTACCCCGTCTGTGCCTTCACACCATAGACCCACTGAGAACCTTCACCATGTCGACCCTGATCGATTTGCGTCATTTGAGGATCCCGATGTCAACCTGCACCATACTAGATCTATTCCTCTTTGGTCCCGCAAGAAGGTTCACTTTCAACCTTCTTGATCCCGTGTACATCCACCTCTGTTTTATATTCTCCTTTGTTTATCTCTGTCCCTCTACCATATTGCTTGTGTACCCATTCTCGTGTTTTCCTTTCTTAGGACGTACTTTGTCCAAAGTATAGGGTGGTGGACGAGCAGAGTGTTCATTCACCGTTCCGTTTCATGACTCCTGTTGTTGCCTATATTTAGGGTTTTTTTACCCTAAGTATAGGGGGAGTGATGCATACATTCTTCTCTATCTTCTTCCATTTTCTGATCTCTTTTCTTCTTTTCTTCTTTTCCTCTTCTATCTTCTTTATCTATCGAAAAGTTGTCACCCCTTTTTTGTCAGTTTTTCTATACTTAGGACGTACTTTGTCCTAAGTATATGGGGGTGTGCACCTCGAGTTGATTCTATTCTTCGATCCTCTCCATTGTCTCCTCTTCTTGACTATACTTAGGGATATCTTACCCTAAGTATAGGGGGAAACAATCTGAGTACGATCTGTTCATTCCCACCCTTGACCCTCCCTGCTTTGTTGTACAGTCTACTATACTTAGGATTATTTGATCCTAAGTATAGGGGGCATGGTCGACCTCTCATTCGTTTATTCATTCATCTCTTATTCATTTATTCTTTAGACTTTTCTATACTCAGTATGAGTTATGTCTTCTCTTTTCTATCTGATCTATGAGGACATAGCTCCAACTAAGTATAAGGGGGTCGTATACTGCGCATATACTTTAGCCATAACTCGTACTTTCGTATTTTTCTTAATAATTATGGCTAATTGATACAATTAAATTCATTAAAATCATTAATAAAAAGATGCGATTATTCTTCAGATTCTTTTTGTACTTACTGATTAATAAATCAAGTGAAAATGTTTTTTTACAAAATGTTTGAAAAATAGTTTGAAAATCTTTGTGAAAAATCTTTTAAAAACTATTAGGAAAATGTTTTGTTACATGTTTTCAATCTTTGTAAAAATTTTTGATTGAATATTTGTTTTCCTTGTGTGAAATAAAAATGTTTGAAAAAGGATTTGCAAATGGTTTGAAAAATGATTGCAAAAATATGTGAAAAATCTATATATACTTTTGGAAAACCTTTGCAAAATGATTTTCAAATGTGTGTACATGTTCGTAAAAAGTGTTTGTAAAAATTATTTTGGACTATAGTTTTCAAAATTGATTGGAAAACCTTTTCAAATAAGTTTGAAGAATACATAAATCTCACCAAAATTCACTATATATATTTATAAAAATTGACCACTTACCTTCGTAAATTCTTAAAATCCACTTCTTCTAAATATAAGATGCATCTCTGTGTAAATATTTGTACCTAGTTTTTAGCCAAAACCTTTTATTTTCAAAAATCCCAAAAACATTTGCAAAATTAAAATCCAAAAACAAAAAAAAGAAAAAAAATTGAAAAATCTCTTTGAAAATACAAAAAACTGCATATGCATCATCTTTTTCAAAAACCCATAAAAAGTTCAAAATCTTTGAAAATTGCATCACAAAAATATTTTCTGCATAACATTTGCATAGCATTCGCATTTTTCGGATTGAGTTTGATAGTGAACGAGTCTAAGTAAAACCCGAAGATTGGAGCTTGGTTGGACCTTAAATCTACCTAATTAACAGGAACCTTATAGGAGCTGGGATTGAGGTACTTCAGGTCTAGTTGACTTAATTCTTTGAGGATCACGAGACTTGGTTCAATGGATTTTTTATTGCCTAAGTAGAGTATTTCGGAGCACACGCACGACTCTTGTTGATAATGACCTAACTTGGGCATCTGCACCTTTCACTTGTCTCAACTCAGTTGGAGTGGTGAGGGGGTTGGATTTGCCGGTATGAGACGCACACAGGTGGAAACGCTTGTCCTCCTCTAGGGAGGGAAGTGCACCCCAACCCGTCCAGTGATGATGAGTTTCGAGGATAGGAGATCGTGGGTTGCAATAAAGCTTCAAAAGAGGGATAGTCTACTGGTTCAAGAGGAAAAAATCCCTATGTAAATGCTGCTGAATATAGTATTTCAAAAAAAATGCAAAAGCAAAAACTCCAACTGTACAAAAATAAAAATGCCTGCCGGATTATACATATGTGTAAAGTCAAATAAGCCAGCTTGAGCTTCAAAGTCAAATCATGTGAGCCTGCAGCTAGATGACTTGACAACACTGATCTTGCATCCTAGGATAGGTAGCTACACTGGCTACCATCCATTCTTCTCTTCACCCCCTCCTCTTGAGTTGGTTGCCCCTTGAACTTAGAAGGGAATACCCTACTCCTTGAGAAATGAGTTGTTGGATTGGGGAATCATTGGGTTGTCATATTGGAGAAGTCATTCTCTTTGTCATTCTAGTTGGGGAGAGCCACCATCACTTACACTGTACGAGTCACATTCATAGTCATAAGGGTTTGCGTATGAGTTGAAGTATTTCTGACCTGGCTATTGAGGAGACTTGAGCACAATTTTGGGATTCTGAAAGGCTGTTGGATTTCAAGTCCGGTTGTCATTAAGGTTCCGCCTGCACTTAAATTCCAAAGGACCGACTTATGCTCCAAACTTTGATTTTGTGAAGATAAGTTTGATTGTTAAAATTAATCCAATTTTCTTCTTTTTCTTTTCTTTGTTTTTCTTTTGTGCACTTATTGCATAAGTGTTTGCTAGGGACTAGCGAAGGCAAGTATAGGGGGATGATGAATCCACGTTTCATCATGTTTATTCTATCTATTTGTCCTAAGAAAACCCTAGTAAATGCGTGTAAATAGGCTTAAATTAGGTATTTTAGCATCCATGCATCATTGTGTAAATATTGTAAAAAATGTTGTTTTTAAAGCCAAAATTATAGAATAATGAAAAGAAAAGAAAAAGAATAAAATATTGGAAATATTTTATGACCCGAAACTCTGAGACCTTGGCATCTCGATGACTAGGTCGACAAGGAATAAAGTAGGGGGAGGTAAGGGCCAAAATACGATAAAAATACCTTTTATTTAACCCATTATTTATTCATTTTGGGACCTACTTTTGGTTCCACTTTTTATACCTCAAATAAAGAAACTTTGACATAAAATTTGTAGATAATTAAACAAAGAAAAATACAAAATTAATTTCACTAAAAAATAATGTACAGATAAAAAACTATGATCTGAATAAGATTCCTGAATTCCAACTTCCCAGTCCCATATCTTGCAAATAAAAACTCGAAATGTACCAAACTCACTTTAATTGTATATAATTTCAAATAAGCTATTTAATGGAGCTGGTTTTGTATTTTTCGGAGATACGGTTTGAAAGTTGAATTTTGGACCCCTATTGTCTACTTGTACAGATTAAAATATTCAGTTTATTATTTATTCATTATTTTCATAATTTTATATTTTTATAATTTTGTAAATATTATTTATAATATATTTGTACATTAAAATCATAATAAAACCTAAAGAAAAAAATACAAAAACAAAATGCGTAAATACAAGACATAGGTATAATACCAATACACACACCTATATATAGTGTACTTCTATTTTATTAAATGTATAAAATACATCAGAAAAATTAAATAAAAATGTATTTATGTGTATAAAAATATTCTATAAATATATAAAATAATAAATAAAATAAATAAAATTAAATATATAAAATAAAAATAAAATATTAAAATATATAGATAAAGATACCTATAAAGGGTATAAAAGGTAACTTGTATTTTATACCTCTAAAAAATAAATACAAATCATCATAAAATAATTCAGAAAATTATAAATATTTTTTTATTTAATAACCTAAAAATAATAAAATCGTTTATTATTTTAAAATGATTTTACAAAACCTTTTTGCAGGCTTTTTCTTGGTTGGTCCACTCGACCAACCAGGAGGGCTGGAGAGTTGACCTCGGGTCAACTCTCTGACCCAACGCCTGAGCCCTTGTCAAAATGGGTTTCTACGTTTTTCTCCCATTTTTGGAGACCACCCCTTTCCTCCTTTCATGTCGCATCCTTCTGCAACTTTTTGCCTCGTCCATTGGTGATTCACGTCCAGGTGTTTTCTTGGGTTGTGAATCACTGATCGCGACGAGGTTCCTCGTTCTTCACGCCCATTTCGCAACCCATTCAAAAATGCCCTTTTCCCCTCCTTTGCACTTCGAACCCTCTTGAGACCAAACCCTTCTCCTCCGACTTGTGCCCTGGACCAGCGAGAGTAACAGGCTCGGATGGTCTCCACCCACCTCCGGCATACCCGTCGTTGAGGTCCCTCACTTCTTGTTTTTTACGGCCAATCAAGGTCATTTTTGCTCATTTTTTGCACTCTTGATCTTGCCATAATTAGCAGCTAACTTCTCGCGTGCTTTTCCTTACGATTAGTAATGTAATATCTTCCAGCCACCTCTCGCGTTCATCCCAATACCTTTCATCATCTCTCGCCTATTGGAGGGCCGCGACAGTTTGCCCGTGACCCCCTTAACCTCTCTTTTGCAGGAACTTGGGACATAACACGCTGCTGGGCAAGTTTTGGGATCGATGGTAGCACCTCGTGACCCCCTTAACCTCTCTTTTGCAGGAACTTGGGACATAACACGCTGCTGGGCAAGTTTTGGGATCGATGGCAGCACCTGGAGCGCAGCAGCTTCCACCTCGCCATGGAAGAGCTCTGTCGCCGCTCGCTCCATTTTGTCGCCTCCAGCCATCCGAGGAGTTCTCCGGCGAGCTCGTGGGCCTCATAGTACTCGCGGATCACGTCGGAGGACGGAGTCCGCGTCGATTAACTCTCGTCGGCCCCCTGTTCTTCGATTGTTCTTGCCTACCGACTTAGAGTCGTTGGATCCTCGCCAGTTCTTCCAGCCGCGCAGATGACGTCCGATTGAAGCAAGCAGGCACCGTTGATCTCCTCACAGAGATCTAATCCCAGGCGTCAGATCTGATGGGATATGGCACGTCTAGGCGTCGACATGTGTATAAGTGGGAGGCATCCCACCGTCCGCCAACTCCAAGGCCTTGGGTATTTTGCAATATCACCCCGCACATTTTTGTAATATATTTTTAGTATTCAAACTTTCGTTGGCTTTTTAAAACTTCTGTCCAATTTGCATTGTGCCCCCCAGAGCTTTGCGTTATTACCTTCATGTCCCTACCAGGTCACGTACCGTGCGCACGTGACGTGGCAATTTTACTGGCTACCCCAGGGGTCTTGTCATATTTGGCTTTAGTCCAAAAACTTCCATTTGCAGTTATAAAATTCAGGAATTCTTGCATTTGAGCCCTTTGGATTTTTGTGAATTACATATTTGCCCCTGAAAGGCGTGCGTGCTTACGCACATGTATTTTGGGGACTTTTGCAGATAAGCCCTTGCGTCTTTAGGTATTTAGATTTGGTCCAGAAAGTATTTACTATGTTCAAATTTTGTGAGAAATTTATGTTTTAGCCCCTGGACTCTTTCCATATTACAAAAATACCCCTACCAACATGTGTTTTCTTGATGTTGCCTCTATTTATTTCATGCATCTCTAAATTGCTAAAAAATCCACAAAAATCATCTTAAGTTCCCGTTGAATAGCAGATTCACGTTATATTTTTATTTTGCATTTTTGTTGCATTATCATATTTATAAAAATACAAAACTCGTATTTTCAGCACTGTTTGCATTATAAAATCCATAAAAATTATAAAACATCTCAGAAAATTCCCAAAAAAAATATATTTTGCCTATAAAACCCCAAAATTATTTATAAAATCCTAAAAATTCCAGAAAATTCCTAAAAATATAATTTTGGTCCCTAAATTTTCTGTGATTTATTATATTTCAACTAAAATTAGTTTGAGGATTTTTGAACTCTGATTAGTATTTTTCATCCTCAATTTAGTTTCAGCCAGCAACCTTTATTCACTATTTCTAGCATTTTTGCCTTTAAAAAATACCAAAAAATTAGTAAAAATCTAGAAAAATCACAAAAACATTATAAAAAGATAAAAATCACAAAAACATTGTGTTTCGTGTATTTTGAGTGTTTTCCCCCATTTTTTATCTCCTTCTTATATCTCTTGTTTTATATATTCTATATAACTTTACACCTCATTCTAAAAAAATATAAAATATAAAATATAAAAAGAAATTATAAAATCTGAGAATTAAAAATCAAAATATAAAAATATAAAAATATAAAACAAAAAGTAAATAAAAATATAAAATTAAAAACTCACAAAAACATAGCATAGATAGACATTTGATCACATTCACACTTTTTGAGCATTTTGCCCCGTTCTACCTGTCTGCTCCCTTTGTTCGACCTCTACACATACTTGCACCTATATACATATTGTTTTAGAGTTATAATATATTTTAACTCCGCACTTCTTTTCATTGCTTGATTTCTGTTGTGGGTTAATTGTTGTTTGAATTGGGATTTCTTGCGGGTCGCCACAGCGACCGCGTCTCCGCCTTGTGTGAGACGCACTTTTAGACCCGTGAAAAATCTCGTTCAACACCTACTCAGGATGGGCATCATCTCTTAACAATCATTTGACGGTGCTTGATGAGTCCTCAATCTAACCCTTTAGATATTCATCCAAGCACCAGTCTCTATGATTCAATTATTGAATCAACAACTGTATGATTATTAAGATGACCATGGTACATAACCCTAATTGTACTAAGGGACCTATTATGTAAATTTATTATTCTTCATTTCAGATCAGGGAATGATATTTACAATAACATTTATTGCATAATGAATCGTCGTGGGCTTGCATGTCCAACACTCCACTCTTCAAATACTCCCTCTCCTCTGCCCTTCACCAGCGTCCACCTTTACGAGGGGCGAGGCCCAGCCCTCCTTTACCTCCCCGTGGTAGGGGGGCTCGATTGTAGGTGCGAAGATGACCACCTGCCCTTGGTGAGACCCGCCACATTCACGACTGCGTTGCGGTGGCTCAGCCCCGCTCGATCTCCAAGGCCGGCCGACCTCGATGTGCGAAGACCCCACGCTTCTCCAAGAATCTCAATCACATGGCATTCGTTTGCCATTTCTTAGGTAAGCACCTCTGATTCCCCTTTGTGTTTTTCTTCTATTTTCTCTTAATTAGTTCACTTCCTACACATGTGTTCAACCTCCATTGATCATCTCCCAAGCTTCGCTGCACTTCCGTCCTCCTTACACACCCACTAGAGATCACCTACCTTCCCTTCTCGATAGTTTGGTCCTCACCGACCCATCTACTCTGCCGTTCAGAGCGGAGGAACACTGATCCTTCACTCCTCCATCTGCATAGGCTCTCATTCCAGCCATTTCGCATCTGCATTTTGGTCGCAGAACGATATTCTAACTTTGCGGGTATTGAGACCCCTAATGGCCAAGCCCTTGTCGGAGTCTTCTTGGCAAACTCCGATTCCAGCACCTGAGCGACGAAGGCCCTCTCCAAACATCGCCACTGGTCGCCTAATGCTTCAACTTCCACGACAACCATTCCAGAGGCTCCATGGAGCTTCATCTACGAAGGAGAAAAGAGGCAGAGCTCCAGGCTTCTCACCGGAGTCCCAATTCCGTCGCCCGCCTCATCCACAGAGGAAGAAGATGGTCCAAGATCATAGGTGTCGTTGGATTGCACCCCTGTGGCCATCCAATGGCGCACACTCATCCACGTCATCGCCGTCCTAAGCTACAATTACCGTCCGATCTCGATGATCGAGCGACCCTCATTCTTCCACGTGTCAGCAATGGGAGGTGGCACCAGACCTCCAGGCTTGGATCTTCCCGAGCCTTATACGGACCTAATCCGAGGCTGAATGAGTGTCCAAGCCATGCCCGAGTCTTGTGAGCCTCCTTCGAGCCTGCTCTTCCACCGAGCCTAGTGCCCACGTGCTAGTCACGTACATGCTGGGGAACTTTGATGGGATACCTCACCGTCTTCTCCATATTATAGATGGGTCTGTTGGAAATGCGAGCCCACGGCGAGCCATTATGCAATAAATGTTATTGCACATATCATTCCCTGATCTGAAATGAAGAATGAATAATTTGTATAATAGGTCCCTTAGTACAATTAGGGTTATGTACCATGGCCATCTTAATAATCATACAGCTGTTGATTCAACTATTGAATCATAGAGGCTGGTGCTTGGATGAATATCTAAAGAGTTAGATTGAGGACTCATCAAGCACCGTCAAATGATTGTTAAGAGATGATCTCCAGCCTGAGTAGGAGATGGCAATCCTTATCTCTGAAGGCTGATATCTGACCGACCTCTTGATGCAGGTCCTCTGCATAGGAATAGAGATTCGGAGGTGTCAGATTAGTTAGGTCAAAGAGTTGACTTAACGAGATCGAGATAACCAAAGTCCTATATCATATGCTGTCATGATATAGGCACGCATCCTCTGACCGGAGACAGATGTGTTGCTATATGTCCAAGTATGTACATTTGGCAGACCAATAGGTTGATGACCTAATCAAGGTCTATACACCGGCGCGCTGGTGTGCATATAAGGGCATATGAGTAATACGATCTCTCAAAGGGATCATACAGGTTCAGTTACTGAACCGGAAGACATGAGCTCACTCATGAGATATTGGGAAGAATCAAATTCCATGCGCATGGTCGTCTCGCTTTGGAAGCTTGACTAAATTTGTAGGTTTGATATATACTTTTAGTATATGATCAAGACCTAGGTATGATATACACTTTTGGAAAGTGTATGATCGATACCAACTCCCAATGATCGAATGAGAAACTTAATGATAAAACCATGAAGTAGACAGTATAAAGTTGATCCGATACTTCGGGTTTAATCTGAGTCTTCCAGTATGCAGGATGTACAGGTATTGGGAATACCTGAGGGTGATTTGATCATAAACGATTGTATAACCATGACGCTTCCATTCCTAGGGAGTGATGAAACGGGTATGGATTTTAGTGACTCCTCTCAGTAGAGAAGTGATCTGATCTTGGTCCAAGTGTTGGACATTGATCTGAATGTGATTCAGATACAATGAGAAGATTAGATTTACGGTCTTGATTTAATCAAGCATCTATGGGAGGCCCGCGATCTGGATTTGAGATATGATCTCAATATCCATGTCACCATACGTGGAACAATACAATCGCCCTGTCCTTATCTCCAAGTATCTGCGGAGAGATTGCATTATTCTTGAAGGGTTCAAGAATAATTCCATACGATCTAAGCAATGAAGAAATAATGATTAAATGTGATTTAATCATCTTGAATGTGTGAAGAAATTATCCAATTTAATTAAATATGATTTAATTAATGTGGATAAGAATAATGTGGATAGAAATATCCAATTATTCATAATATATTATAAATGTGATTTATAATGTATTAGAGAGAGCTAATTATAATTTATATGTGTTGATTAATTATGATGTGTATTGGATACACATTGTGTAATTAATTAACAATATGAATTACATGTTGTTTTGGGTTGTGAATGTGATTCACAATTTTTTCCATGGCAAGAATGCAATATTCTCAAAGATAATTGTGAATTATTTTTTTGAGAAATAAAACCCAAATTATTTTGTTGCAAATAAATAAGAGAGAGATTACATGGAGATTACAATCTCCATGCATTCCAAGGTGGACGGCACACCACTCCTAATTGGAGTGGGTGTGCGCCCACATGGAAGGCACATGGAGATGAAATCTCCATGTGTCTTCTCTCCTTATTTGTTGGGTTAATTTAGGAGCAAATTATATTTGATTTTATCAAATATATTTTGACCTAAATTTGTTGCTTTTGACAACAACAATCTCAGCCATTGGATGAACATAAATCAATCTCATCCATTGATTTTATGTGTCCCATGGATTGAGATCCATGGATCCCAAAACCCTATAAATAGAGAGGCATACTTGGCTCTCTCAAGACACATGTTATTGTAGCAATGTTGGAGCTCTCTCTCTCTCTTTCTTCTCTACACACGTCAGCCCTCTCTCCCTCTAATTGGTGGCCGACCACCAAACCCTAGAGGAGAGAACCGCCGTCGCCTTCGCCACCGCGCCGCCGCTTCGACGTTCTTCGGTTCTCCGTCTTCTTGGAGAGTTCCTCTCACGAAGGAGACGTTTGATCTCGTGGGACGAGATCAGGAGGAACCATGCTTGGATCATCTTCTTGGATTGCGAGGACAACGCGGTTCATCCCCGCGCTCGCAAGCGGTCTCGCCGACGATCGGACTTGAGACAGGAGGTCTCTTTCTTTAGAGACTTGATCAACCACACTTCAAGAGGTATTGCATTATACTTGTTGTGGTTATAGATGAAACGATCTGAGAATGGTTCTCGGATCATGTGGTTTCATCGAATAAAATTTTTTAAATTCCGCTGCACCGAACAACTAGTACGACTAGTCGTTCCTCGTCGTATCCGATACGACGATCACGCTTCCGTGATGCGCTTGAGGATAATTCCATATCCTACAAGTGGTATCAGAGCCTTAGGTCGACGGTTTCGAATATGATTCGAAAAACCGAGGACGACTTGGGTTCGTTAAGGTCGCGAAAGTTTTTATCGTGTTTGATTTCGCAGATCTGTTTAGTAAATAAATTCGGCACTGTTTAAATTGTTTAAACACGAATTTAATACTTGGATTTTGTTGCCCATTAAATAAGGAAACCATAGGGACTGAGTTTACGTAAATCGGATTTCGTATGCTCTAGATATGGTTGTTTTAATGAACATGTATACACTGTTGCGGGAACTGTAGATCTGAACGTGATTAAAATGTTAATTGCTGTTTAGACTTGCCTCGAAATGCGTGTAACATCACTTGGATTCTGTCCTAAATCAAATTAGCAATCTATGAAAATTGATTTTGTCTAATTTGGATTTAATATGATTGAGATATGCTAATTTTAGTAAGAAGGGGTCACTGCTGAAATTACAGTCCTAATCTAGAACCAAGTGATTGTCAATTAGTGAAATTAATTGTTAATTTCGTGAAATAATCATGAAAAATATTTTTGAAATATTTGAAGATGATTATTTACATAATTGACTTGGCCTCAACCAATTAATTGATTAGATTTGATCTAAATCTTAATTGGAAGCACATTCATCAAACTTAATGTTTGATTGGTGATTGTCATTTAATCATTTAGTGAAATTAAATTGTTTAATTTCCTAGAATAATTGTGCATAAATATTTGTGAAATATTTGATGATAATTATTCTCTTAAATGACATTGCCTTAACCAATGATTGATTAAGATGTGATCTAAATCATAATTGGAAACCACAATCTTTCAAACTTGATGCTTGAATAGGATTTGGGAATTTGTCTAGCAAATTTCCTTATAATCAAAAATGTTTTGATTATTACTATATGGTATAATTTCGGTTGAAGAACCGATGATCATCTCAAGTACAAATTAATCAATTTGGCATTATCCTTTCCCGAGGCGGATATGGTGCCTAGTCGGAGAGCATTGGGGTTGCGGGTTGCAACGTATGTGGTCCGTCCCACTCTCGTCGGTACTGGCCATGACAGCGGGTAGGGCCGGGATAATGTCCGAGGGATTAAGATGTATTTTTCTAATTATTAAAATTCGAATTAATACGTATTTTGAGATATTACCATATATATATATATATATATTCAAGTAAAATAATCAAGTTTGATTGATTGAATTGGATTAATAATTAATTTAATATGATTAAGTTGATTATGTCCAATTGAAATACTCTAATATGATTAGAGCTAATAATTCCCTTGGAAGAATTAATTATGTGAATGTGATTCACGATAATTAATTAAAATTTGAATATGATATGGAGGATCACATAAGTGACATCCATGGTCTCCCGTCAAGGCGGAGGGTTCCGTCGCCAGGGATTGCATGTGGGAGACGCCTGTCCGAAGTGACAGCTCCTGTATGCAAGCGCATCTGGATCGGGCTCGTCGCTTCTCGAAAGAGTAAGGCCGTATACGTAGTGACCCCAATATCGGATCCTCATATTATTGGGGCGATATTGGATTGCGTATAGCGAGTACTATTCCTGTTGACGGTTGGTTCAATTAACGACGGGTCAACATCGCCTTAGGGGTGGTGGGCTCGGGTGTTAAAGACCGAATTGGGAAATGCAAGTTGGACTTGCAAAGCGGAATGTGTTCCCGCTTCTTTTTATCGGAGTTGCAGATTCTCATATTATTGGGATGTAACAAAGATAAGGAAGGAGATCCCAGATCTTGTTGAGATATAATGGTAAGTATATCTCTTGCATTGAAAGTGATTAAGGGAATGAACTTTCAGTGTTGACAAGGCAAGACAACTTTGATATAAAAATCCTAAATCAAAGTAAAATATATATATATATTTATTTATATATTTATGCAAATTTCTGATTTCAGATAATCCTTCATTAAAACCCACTCAATGATATACTCAATAATAACCAGTAAAATATCATTGGACTCATGATCCAGATATTGTACTTGCAATTGGACACATAATGTATGTGGTTGCAATGTGCAAGTTTCCTCATAATATTGAGGAATGACAATTAAATAGATGATAGGACTACAACCCTAGGGTTTGTATGTCTCTATAGTCTTGGTATCATCAAATGTACTTTGGAAGTGACATGTTGATGATGATCATAATTGTCATATAATCCTTATAAAATCTAAGAAGATATTATGGCATACATATGTGCTCTTGACATTTATCATGAATGACATGGTTCACTGCATCATGCAGAATGGTGGCTCTGTAAAGAGATGATGTATTCAAATTGTTTGAGTACCTACCTGAACCTTTGTTTTTAAGAGTTTAAATGGATGTAGATGATGAGTGTCATCATTCTACTGTTTATACTCTAGTTATTCATGAAGCTTCATAATATTCATATTGTATGAATTTAATGAAGCATGTATAAATGTTGAACAACTCTTACTTTGAATTCTTTTGAATTTAAAATAAGAGATCCTCTGTCTTGAGCAATGATTGCTTATAGATAAAGGGAGCGCAGTGGAAGCATGGGTTGGACCCAAGAAAGAAGGAAAGTCAAAGAGTTGACTGGACTTCTGTGACTTCCATATGACATCCAAAGAGTTGGATGAGTGCCAATACTGCAATAAGTTGATGTGTTGATAGTATGACTATCAAGTCTGTCTAGAATCCTTAGAAAAGGACTCGGATGGAGCATCAGAATAATCTACATAAATCATTGATATTGACTTACTTATTGAATAAGATAAAGTCAAATAATTGTATATCAATCTTCTGATGACATTTGCAATAGGTTGCATATGTTTTAGAAGACCAGAAAATTTGATCTTAAGGTCTATAGTTATCAACATGGATATTGATGCAATTGTTGCAACAGTCTCTGCTGGATTGATAGACTTGTTAATTTCAGTGGGAGAGCCCTTTAGTCTTAGAGAATGTCTCTATGATCTAGACATTAGAATACACTCATTGTTTGTTTCTAAATGTTGGAAATAAACATGAATTCTGAGATAGAACTATCATAAAGAGTTATGATGGATATATTTCAGATTGTAATCTAATAATCTAGTGGACTCCAATAAATTAGAAAATTAATGAATGGTTCATTAACATTTCTAAATACTGAAATTAAACCTTAAGATCAATAGGAAGATGAAGATCATTTGACTATGATCTAGCATCAAGCCTTGGACATTTGTCTATTGATTTGATCAATAGACTAGTAAGAGATGAAACTTTAGAATGTCTAAAATTTCAAAACTTACATACTTATGAATATTGTATTCAAAGTAAAATGTCCAATACACCCTTCTTCGGGAATGGTGTAAGATGCCAAGGTATTCAGGATCTCATACATATTGATGTATGCGGATCATCTATATCATAGTAAACATTGTGGATATGTGATATCTATTGATGATTATGTATGATATGAGATTTCTTCTCTTCACCTAAGAAACCTTTGAAATGTTCAAAGATTTCATTAATTTTGGTTTAGAACCAAAGTTTGAAGGAAGATAAAATGAATTTGATCTAATCTAGGTAGCAAGTACCTACTAGATAAATTCGAAGAATACCTTATGGAGATATGAATATCATTTCTATCTCAATCCTCCTAACACACCTTAACTCAAAAGAGTTATAGGTAGATACAATTGGATCATGTGTGACATGATCTTATCAATGTTGAATTTTAGCATAATTATCCCTTAGTTTCCAGGTATATATGTGTAGTAGAGACTACAATGTATATCCTTAATAAGGTTCCATGTATGTTGGAATCTAGCACTTGAGAGTGTTGCTTCATTAGGAAAATAAAGGATGGTATTGGATACCTACTTTATGACCTTGAGATTCTTAAAATATCTCATCTCCGAGAATGTGATTCTTAGAGGTTGAGACTCTTGAGAATCAAGATGAAAATGAAGTGTAGGAACTCATTTATAATGAGACTCCTGAAATTGGAAACTAAAAGGACAATTAAAGATGAAACATTAATACCTCTTCAAATGAGTTTGAGGATGGATTCCATGTGTTAGAGAAATCTGACAATGATCGAACTTCATGTGATGAAGTTTCTGAAGATCATAGCATGGATAGATGGATAGCAATAAAAGTCTAATGTAGACTTCATATACAAGTGTTGTATATGGACCCTCGAGGATCCACCTATATGGGTAAGACCTGTAAAGGTGTAAATGGATCTTCAAGAGACAGGGAACCTGATGAGAAGGTAGAGATCTTCAAAGCACGGTTCGTAGCCATAAGCTACACACTGGAAGAGAAGACATTGCTTGCAATGAGACTTGCTCTTCGGTGACCATGCTTAAAACCGTCAGAATATTGCTAACCTTAGCTACACAACTTGACTATTGCATCTTCAAGATGTAAGTCAATATTGCATTCCTCTACGAATACCTCTTTGAGGATATTCACATGAAGTAGCCCCAGGGCTTCATGGTTAAGGAAAGCAAGGTGTGCAAGCTAAGGAATCCATCTATGGACTCAGATAAGCTTCTTAAAGTTGGATCATAAGATTTGATGAAATTATAAATGTTATGATTTCAGATAGAATCTTGATGAACCATATGAAGCTTAGTGGGAGTGCTTTTGTGTTCATCGTGCTAAATGTAGATGATATCCTAATCATTTGAAAATGATATAAGGATAATAATTAGTGTTTTATAATCTGGTTGTTCCATAACTTGAAATATGATTTCAAAGATGCCTCTCAGATCTTAGTTCTGAAGTAGTTCAGAAGCAAAGAGAAGAGGATAATGGGACTGTCACATTTATAGTACATCTTGGACATATTCCATTTTATGGAAAATTCCAGTAATGGCTTCCATCCCTTAAGATATGGTACTGACCTATCTAAAGGGATAGCACCTCAAAGAGTTGAGGAAGTGAATGCTAGAACTACTTGCCTTTGGGCATCAGTTCTGAGAAGTCGGGTGTATGCTAGATGTGTACAAAAGCCAGATGGCTGCCATGCAGTGGGAGTAGTAAACTGTTACTAATCCTACTATGGAAATAAAACACTTGGTTGCAGTAACAACAAAATCTTCATAGATGACAAGATTTTTGAGATAGTGATCTCAGAGTCTTATCTTCAAAAACTTAAGACTTTATAGATAGAGATCTAAAAGGTCTTAACTGTGGATACCTTAAGAGATAGTGATCTCCAGGAATAAGGATATTCTGATAAGGATTATGGAAATACTGGTTATGATAATTGTTAAGCTGTAGTGTCAAAGACACTGTAACTAACTAGATTGAGTATTGGTTGCATAAGATGCAACATTCGCATTGGATGCGAGCACTGTTACTGGGGATATGCATGTACCGTAAAAGGACTTGGCGTAGTCTCGCGGGAACAGAGTGACAGATCAGCTTACCTAGTTATTTTCCAAATAGTCTATGATTGTCACATGAGTGCGGGTTTAAATGATTAGCCCATTAATGGCTCTTTGGGCTAGTGGGAGATTGTTGGAAATGCGAGCCCACGGCGAGCCATTATGCAATAAATGTTATTGCACATATCATTCCCTGATCTGAAATGAAGAATGAATAATTTGTATAATAGGTCCCTTAGTACAATTAGGGTTATGTACCATGGCCATCTTAATAATCATACAGCTGTTGATTCAACTATTGAATCATAGAGGCTGGTGCTTGGATGAATATCTAAAGAGTTAGATTGAGGACTCATCAAGCACCGTCAAATGATTGTTAAGAGATGATCTCCAGCCTGAGTAGGAGATGGCAATCCTTATCTCTGAAGGCTGATATCTGACCGACCTCTTGATGCATGTCCTCTGCATAGGAATAGAGATTCGGAGGTGTCAGATTAGTTAGGTCAAAGAGTTGACTTAACGAGATCGAGATAACCAAAGTCCTATATCATATGCTGTCATGATATAGGCACGCATCCTCTGACCGGAGACAGATGTGTTGCTATATGTCCAAGTATGTACATTTGGCAGACCAATAGGTTGATGACCTAATCAAGGTCTATACACCGGCGCGCTGGTGTGCATATAAGGGCATATGAGTAATACGATCTCTCAAAGGGATCATACAGGTTCAGTTACTGAACCGGAAGACATGAGCTCACTCATGAGATATTGGGAAGAATCAAATTCCATGCGCATGGTCGTCTCGCTTTGGAAGCTTGACTAAATTTGTAGGTTTGATATATACTTTTAGTATATGATCAAGACCTAGGTATGATATACACTTTTGGAAAGTGTATGATCGATACCAACTCCCAATGATCGAATGAGAAACTTAATGATAAAACCATGAAGTAGACAGTATAAAGTTGATCCGATACTTCGGGTTTAATCTGAGTCTTCCAGTATGCAGGATGTACAGGTATTGGGAATACCTGAGGGTGATTTGATCATAAACGATTGTATAACCATGATGCTTCCATTCCTAGGGAGTGATGAAACGGGTATGGATTTTAGTGACTCCTCTCAGTAGAGAAGTGATCTGATCTTGGTCCAAGTGTTGGACATTGATCTGAATGTGATTCAGATACAATGAGAAGATTAGATTTACGGTCTTGATTTAATCAAGCATCTATGGGAGGCCCGCGATCTGGATTTGAGATATGATCTCAATATCCATGTCACCATACGTGGAACAATACAATCGCCCTGTCCTTATCTCCAAGTATCTGCGGAGAGATTGCATTATTCTTGAAGGGTTCAAGAATAATTCCATACGATCTAAGCAATGAAGAAATAATGATTAAATGTGATTTAATCATCTTGAATGTGTGAAGAAATTATCCAATTTAATTAAATATGATTTAATTAATGTGGATAAGAATAATGTGGATAGAAATATCCAATTATTCATAATATATTATAAATGTGATTTATAATGTATTAGAGAGAGCTAATTATAATTTATATGTGTTGATTAATTATGATGTGTATTGGATACACATTGTGTAATTAATTAACAATATGAATTACATGTTGTTTTGGGTTGTGAATGTGATTCACAATTTTTTCCATGGCAAGAATGCAATATTCTCAAAGATAATTGTGAATTATTTTTTTGAGAAATAAAACCCAAATTATTTTGTTGCAAATAAATAAGAGAGAGATTACATGGAGATTACAATCTCCATGCATTCCAAGGTGGACGGCACACCACTCCTAATTGGAGTGGGTGTGCGCCCACATGGAAGGCACATGGAGATGAAATCTCCATGTGTCTTCTCTCCTTATTTGTTGGGTTAATTTAGGAGCAAATTATATTTGATTTTATCAAATATATTTTGACCTAAATTTGTTGCTTTTGACAACAACAATCTCAGCCATTGGATGAACATAAATCAATCTCATCCATTGATTTTATGTGTCCCACGGATTGAGATCCATGGATCCCAAAACCCTATAAATAGAGAGGCATACTTGGCTCTCTCAAGACACATGTTATTGTAGCAATGTTGGAGCTCTCTCTCTCTCTTTCTTCTCTACACACGTCAGCCCTCTCTCCCTCTAATTGGTGGCCGACCACCAAACCCTAGAGGAGAGAACCGTCGTCGCCTTCGCCACCGCGCCGCCGCTTCGACGTTCTTCGGTTCTCCGTCTTCTTGGAGAGTTCCTCTCACGAAGGAGACGTTTGATCTCGTGCGACGAGATCAGGAGCAACCATGCTTGGATCATCTTCTTGGATTGCGAGGACAACGCGGTTCATCCCCGCGCTCGCAAGCGGTCTCGCCGACGATCGGACTTGAGACAGGAGGTCTCTTTCTTTAGAGACTTGATCAACCACGCTTCAAGAGGTATTGCATTATACTTGTTGTGGTTATAGATGAAACGATCTGAGAATGGTTCTCGGATCATGTGGTTTCATCGAATAAAATTTTTTAAATTCCGCTGCACCGAACAACTAGTACGACTAGTCGTTCCTCGTCGTATCCGATACGACGATCACGCTTCCGTGATGCGCTTGAGGATAATTCCATATCCTACAGGGTCCCGATAGCACGTTCATCCCACATGTGCTTGGGGTAATTTGCACCCGACCCCCTCCGGGTTTTAACAATTGCAAATATACCTCCGGGCGTATGGGTAAATAATAGGGAAGGCCCTACGCTTAAGAGGCTTGTGTCCCCGAGTTTGACATTGGGCTTTCCCAAGTAAAAAAATTTCGACCACTTCATTTTGATTGTTAAATTTAAATCAAGTGGTTTTTGACTGACTCGATTTTACCCAACTTCAACGAACACATTAAATTTAATTGTTAATTCAATTGAATTAAGAAGAGAAATTTCAGAGTCATCACTCCTTGACGTCGAATCTCGCTCGTCGAATCTCGCTTGTCGAATCTCGCTCCGATCTACCACGTTGTATCCCTCACAGTCGTCGAACCAAGATCTAATACCACTTCTTAGGCATGGAAGCAATACTAACTTTGCTATGATACCAATTGATGGGAACACGAACCAACAGTATCGACTCCTCTCGGATACTGGATGTTGGGGATACAAACCCCTCGAATACAGAAGCGGATGCACAATCGACCACTAGCATAGTAGAAGCACATAAAGAAAGAACACCAGATATAACGGTGGTCGATCACCTCTCACAACCACCGGAGAAGAAAGATCACCATAAGAAAACGAGTACAACTCTCTCTGTTTCCCCGATCTCTTATATATATATGTATGTATGTATGTATCTTCTCTCTCTCTCTCTCTCTCTTCCCTTGTGGTTTCCCTCTTGTTGTTTTTTTGAGGCAATGCCTTCACCCTCCCTTTATATAGCTCAAATACAACCCCATAGTCCTATTCCCAATAGGACTATAAATAGAATACAACTCAATAACTATTAGGATTAGGAGTCTCATCTCATTAGGATTCTTAATCCTAATGTATATGACACTAATCCTAACAAAGACCCCATCGTCGTGGCTCCTCTGCCACCACTACCTCGGCGTCACACCTCTGCTCCATTGCACCTCCATAATGTCGCTGCACACCCATGCACCTCTCCTCAGCCTCCTCCTCCGCGCGTCATCGCAGGCTGCCACCTCCTTTCGAAGAAGGAAGGTGTCCCAGGGACCCCTTCATAATTTAGTTTTCTTTTGGTATTTTTTATTTCATTTTGGACCTGAACAAAATTTTACTCAACTTTCATCTTATTTATGCAATTTCTTCAATTCCGTATTTTATATTCTGCGACATTTGCAATAATTCTTCCCATGTTCTCTTTATTTACATTTCAGTCCTTTAAGGACCTTTTTCAATTTTTTGAAGTTTCTTTTCATTCTCTATAATTATAGATTTTTTATTTGGTAAATTTCACTTATGTATAGTATTTTTAGATAATGCAATAAAGCCCTTTAGTTTTTGTTTATTTACATTTAAGACCCTAAATTTCTTAGATAATTACACAAATGCCCTGGTACTTACAAAAATCTTCAAAAATAAAAAAAATAATGAAAAAATTCTATAAAATTCATGTACAATCTTTACGATGTTTAGAACCTAGTGACAGTAGTTTTGACACATTTTAAGGCTTCAAAAATAAAAATAAAAATAGGATTTAGTTTTATTTGATAAAGTCAAAATTGCCCTTGTATATTGAATAAAAATCCATGTGAAAATGTTCAAGTCCTTATGGACCGATCATCTACTTGCCCTATGCTTTATTTAATATATGGTGTCCTGTAGTTGATTAGAAATTTTCTAAATATCTCGATTTTCGCATGTGCACTCAATAACGCATAAAAACACACTTTTTAGTGAACCAAATGAAATGATGGAATATGATTTTTAGGTTGGATCAAAATTTGAATGTAGAGATGATAATGAATTTGATCGATCACTTGATGAGACCCTCTTTCCAACAACCCTCGATCATGTGTCAGAAGTCTTCCTCAATGGATCTCTCAAGGATGAGATTATTGTGCCTAGTATGATTCTCAATACACATTCTCTATCATCGAATCAGTTTCAGATTAGGATCACCTCATGACCCCTGATCCTTTATGGAGTGAAACCGAGGAATATATCCACACACTTGAGGATGATCGACTTATCAATTTAGAGGACCAACCTTAGTTGGACCCATTGTCTGTGGTCATGCCCTCATTAGTAGTTAATATAGAGGAAGAATATACTGATTATACACATACTTCTTCTCAGTTTTTCCACCCTCGCGTACTCCATATAATTGAAAATGTCGAGCTTGAATCCTAATGGCATGATCTTAGTTTTGATTTGGGATTTACAAATGTTGCCATCCAAGATAATTATAGCAATATCATGGAGACAAGATGATTATGAATCACAATTGATATTAAATGACTTTGTACCAAACTCTGACAACTTTCCAACTCCATCTAACATCTTTATGCACACTACCATCTCCAGCCACTTACCTCTCCATGGTGTTTCGAACACAAGTGATGATAATATTTGAAACACGGGTTATTCCTAACCCATGAGCCCATCTAGGGGTGTTAAAATCAGTACACATTGTGGGATTCCCCTCACAGTTATCTTTCAGTTATTTCTCTTGTAGTTTTTCCCACTCGCTTTTGTAGTTAAACATAAGTATGGGGCAAACCCTACAAAAAATCAACTGGAAAATAAAAAAAGAGAATCATTCATTTGTTGCATCTTGCAACATCTTCAATCATGTTATCCCATTTTTCCCATTTTATTATCACCATAGGGACATGACTATTGCTAATAATGGGGGGTATATTACAATTCATGCATGTCATTTTTTATCATTTTTAAAGAAAATACATTTTATGCATTCTAAATTATTTAAAAAATCCAAAAATATTTTCCGTTTTATTGAATTATTGATATTTTTTTCATATTAAAAAACATGATGTGCATAATTTTTTGCATGTTCTACAAAAATATCAAAACATTTGCATATATACTCAAAATTTCACAAAAACATTAAAAACTCCCGAAAAATCTTTCAAAAAAATCAGCATTTTTTCAAAAATCCAAAAATATTTTCCTTTTTTCTCCTAAATTTTTGGGACTTTTAGTCTAGTTTTTGCAAGTTTTGAACTTTTATTAAGAAGACCTTAATCCACTTAATTTCAAGTGATTGCTCTAGGATTGAGTATTCTGCTTCTTCAGGTCTATTTTATAATTAATTCCTTGAGTTCTGCTAATTTTATGCGGTGACCAAAATATGTTTGTAAATAGATCATCTTGACAACTTTGGCATTCTTCTACTCTTGATAGTAAATTGCACATTACACCTTAGTTCAAATTAGTTTACACGTAGAAGAGAGCATTTTAGTTTCTAGCAAGGGAAGGGAGTGACTCTGAATCTCTGGTAGCAAATTCAATGATCTAAGTTGAAGAACCACTTATTTCTATACTTTGGGTCTATCAGCAAATTGCCTTGTAAATGTATCTGAAAGTCATATTTTATATATGTACACTCTTGATACCAAATGCCACAAAATTCTATCAAAAAGAAGGCACAATAAGGGATGCATGTTCCAAAAATACAAATGCAAAGCAAAGATCTACCAAAGAAAATTCTACTCAAATAACCCAACTCTACCAAATAAGCCAAGTAGCAAATCAATGTTTCTTCCAGTCTAAAAGAGGCCAAAGAGTCCCAGGCTTATGCTATGTAAAAAGAAGAAAAAGATAGCAACAAACTAAAGTGGTCCATGAAAAACCTCTGAAAATCCAAGTTCTCTACAATTTGCACCCCCTTTTTTGCTGACAGAATCAGGTGAAATGAGAATAAGACTAGACTTAGAGAGATTAAGGTTTTAGATTTTGTGAATCTCCTTGTACCAATCTTAAGGTTATACGGTAGAGTTGTCTCGCAAGTTTCCAAGAGCTATAACTTTCACACAGTTCAAAGTCAACTCAATGTTAAAGAGAATATATGTTGATCAGGAAGATCTGACTTGACTAGGATGGAACCGACTAGAATTGATAGAACTTGAGGACTGTTGAATCCAATACTTGAGTCTAAAAGGAATACAAACACATTGTTAACATAAAGGTCAACTGAGTGTATATTTATTATTTGTTCAGACTTTGCTTAAAATCTCAGGACTTTGTGGGTGTATCTTCTGTAAACTCTCTTAGTGCATTATTTTGCTCAAAACTAGAAAAAGCTAAGTATGGGGGTATGATGAATCAGTGATTTATCATATTTTTGTACCCTTTATTGAGAAAAAAATCATGTTTAACCAATTACAATTTTTTATCATTTTATGCGTGATTATCATGTCGTTATTTTCATATCAATTGCATTTCAAATCATCTAAAAATTCCATAAACATTTTCTTTAATTAAAAAAGAATTTAAAATGGCATTAGTTTATTTTGTAATAAATAAGAGATCCAAACCGATATTAAGTTTTTAACTATTTTGTAATTTATTTTCCAGGTCTAGCTTAGAAGAAACCCAAGGTAGTTCCAACCCCTCCCTCTTCTTTGCAAAAAAATCCACTACCTGACAAAATAGTTGACATCGACATGTTTTCGTCATTCAAAAAAAATAAAAAAATTAAAAAAATAAAAAGGGATACTGGCATCGTGCTGACGTCAGCCTCTCTTTCAACCTTCAGTTGCTTGCGCCCATCCGCCTCCTCCTTTGTGTTGTCACCGCAAAGTGGTCTTCCTTCCCTTTCCATAATCGCCATTCCCCTTACCCTCCTCCATCATCTCCTCTACGAAGAGGTCGGCCACCAAACACAAGAGGGGGTGTGTGGATCGAGACCGCCATCAAGGAGGGCGTAGAGAAGAACCCATCTACGTGGTTCCTCCACCACCTCTCTCCCCCGCCACTGCTACCTCAACACCACTTCTCCACTCCACTGCACCTCTACAGTGTCGTCGTATGTCGCCGCACCTCTCTTCTTCCCCTCCTACACGCGCCACCGTGGGGTGCCGTCTTCTCTCGAAGAAAGATGGGGTCCTAGGGACCCATTCATAATTTAGTTTTCTTTGAGTATTTTTTTTCATTTTGGACCTAAACATAAGTTTACAAAACTTTCATATAATTTGTGCAATTTCTTTAACTTTGTATCTTTATCTTCTGTGATAATTGTAATATTTTTGTCCATGTTCTCTTTATATACATTCAATCCCTTAAGGATTTTTTTGCATCTCTTAATGTTTCTTTTCATTCTCTATGATTTTCCCATTAAATTATTATTTTATTTGATAAATTTCACTTCTATCCAATATTTTTATTTAAATGAAATGATGCCCATAGTTTTCATTTATATACATTTAAGCTCCTTAGTTTCTTAGATAATTACACAAATGTCGTCGGTACTTCCAAAAATCATCAAAAATATCAAAAAATACAAAGCATTCCCAGAAAATTCCTGTATGATTTTTACGATGTATGTAATCTACTGATAATGGATTGAACGTGTTTTAAGCTCCAATGATAAAAAGAAAAATAGGATTTAGATTTGTTAAATAAAGTTAAAAAACTCTTGTAAATAGAATAAAATTCCGTGTAAAAATGTCTGACTCCCTATGGATTTATCCTATACTTACCCTATGCTTTATGTGGTATTTGTTGGTCGAGAGTTGAATAAAAAATACATGAATATCTCGATTTTCATGTGTGTGCATAAGAGCACACAAAAACACATTTTTAGTGCACAAAAAATCCACGTCTTCATAATGTAATAAAAGTTATTGTCTTCTCATATCCATATGAAATGAATGATTGTGAATGTACTTTATATTAATGTCCCTTTATCTAATTTGGATTATGTAACATGGCCATATAGAATACCATGCAATTGAGATGACATAACTGACTTAACATGTGACATTCAATAAAGATCGGTCAACTTCTTGATGCATGTCCTTTGCATAGGAATAGTGATTCGGAGGTGCCAGAATAGTCAAGTCAAAGAGTTGACTTCATAAGGTCGAGATAAACTAAAACATGAATCATAACTATTACGATTAGGCACAAATCCTTTGATAGGAGACAATTACACATTTATATGTCTGAGTGTGCACATTTGATAGACCAATAGCTTGGTGACCTAACCAACATCCATATACCGATGAGTTGATGTGCATATGAAGACACATGAGAGGTATGATCTCTCAAAGGAATCATACATGTTCATAGTTAGTAAACCAAATGATAGATTTCACTCATGAGTTATTTTGGGGTCAAAATAAATTCCTTGTGTGGCCGCCATATTTATGAAATAAAACATGAATTTGAGATAATAATATGTTCTTTTGGAAAACATAATATTAATATTGTCTCCCAATTATTGAATGAGAATCTATTGATATATTCTGAAGATAAAATTGAAATTAGACTTTATACTTTGGATATATCAAATTCTTTGAGTATGAAGGATGAATGGGTATTGGGAATACTCAAGGTTAAATCAATCATAATAGATCATCTACGGGGACATATACATTTTGAGGGAATGATGAAACCGAATGAATTTTAGTGGATCCATTTATTTGCTTAATGATTTGAGATTTAGTTATTGGAGTCCAATATCCAATTCCAATTCCATTTTTAATGTCCAAATGTTTGAAATAAAAATGGTAATGGAATTGGAAATAATAACACCTTGAGCTCATTTCAAAGATCCAAATGGTTTGGACTTCGATTAGAAATTGTCAAGAAAGATGGATTCAACTCATCGACGCTTCCTCTAGCTCATGGAGAGTATGATGTGTTTCATTGAGCTCACTTAGAGTGTAGAGTGTTACATCTAAAGCTCAGTATTCGTAGGTGATGTATTTTTGCAAAAAGTGTTATAAAGTCTGATATTGGAGAGTTATCCACATTTCAAGTCACTCGTATCATGAGTCCTAATTGGATTAGGTCTTGTACTATTTGGTGTCAATATTGAGACAATAATTATTATTGTCAGGGTATCTTTGTGAATATAATTCACAAATATGATTAATTATAATTAATATGAATAATAACTCGTAATAATTAATAGTAATATGAATATGATTCATATTCTTATTTCAAGGCATAAATGTGAATGTTATTCACATTGGAATATGAATGTAAATTGGGTTTACTTTGGATTTATGAATATAATTCTTATACTTAAAGGGTCTTTCTCATGAAATCATCAATTATGATAATGGATTATCATGATGATAAGGATTTATGAATATAATTCGTATACTTAAAGGGTCTTTCTCATGAAATCATCAATTATGATAATGGATTATAATGATGATAATTAAACAATAAACAAATCCAACAACTACCTTGGACGTGTACCATGAGAATGGAGTCGTCTAGAAGAACTCTCCTCTGGCGAGCTTCTTCCTTCGACTGTATGCAGCTCCGACGTCCTCTCGAGCTGCGGAGGAGTAGAATCGATCGAGGAAGACACTCCACAGCTCCAGGAAGGCTTCGATGGGCCTAGGACCAAACAAAAGGTCCTAGGGGCGACTGGGGCTCTAGGACCCTTCCTGCAGTATTTCCAACCTCCAGATGAGGCCAAAGTGTGCTCCATACCTATAGTATACTATGTAGGCTCAAAGGACGATACTCTTGCAAGGGGTTAGAATGTTCGGCACATCGCGAACCAAGGGGATTGGTGAATGGAACAGGTCGCATCGAAGTGGGGGATTGTACCTGCTAACCCATGTCCAATCCGATGATTGGAGATTCATGCATGGTTGTGAGGCTAACGTAGAAGCAGAAGGTAGTCGAGGCGAGGCGGAGTAACGTCAGAGGGGAGTAAAACAAGGTGTAGCATAAGGCGATCAAGGATACTCTGTTTTTACGAATTCAAGATGGATTCGAAGGGAAATGGAAGGTGAAGAAGGTACCTGAAGGCGAAGGAGAGTGCCTGGGGGTGTAGACAAAGTCCATGGGGGGTTATAGCCTCGATGGTCGGCACAGCTAGGGGCTCGTCTCCTTGCGATGGAGCTTGAGGTTCACCTCATCGGACCTAGGGTTTCTACGCTTGCAGAGGGATCCCTCACCTTCTCAACCATTACTATCTCTCTGGAAAGGAGGTTGGGTATGCAGGAGGAGGTGGCACAACCAAAGGTGCATGAAAAGGAAGGAGGGCATGCAGTATATATAGGTGTGGGGGTCCGAGAAGATGGGAATGATGCCCACGAACCGAGGCGCAGATCAAGTAAAGAAGGATCAGGCGAGGGTCAAGGATCTGTGCTCTCAATCCGGAGCGAAGGTTTAGGCGAAGGGGAGGTCAGGTCGGTTCTAGAAAATTCGGATAAAAGCGGCAAAAAAACACGACTCAGTGAAAAGGGGGGTCCGGGGGGACCAGCTGACTGGAATAAGCAATCCCCGCTGGACCAATCAGAAGAGGCAGAGGGTAATGACAAAATAAACACATGATAAAACTGCTAGAAAAATAGAGAAAATTGATTTAAAAATAATAGATGAATTTAAATTAAAAATGAATAAAATAAAAAATATTTGTTATTTTTCAAGGAATTTTTATGTGATTTTTTAATTATTTTTATGAAAAATAAATTAATCTCTGTACAATATAAGGTGTTATATATAGGTATATTATACATATGTTTCTTGTACAATTATTTTTATTTTGTTATTTTTGCGCAAATAACCCCATTTTGTATTTTATTTATTTATAACATTATTTTTAGAATCTAAATTACTTTTTATTTTATTTTTACTATTTATTAGCAGGTATCTAATAAATAGGGAGTGCGGCATGTGTACATGTGCCTTATACAAGTGAGAGATGCTTTTATTTTAATTTTTATTTTATTTTATTGGTTTTTTATTTAATTTTTTAATTTCATTTTAGGGAATAATACAAGTAAAAAGAATATTTTATTTTTATTTTTTTAAAATAACTATTTACAGATATTAGTGATATATATATATATATACAATATAGAGTAGGCCCTATCTCTCTCTACTTATATTGTTTGGCGATCAAGTTAATGCTTAACCTTCTCTTGGGGTTCGGGTCACTCTGTATTTATTCTAAATACCTCCATCCTTTTTATTTTCCTTTATTCTTTTATTTATGCACAAATACATGCTAAATATTCAATATTAACAAATGCATGTTCCATACTATCTTATTGTATTTACACCTATCTACATGATGATTTGCTAAGATAAATAGTGAAAATAAAAGAATAAAGAGTCAGATTCAGAGATTCATCAATAACCACAATTAAAGGGAAGAATAAAGACTATGAGGGACAAATTTCATCAATCGATCTCGTGTCTAGTTTCGGGGAATAAGAGGAAATAGAGTCGCATTAAATGAAAAAATACAAAAAAATGAAGAAAGTAAGAAATCATACAAAGACAATAACAGTCAAGGTCAAGCAAAGAAATCCACGAAGACACCAGCACCAGCATTAGATCTTGTATAAATCGACAAAGCCGATATTTCAATTTTTATTTTCCCCCTTGTAACGATGATTGTATCTGTCTAGTCATTCATTTGTACAAGATGATTCTAATAGCAATAGAAAAAATATTGCTTTTTAGAATGAACATGTTCCTTTTCCAGATGTAATGCAAAATTAAAATAGTTAAAAAATTAAAAACAGCTTTTGTCTGATCATTTTATAATTGAGATATTGAAAATATTATGCTTGAAATGCCACTATTAAAAGATATGGAATATATGCCAGTATAAAGAAAGGATTAAAGGAGGAATGCACATCAAAGTGTCAGCCCCGAAAGAATCGACGTAGATGATTAGAGAAATACATTTTAACTATGGCAACTGTCAGCGCTATCAAAAATCTTCCAACAAAGAAGAAAGACAGGGGAGTATCTTTCATCTGATGTAAGATCTTCAACCAACTTTTTGATCATACTCTATTTGATAGCGGATCTTCGATAGACCTTTTACCCACTTATCATGAGAAAGAATTTGGGATCGCTCCACTAAAATCAACCTTTACTGATTGATCCATTAAGAGACCACGTGGAGTGTTGGAAGATGTTGTTGTGATGGTCTAAGGTATGAACTTCCCAGTGGACTTCACTATCCTAGACATGGATTCCTTGGTACTACTACTCCAGACACTGATCATACTTGGTTGACCGTTCCTTCGAACAGTCGAGGTGGTATTTGATAGGGGGTCTAGAAAGGTCACCTTTCGCTCCAACAATGATAAGATATCGATGTTTCAAAGCCGGCATAGAGCACATCCAAGAAAAAGAAGCCTACTACACCAGCTGAAGTTGACTATGACATTATAGATGAATTAAGTGATACAAATATTTCTGTGAATGATATTGAGACCCATAAGTTCCTTGGCCTAGAGGAACATCTGGAAAGCAAAATTGAATTTTGTTCCTTTGTTGATGAGGATATGAACTCTGAAGAGCCTATCCACTGTTGGAAATGCGAGCCCACGATGATCCACTAATAAATGTTATTGCACATATCATTCCCTGATATGAAATGAAGAATGAATAATTTGTATAATAGGTCCCTTAGTAAAATTAGGGTTATGTACCATGGACATCTTGATGATCATACAGCTGTTGATTCAACTATTGAATCATAAAGGCCGGTGCTTTGATGAATATCTAAAGAGCTAGATTGAGGACTCATCAAGCACCGTCAAATGATTGTTAAGAGATGATCTCCAGCCTGAGTAGGAGATGGTAATCCTTATCTCTAAAGGATGATAACTGACCGACCTCTTGATACAGGTCTTCTGCATAGGAATAGAGATTCTGAGGTGTCAGATTAGTAAGGTCAAAGAGTTGACTTAACGAGATCGAGATAACCAAAGTCCTATATCGTATGCTATCATGATATAGGCATGCATCCTCTGACCGGAGACAGATGTGTTACTATATGTCTGAGTATGTATATTTGGCAGACCAATAGGTTGATGACCTAACCAAGGTCAATACACTGGCGCGCTGGTGTGCATATAAGGGCATATGAGTAATACGATCTCTCAAAGGGATCATACATGTTCAGTTACTAAACCGGAAGGCATGAGCTCACTCATGAGATATTGGGAAGAATCAAATTCCATGCGCATGGTCGTCTCGCTTTGGAAGCTTGACTGAATTTGTAGGTTTGATATATACTTTTGGAAAGTATGTGATCAAGACCTAGGTATGATATATGCTTTTGGAAAGTATATGATCGATACCGACTCCCAATGATCGAATGAGAAACTTACTAATAGAACCCTGAAGTAGACAATATAAAATTGATCTAATACTTCGGGTTTATTCTGAGTCTTCCAGTATGCAGGATGTACAGGTATTGGGAATACCTGAGGGTGATGTGATCATAAACGATTTATAACCATGACGCTTCCATTCCTAAGGAATGATGAAACGGGTCTAGATTTTAGTGACTCCACTCAGTAGAGAAGTAATCTGATCTTAGTCCAAATATTGGACATTGATCTGAATGTGATTCAGATGCAATGAGAAGATTAGATTTGCGGTCTTGATTTAATCAAGCATCTATGGGAGGCCCACGATCTGGATTTGAGATACGATCTCAGTATTCATGTCACTATACGTGGAACAATACAATCGCCCTGTCCTTATCTCCAAGTATCTGCGGAGAGATCGCATTATTCTTGAAGGGTTTGAGAATAATTCCATAAGATCTAAGCAATGAGGAAATGATGATTAAATGTGATTTAATCATATTGATGTGTGAAGAAATTATCCAATGTAATTAAATGTGATTTAATTATTATGGATAAGAATAATGTGGATAGAAATATCCAATTATTCATAATACATTATAAATATGATTTGTAATGTATTATAGAGAGCTAATTATAATTTATATGTGTTGATTAATTATTATGTGTATTGGATACACATTGTGTAATTAATTGATAATGTAAATTATATGTTGTTTTGGGTTGTGAATTTGATTCACAATTAACCCATGGCAAGATTGCAATATTCTTAAATATAATTGTGGATTATTTTTGAAGAATAAAACCCAAAAAAATTTGTTGCAAATAAATAAAGAGAGATTTCCATGGAGATATGCAATCTCATGAATTATCATGAGATTGCCCTCCATTAGGAAAGAGGTGGGCGGCACCCATGTCCTATTTGGAATGGGTGGCCATCCACCATGTTATACATGGAGATGTAATCTCCATGTATATATTCTCTCCTTATTTATTGGTTTAATTTAGGATTGATTTATATTTGATTTTGTCAAATATATTTTAATCCAAATTAGTTGTTTTTGACAACAACAATCTTGACCATTGGGTTGACATAAATCAATCTCACCCATTGATTTTATATGTCCCACGGATTGAGATCCATGGATCCCAAAACCCTATAAATAGAGAGGCATACCATTCTCTCTATTTACATGAAATTTTGTAGCGCTCTCTCTCTCTCTTTCTTCATACATGATAGCCCTCTCCCCCTCTAATTTTGGTGGCCGTCCACCATACCCTAGAGGAGACATTCGTCGACGCTCTCACCACCGCGTCGCCGCTTCGACGTTCTTCGGTTCTCTGTCCTCTTGGAGTGCTACACTCACGAAGTAGACATTCGATCTCGTGCGACGAGATCTGGAGCAACTATGCTTGGATCAACTTCTTGGATTGCGAGGACAACGCGGTTCATCCCTGCGCTCGCAAGCGGTCTCACTGACGATCAGACTTGAGACAGGAGGTCTCTTTCTTTAGAGACTTGATCAATCACGCTTCAAGAGGTATTGCATTATACTTATTGTGATTATAGATGAAACGATTCGAGAATCGTTCTTGGATCATGTGGTTTCATCACATGAAAAATTTTAAATTCCGCAGCTCAGAACAACTAGTACGACTAGTCGTTCTTCGTCGTATCCGATACGACGACCACGCTTCCGTGATGCGCTTGAGGATAATTCCATATCCTTCAAGTGGTATCAGAGACTTAGGTCGACGGTTTCGAATATGATTCGAAAACCGAGGACGACTTGGGTTCGTAAAGGTCGCGAAAGTTTTTTGTCGCATTTGATTTCGCAGATCTGTTTAGGAAATAATTTCGGCCATGTTTAAAATGTTTAAACACGAATTATTTACATGGATTTTGTTCCCCATTAAATAAGGAAATCATAGGATCTGAATTTGCATAAATCGGATTTTGTATGTTCGAGATATGGTTGTTTTAATGAACATGTATGCACTGTTGCGGGAACCGTAGATCTTAACATGATTAAAGAGTTAATTACTGTTTAGATCGACCTCTAAATGCGTCAAACATCACTTGTATTCTGTCCTAAATCAAGTTAGAAATCTTTGAAAATTGAGTTTTACTAATTTGGATTTAAATTGATTGAGATATGTTAATTTTAGTGAGTAGGGGTCACTACTGAAATTACAGTCCTAATCTAGAACCAAGTGATTGTCAATTAGTGAAATTAATTGTTAATTTCGTGAAATAATCATGAAAAATATTTGTGAAATATTGGAAGATGATTATTTACATAATTGACTTGGCCTCAACCAATTAATTGATTAGATTTGATCTAAATCTTAATTGGAAACACAATCATCAAACTTGATGCTTGAATAGTGATTGTCATTTAATCAATTAGTGAAATTAAATTGTTTAATTTCCTAGAATAATTGTGCATAAATATTTTTGAAATATTTGATGATAATTATTCCCATAAATGACATTGCCTTAACCAATAATTGATTAGATGTGATCTAGATCACTAATTGGTTACATGATCTATATGATCAACATTCCAACAAACATGTTGCTTGAATAGGACTTGGGATTTGTTTAGCAAATCTCATTATAATGTTAATCAAAAATTATTTTGATTATTATTATATGGTATAATTTCGGTTGAAAAACCGATGATCGTCTTAAGTACAAGTTGATATATCTGGCATTATGCTTTCCCGAGATGAATATGGTGACTAGTCGGAGAGCATTGGGGTAGCGGGTTGCAACGTATGTGATCCGTCCCACTCTCGTCGGTACTGGCCATGACAACGGGTAGGGACTGTATAATGCCAGACAAAATCAAGGTGTATTTTCTCATTATTAAAATTCGAATTAATACGTACTTTGAGATATTACCATATTTATATTCAAGTAAAAATAATCAAGTTTGTTGATTGAATTGGATTGATAATCAATTTAATGTGATTAAATTGGATATGTCCAATTGAGACACTCTATTATGAATAGAGTTATAATTTCCCTTGGAAGAATTAATTATGTGAATGTGATTCATGATAATTAATTAAAATTTGAATATGATATGGAGGATCACATAAGTGACATCCATGGTCTCCCGTCAAGGCGAAGGGTTCCGTCGCCAGGGATTGTATGTGGGAGACGCCTGTCCGAAGTGACAGCTCCCATATGCAAGCGCATCTGGATCAGGCTCTTCGCTTCTCGAAGAGTAAGGATGTATGCGTAGTGACCCCAATATCGGGTCCTCATATTATTGAGGCGATATTGGATTGCGCGTAGCGAGTTGTATTCCTGTTGACGGTTGGTTCAATTAATGACGGGCCAACATTGCCTTAGGGGTGGTGGGCCCGGGTGTTAAAGTCCGAATTGGGAGATGCAATTTGGACTTGCAAGGCGGAATGTGTTCCCGCTTCTTTTTATCCAAGTTGTAGGTTCTCATATTATTGGGATGCAACAAAGATAAGGAAGGAGATCCCAGATCTTGCTTGAGATATAATGGTAAGTATATCTCTTACATTGAAAGTGATTAAGGGAATGAACTTTCAGTGTTGACATGGCAAGACAACTTTGATATAAAAATGCCTAAATCAAAGTAAAATGTGTATATATATATATATAACTTATGCAAATTTCTTATTTCAGATAATCCTTCATTAAACCCACTCAATGTTATACTCAATTATAACCAATAAAATATCATGGATTGATCTCATGATGCAAATATTGCACTTACAGCTGGTCACATAATATATGTGGTTGCAATGTGCAAGTTTCCTCATAATAATGAGGAATGACAATTAAATGGATAATAGGACTACAACCCTAGGGTTTGTATGTCTCTATAGTCTTGATCTCTCATCAGATGTACTTTGGAAGTGACATGTCGATAATGATCGCAATTGTCAAATAATCCTTATAAAATTAATGAATATATTCTGGCATACATATGTGCTCTTGACATTTAACATGAATGAGATGGTTCACTGCATCATGCAGAATGGTGGCTCTATAAGAGATGATGTATTCAAATTGTTTGAGTACCGACCTGAACCTTTTTTTTAAGAGTTTAGATGGATGTAGATGATGAGTGTCATTATTCTACTATCTATACTCTAGTCATTCATGAAGCTTCATAGTATTCATATTGTATGAATTTAATGAAGCATGTATAAATGTTGAAATGATCTTACATTGAATTCTTTTGAATATAATGTATGAGGTCCTTAGTGTTAAGCAATGGTTGCTCATAGATAAAGGGAGCGCAGTGGAAGCATAGGTTGGACCCAAGTAAGAAGTGTAGTCAAAGAATTCATTGTACCTCTGTGACTTCCATATGACATCCAAAGAGTTGGATGAATGCTAACACTGCAATAAATTGATGTGTTGATAGTACGACTATCAAGTATGTCTAGAATCCTTAGAAAAGGACTCGGATGGAGCATCTGAATAATCTTCATAAATCATTGATATTGACTTACTTATTGAATAAGATAAAGTCTAGTAATTGTATCTCAATCTTCTAACAACACTTGCAATGGGTTGCATATGTTTTAGAAGACTGAAAAAATTTGATCTTAAGGTTTATAATTATCCAGATGGACATTGATGCAATTGTTGCAACAATTTCCATTGGATCAATAGACTTCATAATTTCAGTAGGAGAGCCCTTAGTCTTAGAGAATGTCTCTATGACCTAGACATTAGAATACACTCATTGTTTGTTTCTAAATGTTGAAAATAAACATGAATTCTGGAATGGACCTATCATAAAGAGTTATGATGAAGATATTTCAGAAAGTAATCTAAAATCTAGTGGACTCCACTAAATTAGAAAATTAATGAATGGTTCATTAACATTTCTAAATACTGAAATTAAACCTCAAGATCAATAGGAGGATGAAGATCATTTGACAATGATCGTGCATCAAGCCTTGGACATTTGTCTATTGATTTGATCGATAGACTAGTAAGAGATGAAACTTTAGAATGTCTAAAATTTCAAAACTTACATACTTATGAATATTGTATTCAAAAGGAAAAATGTCCAATACACCCTTCTTTGGGAATGGTGTAAGATGTCAAGGTATTTAGGATCTCATACATATTGATGTATGCGGATCATCTATATCATAGTAAACATTATGGATATGTGATATCTATTGATGATTATGTATGATATGAGATTTCTTCTCTTCACCTAAAGAAACCTTTGAAATGTTCAAAGATTTCATAATTTTGGTTTGGAACCAAAGTATGAAGGAAGATAAAAATGAATTTGGTTTAATCTAGGTAATCAGTACCTATTAGATGAATTCATGGTATACCTTATGGAGAAAGGAATATCATTCCTATCTCACTCCTCCTAATGAACCTAAACTCAATAGAGTTGTAGGGAGATACAATTGGATCATGTGTGAGATGATTCGATCAATGATGAATTTTTAGCATAAATTCCTCTTAGTATCCAGGTATATATGTAGTAGAGACTACATATAATTCCATGCAAGTAAGCTGGAATTGAGCACTTGAGATTGCTGCTTCATTAGGAAAATAAAGGATGGTATTGGGTACCTACTTTATGACCTTGAGATTCTTAAAATATCTCATCTCTAAGAATGTGATTCTTAGAGGTTGAGACTCTTGAGAATCAAGATTAAAATGAAGTGTAGGAACTCATTTAATCTTGAGAAGATAATGAGGCTCCTAAAATTGGAAACTAAAAGGACAATTGAAGATGAAACACGAGTACCTCTTCAAATGAGTTTGAGGATGGATTCCATGTGTCAGAGAAATCTGAAAATGATCGAACTTCATGTGATGAAGCTTTTGAAGATCATAGCATGGATAGATGGATGTTAGCAATAAAAGTCTAATGTAGACTTCATATACAAGTGTTGTATATGGACCCTCGAGGATCCACATATATGGGTAAGACCTGTAAAGGTGTAAATGGATCTTCAAGAGAAAGGGAACCTGATGAGAAGGTAGAGATCTTCAAAGCGCGGTTCGTAGCCATGAGCTACACACTGGAAGAGAAGACATTGCTTGCGATGAGACTTGCTCTTCGGTGACCATGCTTAAAACCATAAGAATATTGCTAACCTTAGCTACACAACTTGACTATTGCATCTTCAAGATGTAAGTCAATATTGCATTCCTCTACGAATACCTCTTTGAGGATATTCACATGAAGTAGCCCCGGGGCTTCATGGTTGAGGAAAGCAAGTTGTGCAAGCTAAGGAATCCATCTATGGACTCAAATAAGCTTCTTGAAGTTGGACCATAAGATTTGATGGAATTATAATTGTTATGATTTCAGATAGAATCTTGATGAGCCATGTGAAGCTTAGTGGGAGTGCCTTTGTGTTCATCGTGCTAAATGTAGATGATATCCTAATCATTTAAAATGATATAAGGATAATAATAAGTGTTTTATTATCTGGTTGTTCCATAACTTGAGATATGATCTCAAGAATACCTCTTAGATCTTAGTTCTGAAGTTGTTCAGGAGCAAAGAGAAGAGGGTATTGGGACTGTCACATTAATAGTACATCTTGGACATATTCCATTTTATGAAAAATTCCATGAATGGCTTCCATCCCTTAAAATATGGTACTGACCTGTCTAAAGGGACAACACCTCAAAGAGTTAAGGAAGTGAATGCTAGAACTACTTGTCCTTGGGCATCAGCTTTGAGAAGCCGGGTGTATACTGGATGTGTACAAAAGCCAGATGGCTGCCATGTAGTGGGAGTAGTAAACTGTTACTAATCCTACTATGGAAATAAAACACTTGGTTGCAGTAATAACAAAATCTTCATAGATGACAAGATTTTTGAGATAGTGATCTCAAAGTCTTATCTTCAAAGCTTAAGACTATAGATAGAGATCTAAAAGGTCTTAACTGTAGATACCTTAAGAGATAGTGATCTCAAGGAATAAGGGTATTCTGATAAGGATTATGGAAATACTGGTTATGATAATTGTTAAGTCGTAGTGTCAAGGACACTATAGTTTTTAACAAGATTGAGTATTGATTGCATAAGATGCAACATTCGCATTAGATGCGAGCACTGTTACTGGAGATATGCAAGTGCCGTAAAAGGACTTGATGTAGTCTCGCGGGAACAGAGTTACTGATCAGCTTACCTAGCTATTTTCTAAATAGCCTATGATTGTCACATGAGTGCGGGTTTAAATGATTATCCCATTAATGGCTCTTTGGGCTAGTGGGAGATTATTGGAAATGCGAGCCCACGGCGAGCCATTATGCAATAAATGTTATTGCACTTATCATTCCCTGATCTGAAATGAAGAATGACTAATTTGTATAATAGGTCCCTTAGTACAATTAGGGTTATGTACCATGGCCATCTTGATGATCTTACAGCTGTTGATTCAACTATTGAGTCATAAAGGCTAGTGCTTGGATGAATATCTAAAGAGTTAGATTGAGGACTCATCAAGCACCATCAAATGATTGTTAAGAGATGATCTCCAGCATGAGTAGGAGATGGAAATCCTTAACTCTAAAGGTTGATATCTGACCGACCTCTTGATGCAGGTCCTCTGCATAGGAATAGACATTCGGAGGTGTCAGATTAATAAGGTCAAAGAGTTGACTTAACAAGATCAAGATAACCAAAGTCCAATATCGTATGCTGTCATGATATAGGAACGCATCCTCTGACCGGAGACAGATGTGTTGCTATATGTCTGAGTATGTACATTTGGCAGACCAATAGGTTAATGACCTAACCAAGGTCTATACACCGGCGTACTGGTGTGCATATAAGGGCATATGAGTAATACGATCTCTCAAAGGGATCATACATGTTCAGTTACTGAACCGGAATGCATGAGCTCACTCATGAGATATTGGGAAGAATCAAATTCCATGCGCATGGTTGTCTCGCTTTGGAAGCTTGACTGAATTTGTAGGTTTGATATATACTTTTGGAAAGTATGTGATCAAGACCTAGGTATGATATATGCTTTTGGAAAGTATAGGATCGATATCGACTCCCAATGATCAAATGAGAAACTTACTGATAGAACCCTGAAGTAGACAGTATAAAATTGATCTCATACTTTGGATTTATTCTAAGTCTTCTAGTATGCAGGACGTACAGGTATTGGGAATACCTGAGGGTGATATCATCATAAGCGATTGTATAACCATGACGCTTCCATTCCTAGGGAATGATGAAACATGTCTGGATTTTAGTGACTCCGCTCAGTAGAGAAGTAATCTGATCTTAGTCCAAATGTTGGACATTGATCTGAATGTGATTCAGATGCAATGAGAAGATTAGATTTGTAGTCTTGATGTAATCAAGCATCTATGGGAGGCCCACGATCTGGATTTGAGATACGATCTCAGTATCCATGTCACTATACGTGGAACAATACAATCGCCCTGTCCTTATCTCCAAGTATCTGCGGAGAGATCACATTATTCTTGAAGGGTTTGAGAATAATTCCATAAGATCTAAGCAATGAAGAAATGATGATTAAATGTGATTTAATCATATTGATGTGTGAAGAAATTATCCAATGTAATTAAATGTGATTTAATTATTATGGATAAGAATAATATGCATAGAAATATCCAATTATTCATAATATATTATAAATATGATTTATAATCTATAAGAGAGAGGTAATTATAACATATATGTGTTGATTAATTATTATGTGTATTGGATACACATTGTGTAATTAATTGAAAATGTAAATTATATGTTATTTTGGGTTGTGAATATGATTCACAATTATCCCATGGCAAGATTGCAATATTCTCAAATATAATTGTGAATTATTTTTGAAGAATAAAACCCAACAAAATTTGTTGCAAATAAATAAAGAGAGATTTCCATGGAGAAATGCAATCTCATGAATTATCATGAATTATCATGAGATTGCCCTCCATTAGAAAAGAGGTGGGCGGCACCCATGTCCTATTTGGAATGGGTGGCCGTCCACCATGTTATACATGGAGATGTAATCTCCATGTATATATTCTCTCCTTATTTATTGGTTTAATTTAGGATTGATTTATATTTGATTTTGTCAAATATATTTTAATCCAAATTTGTTGTTTTTGACAACAACAATCTTGACCATTGGATTGACATAAATCAATCTCACCCATTGATTTTATATATCCCATGGATTGAGATCCATGGATCCCAAAACCCTATAAATAGAGAGGCATACCATGCTCTCTATTTACATGCAATTTTGGAGCTCTCTCTCTCTCTCTTCATACACGAAATCCCTCTCTCCTTCTAATTTTGGTGGCCATCGAGAGATTCGTCGACTCTCTCGCCACCGCGCCGCCGCTTCGACGTTCTTCGATTCTCTGTCTTCTTGGAGTGCTACACTCACGAAGGAGACGTTCGATCCCCGTGCTCGCAAACGGTCTCACCGACGATCGGACTTGAGACAGGAGGTCTCTTTCTTTAGAGACTTGATCAATCATGCTTCAAGAGGTATTGCATTATACTTGTTTTAATTATAGATGAAACGATCCGAGAATCGTTCTTGGATCATGTGGTTTCATCACATGAAAAATTTTAAATTCCGCTGCTCAGAACAACTAGTACGACTAGTCGTTTTTCGTCGTATCCGATACAACGATCACGCTTCCGTGATGCGCTTGAGGATAATTCCATATCCTTTATCTACTTACTCAAAGAATGTCCATCCCATATCAAATAAGAAGAGATAATTAATGATATATTCGGTGTTACACTATATGAGCCAAGAGTAACTGAGTTGGATATAAAATCATTGGTGAAACATGCACCGACTACCAGTACAGTTTCAGAGGTTACAGAAAGAAGATTCAGATTCCATTAGATCTAAATCTGCTTCAAGAAAATATTAAGTATGTCATCCTTGCAAATGAGTTAGAATAGTATCCGATCGTCATCGGTTTACAATTTACCGTTGATTAAGAATCTTGCTTGCTAGAGATTCTCGAAAAAATCGCAAGGCCTTTGGTTGGAATATTTAGGATATCTGAGGGATAAATCCATCCTTGGTTTGTACGATATCTACTTAAAGGATGACAGCAAGACCTCCTGTGAGTTTCAACGTAGGCTGATTTTGAAGTTATGGGAAGTTGTCCTGAAAGAAATGACAAAATGGTGGGAGGTTGGCTTCATCTATCCCATCTCTTATTTTAAATGGGTTAGACCATTATACATGGTCCTAAAGAAAGTCAGGATCACGATTGGAGAAAACTACATTCACTTGTCTGTTTGGCACATTTTCCTTTCGACAGATGCCCTTTGGATTGAGTAACGTGCCTGCTACATTCCAAAGGTGTATGTTGTCTATTTTCACTGATATGGTGGGTAGTTTTCTAGAGTTTTTTGTGGACAATTTCTCGGTCTATGGTGATACATTTGATGCATGTCTTTCTCATCTAGACTGAGTGCTAAAGAGATACTACAAGGTGAACTTAGTTCTCTCATGGGAAAAGAGTCACTTTATGATCACTGATGGAATTGTGTTTGGTCATGTCATATCCAAACAAGGTATGGAGGTTGACCCTAACAAGGTGGATATCATTGGTAATCTTGAGCCATCTAAAATACTATAGCAAATGAGGTCTTTTCTGGGATATGTTTGATTTTACAAAAGATTTATCCAAGACATCAGCTAGATTGTCAAAACTTTGACGAATCTTCTAGAAAAGGAGGCTAAATTTATGATTATTGATAAGGTCCTCCTCTCTTTTAACACATTAAAAGAACTAGTTGCTCAAGCATCTGTCCTATGGCCACCTGATTGATCTCTCTCATTCGATATCATGGTGAATGCTTCCGATTATGTTATTAAGGTTGTATTGGGGAAGAGAAGGGATGGATTGTCATTTTCTATTCATTATGCTAGTCGAACATTGGATAAGGCCCAAAATAACTACACAGTTACTGAGAAAAAAATGCTAGCATTTGTGTTTGCTTTAAAAAATAAAGATCGCATTTACTTAGCTTAAATATTATTGTATACACTGATCATTCTACGATGCAGTATTTACAAAGCAAGAAGGATGCCAACTTACGTCTACTTTGTTAAATCCTTATACTACAGGAGTTCGATTTAGATATAAGAGATAAACCTAGAGTAAAGAATGTTGTGTAGGATCACTTTTACAAAATAACAGATTCAGATACTATGGAGTAGTTCGTTCTACCAATTGCAGAGAATTTCCTAGATGAGATGATTATGTCTATAACCTCATTTCCATGGTATGAAAATATTGTTAACTATATTGACTTCAAAGAAGTTCCACAATATTAGTCGAAGCTAAAGATTGACAAATTCTTGTCTGAGATATGTTTTTTTACCAGTGGGAGGATTTGTACCTATTTCATGAGGGTGCATATCATATATGGAGGAGGTGCATTACCGAGGAGGAGTACACAATTGTCCTAGAACGTTGTCTCAAGTTAGAGGACGGAGGACACCATTTTGGGAAGTGTACGTCAGCAGAAGTACTTCAGTGTGGCCTATGGTGGCCTACTTTATTCAAGGATACTACACCTTATGTAAAGTGTTGTATTGACTATCAGAAAATGGGAGGAACCATATGTTCCAAAGATACAATACCTCTTAGGTGTATTCAGATATTAGAAGCTTTTGACGTACAGGGTATTGACTTCATGGGCCCATTTCGAAACAGTCTTGGATTCGAGTACATCATGCTTGATATTGATTATGTTAGTCATTGGATTTAGGCTATTCCCGCCCGAACCTCTGATAGTCGTACTGTTTGTCATTTTCTCAACGACAACATTATCTCACGGTTTAGGATTCATAAGATTCTTATTTTAGATGGGGGAAGAAACTTTATCAATAGACAAGTCAAGAAGTTTGTGCATGAGTACGATATTAAACATCGTATCACATCTCCTTAGCACCCACAGATTAATGTCTTGGCTGAGATTTCAAATTGGGATAGAAAGATGATTCTACAAATACTTCTTCATCCAAATAGGAAGTTTGATATGACATAGATTATTGGAATTATGAGATTATGCTTACGACAACAGCTTAATGTATAAAGCGGAAGCCAATAGATGGAATGATAAGAATATCATAAGAAAGATTTTCAAGTTGAATAAGAAGATGTGGTTGTTTGATGCAAAGTTGAAGTTATTTTCAAGTAAACTTAAGAGAAAATGGTCATGGTCCTTTATTGTGAGATCTGCGTGTGACAATGGTAGCATTGTCATTTCAGGGATATAATGATAGAGATTTTGTTGAAGGTTGTACGGTTTCACAAGGTGAAACTGTAGTCCATGTATTAACCGCTCAATAAAATCCAGAGTCAATCAACATTCAACCCGCAAATAAATCAAGCAATGAATAGCAAAAAATGTGAGTCAAAATTTATTATTCTCTATAACTAAATGTATAGCAAGTAAGCATACATAGATCGAATAACGGAGAACAAAATAGGTAGTCTACGACTATTGTCAACCAAATCATACAATGTAGAAACAAGTCCTTCATTATATATTTTTGTGCATTTTAAATTTTTATATTTTTGTTGGATTTTTATATCCTTTTTTGCTTTGATTTTATAATTTATATTTTCTCTTTATATATTGTATATTTTTTATATTGCGTTTTCTTTTTAATAGATGATAAAATATATGAGGTTATGTATGTCATAATAGATAATAGAGATATAAATATAACTTAAAATAACTAGAAATAATATAACTAAATTTTTTAGATTGTAAATATTTTTTACGATTTTTGTGATTTTTCTGGATTTTTTGCTAATTTTTATGGGCTTTTTTAAAAAAACAACCCAAATCAAGGATTTAATAATAGGAAAAATTATTTGAATATTAAAAATATGAAATGAGGTCCAAAATTATCCAAATAAATTTTAATCAATAGATAATATATATATATAATTATAAGATAGAAAGATTTTTTTTTGCTTTTTGTAGAGTTTTTATATTTTTTGGATTTCGGAGCTTTTTGATTTTTAGTCTTTTCCTTTTTCTATAGGGATTTTCGGTCTGGAGTTAAAATATGATAAAATATACAATATACAATTTTTTTGGAATTTTTAAAATGTTTTTCTATTTTTTGGTATTTTATATTATAGACAGAATAAACATGTGCTCATTTTTTTATTTTTAAAAACTATTTAAAATGCCAAAATTGATAAAATAAAATAGGTCATGAAACTACATGTTAGTTGGAATCTAATCCTATTTTTGCACAATTTTAAGAGCATGGGTGATATTTTTAATAGATGAAATTCAAGCACCAAAAATACATAAACTAGCAAGGGCATAATTGCAAATAAAATATATATCTGGGGCTCAGGTGCAATTTTTCCAAAAAAATACGATGTATATTAGATTTTATTGTACTATAAGTAAATACGGAAAGGTGTAAGAGTATCCTTACAATTTGGCCATCTCACGTGGGACGACACGTGAGGTGACCTAGTATGGACCTAAGACAATACATTAGACATCCAGTACCTACATGAAATTTCACAATTTTATTTACACTAAATATTTTATTTACAAGACTAATTATTAAATACAAAAAGGAATGAGGTTAAGTGTTCAACTTACCCCAATATAGGCATTGATTGGACGGTGTAACACGACTCACTTACCATGTGTCATGCCCAGGTGCAGTAATGATGGTTCGGTGGAGAACGGTCACGATCAGATCTCTGGGAGAGATCTTACGGTTGATGGTGCTACTTATTGAACATTAGTTGGAGTGCGAGAAGAACCAGAGGCAATCGAATGGCTTTGGAGTGGCTTAGAAGAACGGGAAAGACGCTCCATTCTTCCGAGCTTCGATGGACAAGGGCACGGGAGTCAGACTTCCTTTCTGGTCAAGGGAGGACCCAAAAGCATCTTGGAGGCTTTTTATGTCGGCTCGAAAGCGCAAAAATCTATAGCAATGGCCAGAGGTCCTAGACGAGGTCGAAGAAGCTCACGGGCTTCATGAACCTCAAGCGAGTTCCAGAATCGCCTCCAACGGCTTTCTTTGTCTTAAACCTGCACATGAAAAAACTAGGGACGAGGGTAAGTTGCCTCGCCCCGTCAGGGGATGTATTGGCAGCGTAAGGGAGGTCGACAGCGGCTGCTCTGATGAGGCGAAGGGATGGAGCACCATTGGCTTGATCTAGTAAGGAGCGAGGGAACTGGAGTGTGATGGAGTGACTAGAAGCAAAAAGGAAACAAGGTGAAGGCATTTGGGGGTCAGAAAACTGGTCGATTCATAGTGGTAGGGGTTCGCCAGAGCGGAGCTTCGTTGAACTACGATCCGAGTAGTTTATGCTAAATCAAACAATAAAGAGGCTAAAATAGATTTAGGGATTAAAAATCTAAACTAACTATGCCTAAAAGGCAATGAAAGCAGCTCTTATAATTGTCAGTGAAGGCAGGGAGCAGGGCGGTCGGCGATGACCACCGTGGGTGCACCTCCTCCTCTGCCAGCCGCTCTAGAGCACACAAGATCTCTCTTCATCATAGGGATACACTCTATACCAAGGTGTAGCAGCTCTAAGGCTCAGAACAATGACCAAAATGGAGGGGAAGGTGGAGGTTTTTATTTATAGCCATGTATGCGCACCCTTATTGACGGGTGCATTTTGAAGAATCTAATTATGTACAAAGGATATACAGTTATGACGTGAATCAAGGGAGATACATGAGTAGATCTTGTGAAGGACTTGAGGTGGTGTGAGAAACAGGGTGGTTGGGAATAATATGAGAAAGTGAGTTGCTCGTGACTTCTGACAGACGTTAAAAGAAAGACGGGGAGTTGATCTGGGGTCAATGATCTAGGAATCCGATTGGTCCACGTAGACCAATACAGGACAAATATAAGTCCTTTTATTTGAAAATAATTAACTTAAAAAAGTAAATGATTTTATTAATTTTTTATTATAAAATAAAAATTGTTTATTATTTTATGTAGTATTTTATTATGATTTTTATTTATTTTTTGATGTTATTTATTACAAGCAACTTTTTAAGGGTGTATTATAGGTATATTTATCTATATTTTGGCTATTTTCTTTTTTATTTTGTATATTTTATTTTATTATTTTATTCTCTTATTGTATATGTTTATAACTTAATTCTAGGTATTTATATATATTTATCATATATTTTTGTACTGAGATAAATAGGGATGTAAATTATATAAGTATAAGTATAGGTGTTTTATCTGTGTATTTTGTACATTATTTTATTATTATGTTTTCTTTAATATTTTATGTTAGTTTTAATATGTAATCGTACTATAAAAAATACTTAAAAAATTATTAAAATATAACATAGTAAAAATAATTAAAACTAAATAAAATGAATATTTTATTCAGGTACCTAGTACAATATAGGCCTAAAACCTAACTTTCACATCTTAACTTCAAAAAATATAAAACCACCTCCATTAAATAGGTTATTAAAAGTTGTATACAATTAAAGATGATTTTGATACAATTTAAGTTTTTATTTGGAAGATATGGGTCTGTGAAGTTGGGATTTTGGAATCTTATTCAAAGTATAAAAGTATATTGTGTATTATTTTTGTACAAAGTCGATTTTGTATTTTCTATATATTATTATTTACAACTTTCATCTATGACATTTCTTTATTTGATGAATGAATAATAAAAAATAAAATAGATCCCCAAAATGCCTTATTGAATTAATAAAAGAATTGGATTTTTATTGTATTGGACCCTTATCTCCCCTAACTTTATTCCTTGTCGATCAATTCAATTATTGACTTGGTATCGGGGTTTAGGATCATAAAATACCTTTGGTATTTATTCTTTTTCTTTTCTTTATTCTATAATTTTGGTATTAAAAATAATATTGTTTACACAATAAATGAAATAAATAATGAATGTTATTTTGTACGAATTTGTGCTATTTACAAGCATTAGGTAGGGTTTTTAAGGCTAAAATGATAGAATAAAGGTGATGAAATGGAGATTTATCAGGATGTCATCTGACGCACAACCATTTGTGGTCAACGGGCAGTTACTGAAGTTGTACTTAGATCATGACACGTTTCTGTCCATTGTCGATTCAATATATGTGGAAAAAGAGATCTAGCCATACGAGGATTCAAACACATGAGCTCACAAAAAGATTATTCTCCTTTCTTTTCCATTCTTGTCTCCTTCTATTTTATTCATTCATCCCTTTCATCAGTGCTATACTTGGGATGCCTAGATCCAAAGGGGACGAGTGACTAGAGTCTTTCCATTTTTTATCTCACTTGTCTCTCAACTTGTTGATATTATGTTCTATACTTAGGGACTCTTCATCCTAAGTATAGGGGGAGACAATTCTAGTCATTGACTTCTTACATTGTAACCCTCAATCATACCTACTTAAGTATACAGTTTTCTATATGTAGCATTAATTGATCCTTAGTATGGGAGGTGATCGACTTCTCATTCTTTCTTTGAGTTATTGTAGTATATTACTCTTCTATAGTTATCACGATTTCTGACTTCCTTTTTGCTCTATGATCACTAAGAGGACATAGTTCGCGCTAAGTATAGAAGTTTGTATATATTGTATATACTTTATCCATAACTCATACTTTCGATAATATGGCTCTAAAATAATGAGTAAGGGTAATCAATAAAAAGACTAAAATTCTTCCAAATGTGTTGAATAAACTTGTTTAAAATACTTTACTAATGATTTAAAATATGGTTATAGAATGCTTTGAACAATCTTTTGGAAACTTTTGGAAAATCTTTGTGAAATATTTTCAAACCTATGTAAAATATCTCTTCGTAAATGTTTGTAAAAAGATTGTAAAAATGTAACTTATTTCCAAAATAAGTCTCAACATTTTTGTAAAATGTTTGAGAAAATATTTTAATTGATTTTGAGAACTTTGTGTGTAATCTTGTTGTAAAATTACCCAAATAAAATCATGTATAAAATTTGTGTATATACAACAACAACAAAGCCTTTTCCCACAATTAAGTAGGGTCGCCTACATGGATTCTTCACCTACATTAAGATCTATCTTGGGTCAATCTTGGGCCTATATCCAAAAGACGTAAGATCCCTTTGTAGAGTCTCTTTCCAACACATCTTCAGCTGTCCTCCCCCCTCTTAGCCAGCTCAACATCCCAACAGTCGCATCTCCTAACTGGTGCATGTAAAAAGTCTTATGAATACATAAAAGTCACTTGTAAAATTTTAAAAACATTTTTACACATATTTCTACACATATGTATATATATACACAAACATTTAACAAAATAAAATTTGTGTATATATGTGTAGAAAACTCCTTGTAAAATACAGACTCAATCCTTGTGAATAAATACAAGTCACTAACCTTTTAAAAATACATAAAAATTTAATATTTTTTTAAAACTATACAAAAATTTACAATAATATTGAAAACTTCTTTAAAATTTGCAAAACATTTAAAAAATCACATAAAAAGATTTAAAATAGAAAAAGTACTTCACCAAAAATTCTTTGCACATTTTTCAGAATAATTCTGATAAGAGAACGTCTTTATAAAATCTGAAGATTGGAGCTTGGTTTAGACTTAATCTACTTAAATTCATAGCAACTTATAGGAACTAGAATTGAGACATCTCAGGTCGTCTTGAATTAAATCTTTAAGTCCATAAGACTATGCTCACATGCCACCTTGATTGCCCTAAATAGAATATTTCAAGACATGTGCATGACCCTTATCGATGATGGCCTAACTTGGACAAGCAATCTACACATAACTCAACTCGAGGAGGTGGTGGAGGTCAGAATTCCTTAGCATGATAAGCACACGGATGGAAACATACGTCACCTCAATTGGAGGCCAGTGCCTCCAACCTAATCTAGTGGCATCAACGTCTAAAGATAGAATGGTGTGGTTGCAATAAAGCATAAAAGAAGAATAGTCTACTAGATCAAGAAGAAAAACTCCTTGTGTAAATGATGTTATTCTATACATATAAAAAAAGGTATGAAATAAAGATTCTAAAAAATTAGGTGGGCAAAAATCAATTTCGTTGGAGTTAAGTATTAATAAGAAAGGCTTATTCTTCAAAGTTTAGGGTTACATGATTGTCTACAGGTGGAGACACGGCTAAATTGTCTAAGATTCAAAGCGATTGGTAGCTATACTAGCTACAATCCATCCTCTTCTCTACCCTCTCTTCTAAGCCAGTTGTACTTGAACTTAGAAGGAAATACCCCCTCTACTCGAGGAAAGAGTTGCTAGACTAGGGAATTAGGGTTACAATATTGGAGAAGACTATTTCTTTGCCACTTCCGATGTGGGGAGCTACAACTTTGCATTTACTATACAAGAAAGATTCATAGTCATAAGAGTTTGCGTATGAAGTAACTTGTTATGATCTGACTATCGAGGAGAACTGAACAGAGAATTGTGAATTTAGAGGGTTGTTAAGTTTTAAATCCTATTCCAAATAAGGTACCGACAAACTAACAAACCAAATGTCTGACTAAGTTCCATATTTTTATTTTATGAAGATACATTTAAAAATCATCAACATTCTAAGTTATTTTTTTCTTCATTTTCTTTTTAAGCACTTATCATTCTAATAAGTGCTCTCTAGAGACTATAAAATCTAAGAATAAGGGGGGTGATGAATCTCCATTTCATCACCTTTATTCTATCATTTTGACCTTAAAACCCTAGTAAATGTCGTGTAAATACCCCTAATTCATGCATTTTAGCATTCATGCATAACTGTGTAAATAGTGTACAAAATATTGTTTTTAATACCAAAATTATAGAATAAATAAAAGAAAAGAAAAATAATACAATATCGAAGATATTTTATGACCTTAAATCCTGAGACCTAGGCATCTCGATGACTAGGTCAACAAGGAATAAAGTAGGGGGAGATAAGCGTCTAAAATACAATAATATTCGAATTTATTTTTTGAATTTTTTATTCATTTTGGGACCCATTTTTAGTACCACATTTTACACCTCAAATAAAGAAACTTTGAACATGAAAGTTGAAGATAGTAAAATGTAGAAAAATATAAATTTGAGTTTGCACAAAAATAATATATAGTGTACAAATTATACTCTAAATAAGATTCCAAAATCCTAACTTCCCAGACCCATATCTCTCAAAAAACTCAAAATATATCAAAGTCACCTTTAATTGCATATAACTTTGAATAAAGCTATTTAATGAAGGTGGTTTCACAATTTTTGGAGTTAAGATGTGAAAGTTAGGTTTTGGACCCCTATTGTACAGTTTACGTGATTAAATTATTAATTTTATTTATTAGTCATTATTTTATAAGTTTATATTTGTTATAATTTTGTAAATATTATTTATAGTATACGTACATATTAAAATAGGAATAAATCAATAAAGAAAAGATTAAAATAAAATATGTAAGGAAAATACATAGATGAAATACCTATATCAGTACCTATGTAATAAATATATCTATTAATTTAAGTTTATATAATATATCAGAAATAATATAATAAAAATATATTTAAGTAATAATTTAAAATTATATAAAATAATAGAATAAAAATTCAAAATAAAATAAAAAGACCTAAAAACATAGATGACTATACCTATAATGTACTCCTAAAAAGTAACTTATAATTAAAAATCCCTAAAAAATAAATAAAAATCATAATAAAATACTTTAAAAAATAACAAATATTTTTTATTTATAATCTAAAATTAATAAATTCATTTATTATTTTTATTATATTTCTAAATAATTTTGAGGATGGTTTTCCTGATCGGTCCACGTAGACAAACCAGGAGGCCAGTTGACCTCAGTCAACTGACTCGCCTACACCATGTAACCTCTCAGACCTCGTTTCAAGCCCGCTTGTCGATTTTCTCCCTACCGTTGCATTCACCAATAAGCCGTGTTTCCTTCTGCGAAGTTATTCCTCGATCATTGAAGATTCATGTGGGTGTATATTTTGGGATGAGGAGCGTCGATTTGGTCGATCTCCCTCGTTCTTTTAGCATCCTTGGTCATTTGTATAAAAGCCCCCTTCTTCCTCCATCCGAATTTTGAACCTTTCTTAACCTAAGCTAGCCCCGTCGTGGTGTGCTCGTGATTGAGGAGGGTGACAGCCTCCTCCCCCAACCCTTCGTGACGGAGTTGGACGTGGTTATGGGCTGATTTCGACCATCATCGAAGTTTGCTTCTGGCGGTTCCATTCTTCAGTTTTATTCCTTTTTTTGCTTAGTCTTAGCTCTTAGGTTAGTCTCCTACCCTTGTTTCATATTTTAGTCGAGTGTTTTATATGTTAATCCCTCGCTGGAGCTTTGCTCCGGCCACCACCTTTAATTCACTGTCCCACCTGTTTCCGACCATATCCAGCCCCCTATCGCCCTCACTCTCCTTCCCTCACAATTCCCTACGTGCTTGCATGCATGAGGTGTTAGCAATTTTGCACCAAGACCATCACAGGTTTTGGATATTCACACTTGCCTTAGGAACTTTTAAATTCAGATATTTATTTTTGTCGAAATTGCACTATGGCCCTCGAGATTTATTTCTTTTGCAAAAATGCCCTTGCCAATAGTGTAGTTTCTCTTAGTTTTTCGTATTTATTTCATATAGCTACATTGCTTTTAAAAAATCTCAAAAAATATATAAAAACTATAAAAACATTTTGAAAAATTCCCCAAAAAATAATTTTTTGTCTATTTATCTTTTTTTAATCTTCAGACCAAAAATCCCTAAAAATTATAAAATAAAACTCAAAAAATAGAACAACACTAAAAATCTTTATAAAAAATTATAAACTCAACAAATTAAAAAATTGTATTTTATGTTTCTTAATTTTATATTATTATCTATATTTTAAAATTATTTTGGAGCAATTTTGACACTGTTTGATATTTTTTCCCCACCATTTGAATTTCAGGTATTTATTTAAATCTTGTATTAGGATATTTTTACTTTAAAAATATATAAAAATTAGCCAAAATTATTAGAAAATAAAAAAAATAAAAGTCTATCTAAAAAATGTTTTATTTTCTTCATTTGATTATTTTATCTAACAATTATATCTATTATAGCCTACATTATATACATACTCTTTATATAGCTTTATACTAATTAAAAAATATAAAACATAAAAATATAAAAAGAAAATACAAAAATAGAACATTAAACATAAAAATATTAAAACAAAAATAGAAAATCTTCCCCACTCTATTCCCTTGCTTCCTATGTTCGACCCCTACTTGCTTGGCATTATACATTCTTAGTAGGGTGTAATAAACTTTAACTCTAGCTCTTACTTGCTTGGTTATCTATGTGGGTTAATTGTTGAAACATCGAGAGGGTTGGAGTAGTCACCTTAGCGACAGTGAGCCTGATTTCTCAGGCCATTATTTAGCGACTCCCATTTTTTCGCTTTTTTGGGGGGTAATAAATTCCCATTCATGTACCTTTATCTTTTGTTTTAGTCTTTAAATCCCTAGCTAAATACATGTGAATACAACTAACTTGCATGAATTAACATTCTTATATTAACATGTAAATAGTGTATAAATACCAATTGAAATTAAAAATTAAAGATCAAAGAAAAGAAAAATAATGGAAGTATCTTTGATTATGACTGATCCTGAACGTTGAGACCAAGTTAAATATTGACTAGGTTGACCAGGAATAAAGCAGGGGGAGATAGGGTGAAATAACGTACAGATATATTCAGAAAACCCTCAAAATGTTAAGTACAATACATTGTGTAAATATCTCCGCACGTATACTATTTTATTTATCACCACATGTACTTCAAATAATAATGTATTCAGCATGAAACTTGTACATATAATGTATATTAAATAATAGAATTATTAACATAAATATATCTTGCACATGCCTCCAAGTACATTTGGTGAAAAAAGTCATAAAAAACTTGATTGATCAATGTCTTTACTATATGAACTCAAATTGAAACAAACACCTCCAATGTATTTCAAATTAAAATATATATCAAATGAAGGTGGTTTTATATTAATTGGATTTAAGATGAAAAAAGCAGCTAATTGAGATACAATAGTACTTGTATCAGTATTTTAAGCCATTGCAATTATTGCATATATGTTTAATCTCTTTGTATTTCTAATTTATTGTATGTATTATATAAAATCTTTTGGAAATATAATAAAAATTAAAACCACTTAAAAATACTAAAAACAATTAATAAAAACCAATAAGTAGGTATAATATACGTATAATGTAATATACATGTATTTATTTGTACATATAAATAAATACATAAAAAACTTAAAAATAGATGGAAATGCCTATAAAATAATATTGTAAATAAATAAATTATATAATTATGGTATTATATATAAAAATACAAATACATACTATATATATATATATCAATACCTATATATAATAACACATAAATAATGCTACCTATTAAATAAGGTTGTAAAAATAAATAAAAATTACAACAACATGGCTTAGAAAATAAAAACCCTTTTATGTTTTAAGTTTACTTAAATAAAATCATTTTCTATTTTTTGAATTTTCTTTCTTTTTTGTTTCTATTTAGTCGTATAGTGAGTTGGCGTGTACCTACGTGGTCCAATTAGAGGTGAGGGGTCGTTGACCTCGGGTCAACAATGCCCTCCCACATTCAAAACCTATCAAAGTTTATTCATGTCGCCTTAGCCCTAATTTTTCCACCTAATTCAAAACTTAGATCAGACCAAATCCTTGATAAAATATGTTCGTTGGAGCACCAGCTTCAACATGAATGCATTAGATCTAATTAACTCCCCTTGTTTCGATCAAAACCCTAATTTAAAGAGTGCATCATGTCTCGTGTTATTATCGCTTCTTTAGATCATTCTAGGAACCCTAATCCATTTCCATATGCATACAGAATTGATTCTGGAGCTCATTCCTTGTGACAGGAAGTGAAGACCTTGATACCAATGCGAGGACAAGATGGAGATTTGTGATTCAACCATAGCCGGAGACACCTCCAAGTAGTTTAGTTCCCAGGCCCTACAGGTCAAGTGAGTCTCTTATTCTTAGCTTTGTAGCTTCTCATTTAATTATGTAGCTTAGTTTAGCAATTAGTTTGCTTTGATTTCATCTTGTTTTGTCTAAAATCCAAAAATCTATGTACATCGGAGATTAGAGCTCCAGTCTTTTTTCATCGTGCTCCTAACCCCATTCCAACTCACTGACCATCCCACTTCCTTTCCCATTGCTTCTACATCAATCATGATTATCCAACCACCTTAGATCTTGCTCAGATCGAGGTCCCAGATCTCCATCAACCTCCTTTATCGGGGATGCTCTGCCCCACTTCATTCCCTGCCTATTCCACCTTAATAAGAGATCGAGTATATCAACCTTGAGCCCATAAGCTAACTGTGCATGTGTTGAGCCAAAAGGACCCTATATAGGGTGGATTCAACCCAGGACTTCACTTTCAGGCAGCCCAAGGAAGAACTAAGCTCCATGCCTCTTCTAGTGAGTCCCGAACCATATTGAGGCCACTTGTAGACCCGAAGGCTTACATACATCTTTTGATACATTCCTCGGCTCGAGAGGTGGACGGTGCAGAAAGGGAGGGTGGATTGAAGCTCGCTCCATGCGGAGATCTTCCCTGTCTTGCCAGCATGCTCCAAGCCATCCAATCCAAAGCATGTTCCAAATGTAGTAGCGGTCATTTGATGAGGATGTAATTCAGTTATTGATCCATCTTAGATATAATCATAATCGTAGATCGAGATGAATCGTTATCTAATCTGAGGTGTTGATCATTTAAGTGAAGCGCATCCAGTCGTTCACTTCCGGAGCACGCACCCAGCATGCAGTCCTTGATGGTCGTTTACTTTTGTCCCCCTCTATCATTTTATATTTTATTTTAGTCCCAAAAATCTTAAGTTGCGTGTAATAAATAGATACAATTTGCACCTTGGACCCCCTACTTTAGATACTTGCATTTTAGTCCATTCCAGGTCACCTTACGTGGACCCCCACGTAAGGCATTTTGTTAGGTATTTTGCGGGCTTGGCCCTTTTATTTCTTGGACCTGTTATGAAATAAAGAGTTATTTTTGAGTAATTACATTCTAGTTCTTTCCTAGCATACCTTTAAAGTTTATTTAATTGTAAAAATTGCTTGCTTGCACCTTAGACTTGCTTAAATGCTTATGAAATGTGTGATAACTTCTCTTTAATTGCAATTAGGTCCTTACCAGCAGATATTTAAGTGTTTTAAATTGGAAATATTGCATGATCTTCAATAAACGTGTGTTTTATATTATTAAAATCATGGAACGTTTATGAAAATTGCATATTGGTCCATGTGCATGCTATTTAACTTTATTTCTTAATTTTATTTATTTTACATACTTTTATTTATCTAAAAAATCATAGGAAAATTATTTTAAGTATCCAGAATAATATTATATCACATATATTTTTGTTGGGTATTTAATACTATTTTACAATTTATAAAAACTATTTTAATTTCTTATTTTATTGTTTTGACTTATAAAATACATAAATATCAAAATACACATCCAAAAATTATCAAAAAGATATATTATTAGAATGAATAGTATTTCACACTTCATATAAATATCAGTAAATTCAAAATAAAAACCGTAAAAGTTTTTAAAACCATACAGAACATCTAAAAATCATATAAAATTGTATAAAAACCAAAAATTGCACTTTTAGTTCGTGAATTTTCTTTATTATATATGTTTTACATTGAAATTAATTAAGGGCCCAATTTGTTTTGCTCTATATTTTGTAGGCCCTAATTAATATTCTAAATTTATGTTTTTTAGTATTTTGTGTTTTTTCTAACGTTGAAAATCCATAATAATTATAAACATTTCTGAAAATCACTAAAATAGAGAAAATACATAAAATCCAAAAATATTTTATTTTATTTATTATGATTTTATTTGACTATTTGAAAAATACAAAACAAATTTTATTTCTCTTTATATCTCTCTCTCTCTCACACATATATTATTATATCTTTTATTTTTAAAACTAATTAAAAATCATATAAAAATTGAGAACAATTTAAAAACCATAAAATATATATTAATTAAATATCCACAAAAACAACTAAAGCAAAAAATAAAAAGGATAAAAATAAGATCAACAAAAATATTTATTAATTAGCAATACCTACTTCATATTTTTAACACTACCATTGTTTGCTCTTCGAGGTTCAAGTATATATACACATTTTTGTAGAGTTAAAATAAATTTATAACTCACACATGCAATTGATTGATTTATTAGTTACATTGTAGGTTTTACTATTGTTGGAATTTCAATTTGTTGATCGGTCCCCTCAACGACTGCTAGTCCAAACTTATTAAGATCAACAAGACCAGCTCTAATCGGGATCTCAATAATATTGAAGGGACCGCATACATCAATATGTATTTGGTCAAGAATACCATTATATTGTGTACCCTTATTTTGGAAGGGTGCTCTGTTCATTTACCTTGAATGCAATGTTCATAGGTAGCTAAGCTTTGGACCTGTAGAAAATCTACGTGTCCATATTTTATCAATCTGTTGATCCTATCAATGGATAAATGGTCAAGACTTTATGTCAAATCATGTTCGAATGATTTATGTTCTCTCTAGATCTTTCAGGGTTTTTTTAGTAGATGTTACATTCATGACAGATTCATTAATGCATAATTCATAGAGTCCACTAGAAGCTAAAAACTATATGTAATATGTTTCACATAACAGTTTATGATAAGCTTCTCACAGAATAAGAACGAATATCCATTTTTAACTAACTTAAATGTAGATAATAAGTTCCTTCTACCATCTAGAATATAAAGACATTCTTTAAGTACAAGGACTCTCCCACTAGATAATGATAGTCTGCATGCCCCGATGGTGAATGTTTCAACAGTTACATCAGATTCTATCTGGATGGTTATCTCTCCTTCATCAAGATTCCTATTTTCTTGAAGTAAATGCAAAAAATTTCATACATGATAGAAGCACTAGAATCGATGATCTAACTACCTTCTCGTCCTACGAGAAAATTAGTTTCAATGATAAATGTAGATTTTATACCTATTGAGGCTTTACTTTTCTCATCAGTGTTCAGTTATTTTAGGAAGTTACGCTTCAAGTGCCTTGGTTTTTTGTAGTGATGCCAAGCATCGGTCTTCTTCAATGATATAAGTGTAAAATGAGAGGACGAGCCAACAGATTGACTTTTCTTCTTTTTTCTGAGTCAGACCCTTCTGAGCTCCATGCTTCTGACCACACTTCCCTTTAACTTGTGCAATCAGTGCAGTACTAGTAGGATTCTCATTCTTCATTATGTATTCTGCAAACTTCAATGAAGCCATGATTTCATCATTAGTTAACCTTAACTTGGTCATGTGGTACGCACCACAATGTTGATGACAAACTTGGGCAAAACTAGCAGAATGAAGTCCGACTACATTTCTACATCCATTTGTGCCTCAAGGGTATCTAGTTCGAAGAGATAATCAAATATTATGATTGTGTGCTCTAATCAAAGTCCCTCCCTGCATCTTATAGTGAACAAGTTCATTCATGATATTTTACCTCTGAGTGTGGTTTATGTTAATGAACATATCTTTCATGTTCAACATTATATCTCGGCAACCTTCCATGTCCACAAGTTGCTTTTGCAGCACATTATACATAAATCCTAGTATATAATACTTGGCTAATGAGTGATCTTCATCATATTTATTGTTTTATTTAAGTTCTTTCAATGGTAAAGGATTGCATGCTTGTTCTTGGTGAACACGTAGCTCATGTGCTCTGTATTAAGAACAAGCTCCAAGTTTCAAATCCAGTCCAAATAATTGGGTCTAGTCAATTGGTTGACCTCTAGAAGTCTGTTGAGAGAGTTCATGGATTTTATATCTGATATTAAGAATGCACTATATTATAACATATAAATAATTACATATTCAAATAAAATCCTTTGATTAAGGATTTTTAAATCAAAGTAGTCTTGCCTTTTAAAATTTTAAAGTACATTACCTTATTAAACTTTCAAAGCAAGATATATACTTATCGTTATATCTTTAGTAAGGTCTAGGATCTCACTTTTACCTTTGTTACACCTCAATAATATGGTAAAATGTAACTTAGATAAAAAGAAGTGGGACCTCATTCCGCCTTTTAAGCCCAACTTGCATTTATCAATTTGGTCTTTAACACCTTAGCCCACCACCATTAAGGTGATGTTGACCCATTATTAATTGAATCAACCACCAACATGAATAGAACTTGCTATGCGCAATCCATTGTCTTAATTATATGAGAAACAATATAAAGGTCACTACGCATACTTGCTTACTCTTTCGAGAAGCAAAGAGCTTGATCCATGTACACTTGTACGTCGGAGCTATGACTTTTCATGGGCGTCTCCAGCGTACAATCCATGGTAATTGAACCCTTCACCTTGATGAGAGACCATGGATGTCATTTATATGATCCTCCACATCTTATTTAATTCGTAGTTAATCATTATGAATCATTTCTTATGATCAATTCTTCGAAGAGAATTACAACTCCATTTATAATAGACTTTTTATTTTAATTGGAACTAGTAATTCATTTAATCATATTAAATCAATTATAAATCCAATCAAACAACAAATAATTTGGGTTTGCTTGATATTACTATATAATATTAGCTCTCACAAGTATGTATTATTCTTGATTTTAGTAATTAGAGTATAACTTGAATTACACATATTACCCTTCTTCGAAATGGAACCAACCAGGTCGGACATATAATGCTAACATGGAGCACTTCCCCGCGGGGTGTCAATTAGTTAATCATTAGCATATCCACAGTCTAGGTACCTTCACCGTCCCGATTAAGAACAATACAATTGGATCAATGTACTTGTAGTTTTATCGGTCATTCCATTGATGATAGGCATGATACTAGTACAATTCACTCAAAAATTTAGGTATCTTCAAATATTTTTGAGATCCTCAATTTCTAGTCATATCAAGCAAACATTTTTGATTTTACATGTAAAAATAGTCTTGCAACTATTGTAAGTAAAACTAGGGTGTTGTCATGAAACATTCATTCAATGGTAGTTGATATTTTATTCAAATATTTCCATAATATGTGAAGTTTTAATTAATCATAGTAACTTTATAATTTCATTGATTTACGTTTAATGATAAATACATTAAAAAAGTTCTTGTGATGATCCAATCATCTACGGACCTATCTTCACTAAATATGGAATATTTAGGACAAACAGAGTCAGAATCACGTGAAATAAATTTGAGTGATTTTCTGGTTTAATTCTTTAGTTAATTAATGTATTTTTAACATATTTAATGAATTAAAAGTAGTTGCAAAAAATATTTTTATTACAGATTCGAGTTATCATGCAAAAACAACAACATTGCAGGAACTTTTAGAACCTTAGTTAATACACCTTTCCAATCTTTGGTAAATATTTTTGGAATATATTTAGATATAATAATACATTTACTTACCCAAAAAAAATTTCAACAGTGGATAAAAAGCATTTATTTTAACAAAAAAGATCCAAAACAAGTATCTTATGCAAAAATAACGAGTCCCCGCACAACGAATATACAGAACCTTGTTCCCTTGAGGTTTGGATCATATGAAAGACATTTGATCAATGATCTGATACCACTTGAAGTCTATAATTTAGGACTTAGTGCATCACGGAAGCGTGAAGATCAAGAGTAATTAGTCATACTAGTTACAAGGGACAGTGAAATTTAAAAAATTTAATAAGATGAAACCACATGATATGAGAACCATTCTCATATTGTTTCATCAAAATCACAAATGAGTAAAAGGATTATCTCTTGGAGTGTGTTTCTGATCTTGTGTCTCTAAACGAAGAGATCTCTTATCTCAAGTCTGATCCAACGAAGGATGCATTTGCAAGAGCGTGCATGGATGCGACGCGTGTTTTCTGCAATCCGAGTTGATGATCTGAGAAATGAACCTCCTAATTTCATCTCACAAAATCCGTAGCCTTCCTCCCAAGCATGGAGCACTAAAGATGACAGAGAACTAGGGATGTCAGCGGGTCGGGTTTGGGGCGGGTATTACTATTCCCAAACCCATACCCATTTATAATATCACTACCCATACCCGCCCATTTATTAAGCGGGTAATTTCTAGCGGGTACTCATGTACCCGTCGGATACCCTGTACCCAATGGGTACCCATATCTTCGACAAGGTAAATCTTAAGTTGTTTGTAACTGTATACAAGATTTTCACAGATAGACGAAATAGAGTGAGATTATGTAATATGGTGATTCATAAAAATGTGCAATTTATAGAGAACATTAAATGTTTATAAATGTTAAGTGTTTAACTCTTTTGTATTTATAGTTTTTATTTATTGAATGCGCAAAAAGTTAGTTAAATAAGAAAAAATGGATGGAGAGGAGAAAATTGAGTTTGATGTTTATACATGTAGATCGATACATATTAGATATGAAATGAATTTGGATCTAGTTTGATTAAAATGCAACATACACATATATCTTTATATATATTTTTTATTCGGGTTTGGAGCGGGTTCGGGTACCCATAAGGCAATCCCAAACCCGTACCCATACCCGCATGGGTAGTCAATTCAAAACCCAAACCCGTCCAAAAGTAAATGGGGCGGGTTTCGGGTCCTTAAATGGGGCGGATTTGGGTCGGGTACCCAATGGGTAGACCCAGATTGACATCCCTACAGAGAACCATGAGCAGTTGATCTTGCAGCACCACGGCATTGTGACGGCGACGAAGCTCTCAACACCCTCAAGTAGATGGCCATTGGGGTATGAAAGAGAGATTATGGATTCATATGAGAAGAAGAAGAGAGAGAGAGATTTATTGCTTTTTACTTGTATGTTGATGTTGTAAAAGAAAGAGCTAAGGCTAGCCTCTTTTATAATAAATTGGATGATTACTGCAATAAAAATATTATTTAGCAATAAATCATTTGATGACAATTAATTGATTTGTTACTAATAGTTGACTTTACCAATAAAACAAATCTACTGTAACTATAGCAAATGTTTTAGTTGACAAATTATAGTAGTTATATAATTATGTGTCACAATTGTTTTTCAGTTAGTGACATTTGCCTTTCATGCATCATTAAAAAATCACATAAATTTTTATTCAACATATATATATGGTGTCATTCTTGAAATTAAGTTCATTGATTTTTCCACTCTTATTTTGGTATTTGAATTGTAGTATAATTTTTTATTAGTTATTGTTTTTTCTCTTAATTTTAAAAATCCAACCCTCCAATATCTTGTTACATCTAATATCATATTATAAGACACTTATGGAGATCTCCATCGCATATACATATATATGGGGAAAATGTGGTTGCCCTTTGGGGGAGCTAACTTAGCTTCCCATCCTATTTTTTATTTTCTTTTTATTTTTTTAAATGCTTCTGTAAATTTTCATAAATATATCCCAAATTATGTCATTCAAATTTCATGTGAAACAAAGACTCATATGGCCTCCATCTAGATATTGCAGGTTTCAACTATTCTGCGACCATTATAAATGATTGTTTGGATGGAGTCCATAGGAGTCTCTATTTCGAACGAAACCTGAATAGCATAATATAGGGATATAGTGATGAATTACCATGGAAGTGTTTTAAAAAAATAGAAAGAAAGGAAAAATGAGACGGGGGAACTAAGTTAACATGCCCTCGAGAGCAGCCCCATTTTTCCCTGTATATATATATTTTACAAGTTCATTCTATATTGTATATTGCACTTAATGTTGATAATGAAGGAAATGTTTTTTTTGTTAAGATGATGTTTTGTATATTATATTTTAATTATTTTTGAATCATCTCTTTATGGAATATCCTAACGTTCCTCCTAAGATTAGTCGAAGTTTTTGATTTTTATATTCATTGAAATGAGCAATATTGTGTTGTATATGAGCATAGACCGTGGATTTTTTTATAAAGACACATCATGTTTCGATAGTCAATATATGTTAAAAAATTGATATTTTGTTACAAATATATACAATGGTGTTAAAAAACATTGTGTATAGTTTGCGTGACTATATATGTACCATAATGAAAGGATTTAAGGTATGGTATCTTAGCATTTTAGAAAATCATTTATAACAATATTTCTCTCGAAAAATAAAAGAACAGTCCATTCACAATAACATTAATCCTTAAATTTTCAAATAAAATACTTAAGCATATACAAAAAAATCTCCTTAACTTCTTTCCCTTTTCCGGGCACACACCCCTTCGACAAAAAATTCACGTGCACACCTCCCCTTTCCTTAATGGCACATACCAAAAATTCCATGAGGAATCACCTCTCCCCATTAATCGAACTCTGTATTTGAGGAGATCTCTCTCCAAATCCCCTCTTTTCTTCTCTTCTCCACATTCTCTGCTACATACCCATGTTTTGGTTCCTTCCACCATTTCTCTAAATTCTCTCCACACCATTTTCTCTCCGCACCACTTCCCCTTCCCATTTTCCAGAAATGGAAATAATTTCCTTCCATTCCCCATTAATTGAACTCTACAGTTGAAGAGATCTCTCTCCCAATCCCCTCCTCTTTTCTTCTCTTCTCCACATTCTCTACTACATAACCCTATTTTGGTTCCTTCCACCATTTATTTAAATTCTCTCCTCAACATTTTCTCTCCACACCACTTCCCCTTCCTATTTTTCATAAATGAAAATGGTTTCCTTCCACTCCCCATTAATTGAACTTTACAGTTGAGGATATCTCTCTCCAAATTCCCTCCTCTTTTCTTCTCTTCTCCACATTCTCTGTTGCATACCCCTATTTTGGTTCCTTCCACCATTTCTCTAAATTCTCTCCACACCATTTTTCTGCTATCTCCTTCAGTTCAATGTCTGTCATCGTCTTCCGAGTACATCTTCAAGATCATCCATGATCATCTCAAGGTACGTTGCAGATCCAACTATATATATATATATATATATATATATATCACGTTACTATTTAAGTATTATATTTTTTCCTTCTATTGCACTTGTTGATATTTTTTAATGATATTGGATTGCTTCGATTATAATTTAAATTGGAATTATGATTGGTTATAGTTTTATTGTGGTGGATGTAAATCCGAAGTTGCCGTCTAGAAGTGTTACTTGGATCTAGTGGAGGACTCATAATTTCATATGAATGAGGGTACGCTAATATAGAAGATGACTATCATTTTACAAAAATTAATGTCGGTCAAATATATTGGATAGATTAAAGAGATGATTTTTTTATTAATCGTGCTTGCTAATCTGCAATAACTTGGAATGCATAGCACATTTTTTATTACATAACAATTTTGGAGTATGGTTCATTAAGAAATTTCTAAGATAAGTATCACATATATTGGATACACAATACATATTAAACTCATTATAAAAAATTCTATAAATGGATGAATATTAATCACATAATAATTATAATTGCGCAACACGAACCCATTTATTATATATAACATGAGAGAGAAACTTTGCAATCAGTGATAAATCAGAAATACCCGTAAAAAGCATCAAGAATATTGTAAATACTATTTTAAATCCTCATTTCCAAATAATTTGAAACAGAAATTAAAAAATATTGATCCATCTTACGACTAAAAAGAGAGCTTCAATCTTCTAAACTATTAAATAACGAAATACAATTTAACGTTAACCAATGGGCATTGATCATGACAAATAAATAATGCAATATATGAATATTATTATTTTTAAAAACAAGAAGATAAATAATTTCTCTTTATATTTGATGGTTGGAGTCAATGGACCCATTTAGACCAGCAGGTGGAGCTTGATTCGGTGTGTATATGTGAGCTGAAATACAACAAACATATGTGTATAATCACAGTAACAAATTAGCTCATGATAACAAATAATTTAAATCATTTGTTGCAGTAAATTTATATAAAAAATGAATATTTATAATTATTTACTGTATAGTTATTTTTATTTTGAAAATTCACTGTATTGGCGTCTCGAATTTATTACCTCATTTTTCTATTGGAATTCAACTATATTTGTTTTCATATGAAACAAATTAAGGAGAATTTTAAGCAAATGACAAGGTTTAAAGATTGATATCCACTAATGCCATTAGAACCTTCAAAGCACTTCTCTACCCAATAAATTAGGGCAAAGTAAACACAACGTACGATCAAATATTATATCCCAGTTTTCAAATTTTGAAAGACAGAAATATCATTATTATTTCTAAAATTTCTTTCAATGTCTTTCCGATCTTAAGTCACATAAGTCTCTAGCATTTAAATTGAAGTAAATTTTAAAGATGAGGAACCGATGTATAATTCATACAATAGGTTATTATATATGTGATAAATATAACGCATAAGTATGGATTTTTGAAGATGCAAATGATAAATAAAATTTAATATTATATACATCATTGAGATGCCTTGAATCATAATCTGCTACTCAACTTAATGTTTTATATTTTCATATTTCTATTTTTATATGGTACTCTTTACATTATCTATTATTTTGTGTATGTGTGAGTGTATATTTTTTTTGTGTGTGTATAGGATTTCCTTCCGATAGGATGTAGTCATTCCTAAGTTCAGGAAGCCGACCCTTTTTTGTAAAAACTACAATGACTTGAGTAGAATACGTTTACAGCTTGCATTATAATGTGAAGTATTTAAGTTTGTATTATAATATGTGGTGTTGGGACATGACTTGCTAGTGTCGTCTCTTCTCGGATACCGGATGAACCCTTGAATATGGATGCGCAATCAACTACCACTGTAGAAGTACGTGAAAGAAAGAACAACCTATATAACGGTAGACAATCACCTCTCATGACCATCAGAAAAGAAAGATCAATATAAATTAGAACAAGTACAACTCTCTTAGTTCTCTCGCTCTCCCATCTCTTTCTTCTCACCCCCCCCCCCCAAGGGTTACATTATTCTTAGTGTATCCCTCTTGTTCTGGTGTATAGACAATGCCTCCACCCTCCTCTATATATATTCTAGTTTCAACCCCTACTCATATTCTCCATAGGGTTATAAATAGAATACAACTCAACTACTACTATGATTAGGAGTTCAATCCCATTAGGCTTCTTAATCCTAATTTAACTCTAATCTTAACAATCTCCCCCCTTGAATTGAATTTCATCACGATCTCTTCATCGTCTTGAGTCACCATTGGGCCATCATCGTCATTTGTAGGTTTCGTTAACAGGATCTCACCCAACTATGGATGATGCACCCCTCACTGGGTGCCCTCAACATGTCCTCTCTCGAGCACTCGCACAACTCAGCATTGTACCTCATGATATAACACAAAAATCTCCCGTGAATAGAGACTGTGCCGACATCCTCTAGTAAAGTGAATCACACTGCTTCTCCTTGTTGCGTAATTTGGTAGAAGATATGTCGATAACATGTCGATCTCTCATCATATTTCTTGTCTTGGGATTAATAGGAACTCCATCACCTGTCACGATCCTCCCCTCAAGCTTATACACCTTGTTCAGCATCCTCGTCCCACGCATCATCATGCATGCTTCTTTGCTCGATCTGAGAACCCCCCTTCAATGGTGACTCGATATCCACATGACTCGATCGTTCCTAGTGAAATCAGATTGTTCTTGACTGTAGGAATGTGTTTGACACCTATTAGAGTTTATACTACTCCATCAAACAAGTGGAATTGCATTGATCTAATCCCTTTGACATAGTGAACCTCTTCTCTTCTCATCTTGATCGTTCCATTATTGCATGCCTAACATGTAATGAACTTCTCATTGGATGAGCACACATGATCTGAATATGCCGATTCCAAAAGCCATCTTGAATCAGGCTTCATCTCCCTAGAGTATGCTAACAAGTATCCCTCGCAGATTATGGTGGAATCCTTCTGGTCGGATTCAAAATCAACTACCTTCTTCTTTCTTTTCTCCTTCTCACATCTCTACTCCTCGTCACTAGAAGCATCTACGAACCTCATGACTTATATCGACCTATAAATCTTGTATCCCTTGATCTTGAATGTCTACCCTCGATTGTTAGAACCTGACCTTCATCATACGTTACCTCATTTATCGACCTCCGTCAAGACTCATTCATAAGAAATGAAGCAACCGTCTCGTCTAATGTCATAGACTCCGTGTCATGGAATAACATCGTCACAATATTATCGTAGGGAGATAGAAGGAAACTCTACATGCTCAGTGCCTTATCCTCCTCCTTAAAGAGATATTCTCCTTCCTAATTCTTCTCCTCAAGTGTAAAGCCATGATCTTAGCATCTCTTGAATCCTATATCATAAGATTCGACTCGTCAGGAGAAAACCAACGGAATTTGTTTCGTATGAATCAGACTTCATTTCGATTTGTTATGATTTTCGGAAGAAAGAGAAGTAAGGAGGGTTAAGACGTCATTAACCTGTAATGACTGTCATTAATACTAATTAATAATTAAAGAAATTAATGATGGATTGAAAACTGTTAATGATCATTAGCAAATACTAATCAGTAGTTGGCAAAAGATAAGCGCAAGCCACGAAAGTTAAATCGCGATAAGTGAAAGTTAATCACAATTAGTGTTAATTAAGCGTCATTAGCGAATCTAGAATCCTCTGGAATGCTCTAACTTGAGCACTAATTTTCGGCTAAGTTTTGGCCAAAACCATGGACTGCTAACCGCGGTTAAGGGCTAAATCATGATTTACTAACCATGGTTAGCGGTTTTTTAGAGCCTATAAATACCCCTCTACTCATTCATTCTCTACAATTTCCACTACCACCACCACCCAAGGGCTAGGGTTGAGAGGTTAAGAGGAGGAGTGGGAGGCAGGGAAAGAACGCTAACGAAGTGCTGCCGGCAGAACGAGGAGGAGGGAGGTATGATCCTCTCTTAGTTTGCTTCGTAAGCTAGACTTTCAATTCATCCTCTTTTCTTCCAAATTTTGTTCTTGATTCATCTTTCTTTCCGATTCGTTTCCTATTGTGGTTCGAGGAGAAATCTGTGTAACACCTTACTTAGGTGTCGACGACTATGCACGTTAGTGAACCCTGTGATTCGTCACACATTCACTCACCTAAGACGCGTGGTGTCTACTGATTCTCCAGAGCTTATTGTTCTTTCTTTTCCGTTTCTTTTAATTATTTTGATGGAGAAATCCGTTTAATACCCTACTTAGGTACGGACGGTTATGCACGTCAGTGAACCCTGTGATTTGTCACACATTCACTCACCTAAGATGCGTGGTATTTATCGATTCTCCATCATTTGCAGTTTGATTATATTATTTCAGCTTCATTGTTAATTTCCTCTCAATTGATTTTATAGAGGAAACTCTTTTCGTTTTTATTTTGAAATATGTCCCGATTTAAGGGGAAACTCTACCGAAATTTTTCGAGAAATATATCCCGATATAAGGGGAAATTCTGCCGAAATGTTTCGAGAAATATGTCCCGATATAAGGGGAAACTCTATCGAAATTTTCCTAGAAATATCACCCGTATAAGGGGAAGCTCTGCTGAAATTTCAAGAGAAAATATGTTCTTACCGTTCTTCGTGTTCTTCACGTTCTTCGTGTTCTTCATTCGTTCTTCGCATTCTTGACACGATCTTAGCGATTTTGATAAGAAAATGAAATTCGATTTTTTAGAAGCCTTAAAACATCCTTTCTGAAAACGCAACACGATAAAGAATTGCATACGCAAGAGAGAGCTCGATTAGGTAACGAAATCCTTCCTTTTGCTGTTGGGTTTTCATACGAGATTATTGAAATCCTTGATTTTATGTTATGTGTTATGAAGAACCCTAATTTTGACTATTTTTGAAAAAGTCTAAAGAGTTGCTTTGTGATTCCCACTAAAATAAGGTTTAAGCATAGAATTGATTTAGTGGCTTGGAAAGTTAGGTTTTGGGAGTTAAAATAGGCATAAATACGAGTATATATGCATATGAATAGTATATATGTGATTCTATACTAAGTGTTGCTGATTATGCAAATCGAAGACTTAAAGAAAGAATTACATCAAGGGAATTGATGTGGTTTGAGTTGGATCCTGAAAAGGATCGTGTGTCACATTAAGGATGACTGGGAGCAGAACTACAAGTCGGGCATGCAACCTGTAAGCTTGTCGGAAGGAACCCGTATTGGTGTTTCTCTACCTAGATGGTACACGATTGTCCTGTTATGATAAGTGTGCACGAAATGAATGATTTGCAATGTGTGGTACCGGGAGCCAATATCTTCGGATTGAACGACGGAAGATGTGGTCATACCATGTGGAGGTACGAGTGGTTCAATAGCAGCTGGGTCACGATAATATGTATTTAAGCCGCTAGGTTATAATGTTAGCATGAGATTTTAAGCAACTGAGTCCTCGAGGATGGTGTGCTCGTTTGTTTTCCAGGATGAGGGTTTGAGATCCTGATTAATAAAAGAAAAGAAAATTGTCAGGGTAATATTGGAGGATTGGTTGAGGCGACGTGCGACAGCATAAGCTTACCAAGATCAATACAATCTCCAACCCCGAAGTGTCCACAGCTTCGGAGTCCAAGAATGGTGGGGTTCCCCTGGACTAATCCTTGATGTGGAATAGAAAGGAATAGGACTTAAATTAATGAGAAGGAATGAAACCTTTTGTGATAACAAGTTTTGAAAAAAATTACACAATTTGTTTGCTTTTCTCTTCTTAATTACTTAGCATTCGCTAATTTTTATCCTATGATTGATGGAAACCCAACAGGTGTTGTTGAGCAAGCACAAGGACTTTAGTAATCCAGCCAGTTAACATAGTCATCCAACCAGCCACGGTAGCTCTTCTCTGTAAGATAGTTAGTAATCTTTTGTGTATTTTCCTTTCAAGTTGATATACATGTAAATGGTTATAGTGGAATAATGTTTTATGTGAACCTTATTTTTGTGAATGGAAAAGTATTTAAATACTTTCTTCTTAGTATTTTTATTTGCAGTCTGTTTATGAATGTTAGTTGTGATTGCAGAATAATTTATTACTGAGTAATCAGATCCAGATATAGGAGGATTCGATGACCCGAGAAACGAGATCGTGAAAGATTGGTATCAGAGCCCAATTACTCCAGTACTTTATTTAGTAATTGAAAACTATGAGCGGTATTTAGAAGCTAAGGTTGTAATAAGATCCTTTGATCTTAATAATTGATTGTAGTATCATTCTCTAGTCATTGTCCATTATGTACATCCTGCTAAGACATATAGGATCTGACCTTTGACCTTGACTCATCCTAGGATCATATAAAACCAAGACGTGTCTAGACAATTAGTGGTTATGATGACAATGTTCCAAGACATGGGGCAAAGGCAACAAGCATTGGAGGAGATGCTCAATGCACAAGATAAGCGACCCGAGGCATCTAAGCCTACGGATGCTAGGATTGAAGATTCTATCCATCTTTCTGAGGAAGAATCCAGTTACCATCCTTCAATTGAGTCTTCTCCTTTCCCGATTGAAGGAGCAATGGAGAAGGCCCTTCTTAGACACCAAATATTACTAGACAATTACCAAAAGGGAAAGATTCCTCGATTTAAAGGTGTAGACACACCTGCCACGGCTGAATTATGACTCGATGACGTTAATAAGATGTTGAGGATAATCCATGCACCAGTTGACACATGTGCGTACTTTGCTCATTACTCCCTAGCAGATTATGCACGACGATGGTGGAGACCAATTTCCAAGAAATTAGCAGATCCTGTTTCATGGGATATCTTTGAAGAGAGGTTCCGAGCTCACTTATGTCCCTCTCATTGGAAAGAATTAAAAAGGAGAGAGTTGGATTCTCTGAACCCAGGTTCTAAGACCGTACGAGATTATCATTTCCACTTTACTGAACTACTACGTTACTCACCAACTCTAGAAGCTTCACCACGAAAGTGTCTTACCAAATTTGTTAGCGGTCTTCAAGGAGATCTGCGAGAAAAGCTTGCTGGTTTTAGAGCAACAACCATAGATGAAGAAATGGATATTTCCTCTTGTATTGAGATGGGAGGGATGAAAACCGCCAAAGAAGAAGTTTTTACGTTAATGGTGGACCATCCAAACACAAGGCACATTATAACCGTAGAGATCGTCGCTATCATCCAGATGGTTCCAGTAAAATCTTACCATAGACCATGGGTCAGGACTTATCAGGAAGAGGGGGTTTCTCTAGACCTCCACTATACCCTTGTAACTCAGCACCAGGAACTAATACCTCTGTGGTTGGGTCTTCAACTCATACAGTAATACGTGAATTTTATCACTATCATTAAGAAGGTCATATTAGGAAAGATTGTCCACAGTTGAGAGGGTCAGGGTTTAAACCAACCCCAATTAACAATATAACATCCACCTTGAGCAATGGAGCAACACGCGGAGAAAGAAATTATAGAGGTCATGGCTCACAAGGAGCGTCTCCTACACAGCAACCACCATAAAGTGTTGCGGGATCTAGCTTGCCTATTCCTAATGGCCAACTCAATGCAATCACTGAAGAACAAGCCTACAATTTAGGCACGATCGTACGAGGTACCGTTACTATTCATGGCTTCTCAGTACATGCCTTATTTGATTTTGGTGCTTCACATTCTTTTATTGCTCGACGGTTAGTATCCACTTTGGGTAAGGTACCATTAGAAGCATAATTGTCCTATCTGATCAAGGGATCATGAGGACAAGTATTTATAATCCGAGAAATCCTGGATGATTATGTAGTACTGATAGCAGGACATCAGTTACCTATTTCCCTATTACTTATTGAATTGGATGCCTATGATCTCATCCTTGATTGTTTTCAGAAGACAGTAATGTTTCACCTACTAACTCGATAGAGTTCCAGTTCATTGGAAAGACATCCAATGATAATGTCGAATACATATCTACTCTAAAGGCTCAACAACTATTAGAATAAGGGTGCTAAGGGTATTTAGCTTATGTAACCACTACATCAGGGTCAGACAGAATGATGGAAGATATACCTATCGTGTGCGAATTTCCTGATGTATTTCCAGAGGAACTACCTGGATTACCACCTGAGCGAGATATTGAATTTGAAATCTCTCTTATAGCTGATACTCAACCTATCTCTATCCTTCTATATAGGATGGCACCAGCTGAGTTACAAGAGTTAAAGGTACAATTGCAAGAACTATTAGATAAAGGATTCATTCATCCTAGTACTTCAATATGGGGAGCACCTGTCTTATTTGTCAAAAAAAAAGGATGGGTCAATACGATTGTGCATTGACTATAGACAGTTAAACAAGAGGAAAGTAAAGAATATGTATCCTCTACCAAGAATAGATGATCTCTTTGACCATTTACAGGATTCAACTGTGTATTTCAAGATTGACTTAAGATCTGGATACCATCAGTTGAAGATAAAAGATGCGGATATCCCCAAGACAACCATTCAAACTAGATACGGACATTATGAATTCTTAGTTATTCCTTTTGGACTAATAAATGCCCCAACAACTTTCACGAATCTAATGAATAGAGTATTCAAGGAGTTCTTATATCACTTTGTAGTAGTCTTTATTGATGATGTGCTTATTTACTTCAAGGATAAGTATATGCGTGAATACCATCTCAGGCGGGCACTTGAAACATTAAGGAAGAACAAATTGTATGCTAAATATAGAAAATGTGACTTCTGGTTATCTGAAGTATCTTTCTTACGCCATGTTATTTTTGGAGAAGGTATATCAGTTAATCCTACAAAGGTTAGTGCGGTGAAGAATTGGGAACGCCTGAAAACTGTCACAGAAATACGATCTTTTTTGGATTTAGCTGGATATTATAGAAGATATGTGAAGGACTTTTCACGAATAGCACTGCTGATGACTAGGCTAACTCGGAAGGAAGTCCCATTTATATGGTATGACACATGTAAAGCTAGTTTTCAGACACTAATAAAATGTCTAACATCTACACCTATCCTTACTCTACCCTCCGGGAGTGAAGGGTTTATAGTGTACACTGACGCATCCAGAGAAGGACTTGGGGCAGTCCTTATGCAACATGGTAAGGTAGTTATGTATGCATCACGACAGCTCAAAACACATGAAAAGAACTACCCAACACATGATCTTGAATTAGTTGTTGTAGTTTTTGTTTTAAAGATATGGAGACATTACCTCTATAGTATTACATTTGAAATCTTCACTGATCATAAAAGCTTGAAATATCTATTTGATCAGAAGGAACTCAACATGAGACAAAGACGGTGGCTAGAGTTGTTGAAAGACTATGATTGCACTATCTCCTATCACCCTGGTAAGGGGAACGTCGTAGCAGATGCCCTTAGCAGAAGAACTTAATCACCTGGGTTGGTGAGTGTTATCCACTTCTGGAGTTTACTATCAATGTTAAGTGAATGGAAACCATTTGATAGTAGTGCTAATACTGTAACTATTCCTCACCAATACAAACCAAAGATCTGGGATAGAATAAAGAAAGGACAAGAGGATGACCCGATCCTTAAAGACTTGAGACAACAACTTGAGAAGAATGAGATAGAGGAATTCCAGATACAAGATGTGTTACTGTATAACTATCATAGAGTTTGTGTACAAAACACACCTGAACTAAGGAAAGACATCTTACGAGAAGCGCACTGCTCAAGATTATTTGTTCATCCAAGAATTACAAAGATGTATAAGGATCTTCATTCATACTTTTGGTGGCCGGGAATGAAGAAAGATATTGCTGAGTTTGTGAATTCATGTTTCACTTACCAGCAGGTAAAGGCTTCATACCAAAAGCCACCGAGATTATTGCAACCCCTCCCTATACCTGAATGAAAATGGAAAAGCATTTCCATGGATTTCGTTACTGGCTTACCTCATACGACTGGCAGTAAAGATAGTATATGGGTTATAATTGATCGTCTGACGAAGGTAGCACACTTTATTCCAATAAGCTTATCTTTCACTCCAGACCAATTTGCCGAGTTATATATTACACATGTAATCCGCCTCCATGGTATCCCAAAGGAAGTAGTTTCCGATCGAGATTCACGATTCACCTCACACTATTGGAAGAACTTCATGAAAGCCTTAGGCACACAACTATGCTTGAGTACAACATATCATCCACAAACAGATGGTCAATCAGAACGTACTAATCAGACTTTAGAGGATATGTTATGAGCATGTGCCTTGGAATGGAAAGGATCATGGTTGAAACATTTACCTCTTGCAGAATTCAAATACACCAACAGTTATCATACAAGTATTGGCATGACACCATTTGAAGTACTTTATGGACGATGGTGTACTACTCCTTTGTGTTGGCAAGAGGTCGGGATAAAGAACCTTTATGATTCAAATAGAGTACAAGAGATACGAGAAGTTGTAGACCTTGCTCGAAAATGACTATTTAATGCTCAAAGTCGCTAGAAAAGCTATAGTGATACTAGGCGAAGAGACCTTGAGTTTGAGGTAGGTGACTTTGTATTTCTCAAAGTATCACCTATGAAGGGAATTAAAAGGTTTGGTGTGCATGGGAAGTTAGCACCCAGGTTCGTGGGTCCCTTTGAAATTATTTAGCATATTGGAAAAGTGACATACAGACTTGCACTTCCTCCACATCTTTCGGTAGTACATGATATTTTTCATGTATCAAATCTGAGAAAGTACGTTAAGGATCAAGAGCATAAGATAAGTTATGATGATTTACATATTGAGCCAGACTTGACATATCAAGAGATACCTGTGCAAATACTTGACAGGGATATCAAGAAGTTGAGAAACAAAGAGGTGCCTCTAGTTAAAGTGTTATGACGCAACCAAGAGTTTGAAGAAGTAACATAAGAATCTGAGGTAGAAATGAAAGAAAAGTACTCGTACTTATTTGAATAATAAAACTATAAATTCGGTATATGTTCATTCTAAATGAAAGGACAATCATTCTTTTTAAGGTTGTTATATTCTCAATCATCTTTAAGGTTGTTATGCATGTATCTCTAGTCTCGAGGAAGAGTCTTCCATTAAGGTTGTTATAATTGTAAATCCATGAAGTTAGCATCTCTCGGATCCTATATCATAAGATCCGACTCGTCAAGAGAAAACAACGGAATTTGTTTCGTGTGAATCGGACTTCGTTTCGATTTGTTATGATTTTCGGAAGAAAGAGAAGTAAGGAGGGTTAAGAAATCATTAACTCGTAATGACTGTCATTAAGACTAATTAAGCATGATTAAAAAAACTGATGATGGATTGAAAACTGCTAATGATCATTAGCAAACACTAATCAATAGTTTACAAAAGATAAGCATAAGCCGCGAAAGTTAAATCGCGATTAGTGAAAGTTAATCACGATTAGTGTTAATTAAGCGTCATTAGCGAATCTATAATCCTATGTAATGTTCTAACTTGAGTCCTAAGTTTCGAATAAGTTTTGGCCAAAACCATGAGCGAAAACCATGGGCTGCTAACTGTGATTAAGGGCTAAACCATGATTTACTAACCATGGTTAGCGGTTTTCCGGAGCCTATAAAGACTCCCCACACATTCATTCTCTACGATTTCCACTACCATCACCACCCAAGGGCTAGGGTTGACAGGTCAGGAGGAGGAGTGGGAGGCGGAGAAAGAACGCTAGTGAAGCACTACCGGGAGAATGAGGAGGAGGAATGTATGATCCTCTCTTAGTTTGCTTCGTAATCTAGACTTTCAATTCATCCTCTTTTCTTCCAAATTTTGTTCTTGATTCATCTTTCTTTCCGATTCGATTCCTGTTGTGGTTCGAGGAGAAATATGTGTAACACCCTACTTAGGTACATGCGGCTATGCACGTCAGTGAACCTTGTGATTCGTCACACATTCACTCACCTAAGACGCGTGGTGTCTACCGATTCTCCAGTGCTTATTGTTCTTTCTTTTCCGTTTTTTTAGTTATTTTGATGGAGAAATACGTGTAATACACTACTTAGGTGCGGGCGGCTATGCATGTCAATGAACCATGTGATTCGTCACACATTCACTCACCTAAGACGTATGGTGTCTACCGATTCTCCATCGATTGCAGTTTGATTAAATTATTTCTGTTTAGCTGTTATTTTTCTCTTGATTGATTTTATAGAGGAAACTCTTTTCGTTTTTATTTTGAAATATGTCCCGATATAAGGGGAAACTCTGCCAAAATTTTCTGAGAAATATGTCCCGATATAAGGGGAAACTCTGCCGAAATTTTCTGAGAAATATGTCCCGATATAAGGGAAAACTCTGCCGAAATTTCCTAGAAATATCACCCGTATAAGAAGAAGTTCTGCTGAAATTTCAAGAGAAAATATGTTCTTGGTGTTCTTCGTATTCTTCGTGTTCTTCATTCATTCTCGCGTTCTTGACACGTTCTTAGCGGTTTAGGTACGGAAATGAAATTCGATCTTTTCAGGAGACTTAAAACCTCCTTTCTGAAAATGAAACACGATAAAGAATTGCATACATAAGAGAGAGCTCGATTAGGTAACAAAATCCTTCCTTTTGTTATTGGGTTTTAATACGAGATTATTGACATTTTTGATTTTATGTTATGTGCTATGAAGAACCCTAATTTTGGCTATTTTTGTAAACGTCTGAAGAGTTGCTTTGTGATTCCCACTAAACTAACGTTTAAGCATCGAATTGATGCAGTGACTTGGAAAGTTAGGATTTGGGAGTTAAAATAGGCATAAATACGAGTATATATGCATATGAATAATATATGTGTGAGTCGATACTAAGTGTTATTGATATGCAAATTGAAGACTTAACGAAAGAATTACATCATAGGAATTGATGTGGTTTGAGTTGGATCCTGAAAAGGATCCTGTATCACGTTAAGGATGATTGGGAGTATAACTACAGGTCGGGCATGCAACCTGTAGGTTTGTCGGAAGGAACCCGTATTGACGTTTCCCTACCTAGGTGGTACATGCTTGTCCTGTTATGATAAGTGCGCATGAAATGAATGATTTGCAACACGTGGTACCGGGAGCCAATATTTTCGGGTTGAACGACGGAAGATGTGGTCGTGCCATGTGGAGGCACGGGTGGTTCAATAGCGGTTGGGTCACGATAATATGTACTTAAGCCGCTAGGTTATAATATTAGCCTGAGGTTTTAAGCAACCAAGTTCTCGAGGACAGTGTACTCATTTGTTTTCCATGCTGAAGGTTTGAGACCCTGATTTATAAAAGAAAAGGAAATTGTCAGGGTAGTATTGGAGGATTGGTTGAGGCGACGTGCGACGGCATAAGCTTACCAAGATTAACATAATCTCTAACCCCGAAATGTCCACAGCTTCGGAGTTCAAGAATGGGGGGGTTCCCCTGGACTAATCCCTGACATGGAATAGAAAGGAATATGACTTAAATTAACAAGAAGAAATGAAACCTTTTGTGATAACAAGTTTAAAAAAAATTATACAATTTTTTTGTTTTCTCTTTTTCGTTACTTAGCATTCGCTAACTTTTATCCTATGATTGATGGAAAACTCAACAGGTGTCGGTGAGCAAGAGGAAGGACTTTAATAATCCAGCCAGTTAACATAGTCATCCAACCAGCCACAGTAGCTCTTCTTTGTAAGGTAGTTAGTAATCTTTTGTGTATTTTCCTTTCAAGCCGATGTACATGTAAATGGTTATAGTGGAACAATGTTTTATGTGAACCTTATTTTTGTGAATGGAAAAAATGTTAAAATACTTTCTTATGAGTATTTTTAATTGCAGTCTATTTCTGAATGTTACTAGTGATTGCTGAATAATTTATTATTGAGTAACCATATCCGGATATGGGAGGATTCGATGACCTGGGAAACGGGGTCGTGAAATCAAGTGTGAGCAAGTCTATCAGAATATTGTTGAATTCATCCAAGTGCATTGCAAGCTTTATCACGTTGGTTATCTTTAAACGATAAAGCTTCTTCTTCTGTGTCGATAGCCGATTCGTCAAAGATTTGGACTTTTATCATCCCTCGAGCTTCATCAAAACCTTCACCAGATCCTTTACGATGACTTCACGAAGAGTGTTGTTTGTCAAGAACACGTGCATTGTATTGATCATGAGATTCCTCATCTCCTTCCACTCTCCCTCTTTTATCTTATCTAGCTTCTTTTCTTTATCCTTGAGAGCTTTCACAAGTCCTTCTCACGTGAATATGTTCTTCACCATTGTTTTCATAAGGTGAAGTCATTCTTCCTATTGAAGGGTTTTACAGAGAATGATTCACCCTTCGATGAACATTTTGCCATCCACTTTCTTATCGTACCTCCTTGCACAATATGAAAAATGGGAATAGAATCTTCCCAATCCGAACCGCCCAACTCGTCCGGGGTACGCAAAAACACCAATCTGGACTCTTGAATCACCTCAATCGAACTCTTGATGCTCCTAATCTCAACGGTTCATCGTAACCGTTGGTTCTTCATAGCCTCTAAAGAAGGAACACCTATTGTGTCACGTTGTATCCATGATATTGAATCTTGCTCTGATTGTCATGTTGTGTCCCACGTTGTCATCGAACCATACTTTGATAGGAGTTGTTGGGACATGACCTGCCGGTATCCCCCTACTCGGATACCGGATGAACTTTTAGATAGAGATACATAATCAATCACCAATGCAGAAGCACGTGAAAGAAAGAACAACCAAATATAACGGTAGTAAGTCACCTCTCACGACCACCGGAAAAGAATGACCACTATAAATCAGAACAAGTACAACTCTCGTCATTCTCTCGCTCTCTCATCTCTTTCTTCTCTCTCCCCCCTTTCTCTTGGGGTTACATTATTCTTGTGGTATTCCCTCTTGATGCAGTGCAGAGGCAATGCCTCCACCTACCTCTATATATAGCCTAGTTAAAAGTCTATTATCATATTCCTAATAGGATTATAAATAGAATACAACCCAAATATTATTACGATTAGGAGTTCAATCCCATTAAGATTCCTAATCCTAATTTAACTCTAATCCTAATAATAATGTGCAGTTTTGTATGTGGTTCTTTATTTATAATATACAAGTATAATACAAATTATATACGTATTCTATTGAAGTGCTCATATTTTTTGCAAAAAAAGGGAGCCTTACTTAACTCAGGAAGGACTGTGCCCTATTGGAAGGGTCTCCTTTGTGTGCGTGTGTGTATTTTGGAGGAACGTTTGGCACCACTAATTGGAGGTCTGCCAACACAAGGAGTAGATCTGGTCAAAGGGTCGGGGGGCTGCTTGCTCATGGGTCGGGCTTGGACTGAGAGATTTCATGAATGAGTTGGCACGTCCTGTCCCGCTCTTTGGCCCGCTCATCAACTGGGTGTGTCATGGGCGTGTGGCACAGAATCCAACCCAGCCTGACCGTTAAATATAAACATATGTTTCAAAAAATACACTTCACATGCATTTAATATAATACTTCATTTTTTGTTTTATATTATCAATATTGCATCGTATTTTATAGTTGGCATATCAAGTAGCACATATTATAGTTACTTGGATTTAGAATGATTAGAAGATGCTAAAATAACTTATTTATCTCTATCAATTAGAAAAAAATAAGAAAAATACTTTACAATCGATCCATAAACCAGGCCAGCTCAGACCTTAGACAAGGGGTTTTAAACCCCGACCTGTTTGGCCTGAGCACTTTGGCTAGGTCTACAAGGAGTCAACCAATATGTGTTTGGATGCGAATTCTAAGACCCCCATGTGATATCATTAAATGTGACATAAAATAAATGACATTAAATAAGCTTGCTGATTGGAACAGGCACGAGAGTCCAACACAAGTCGTGTCTCCCTTACCTACCGTATTAAATCTACTCCACATGTCCAACAGGTCGACTAAAAAAATTGGGGACTAAATTTCAATTTTGTCATGATTTCGACTTCTTTTGTTTTGTTGGTACTTTCGAGACTGAATGATAAAAAAACAGTACACCGCGTAACTCTTCTGGGTGATAACTGACGAGCCCGGATGGATGATACTCAACCCCTTTGTACTTCTCATTGATTACAAAACTACATCGATAACTTCGTGGAATTTGTGGTTATCTATGTATTACAGAATATTCATAGGGATGTTGACATAAAAGCTCCAAAAAAGCATCAAATATTTTCCTTTGGAAATGAACATATAAGGATAGCTATATTTATTTAGTAGACACCAACAGGTATCAAAGACGATTGCCCACGACTTGTAGGAGAATAATAGAGAGGTGGCCCAAAAATTCTAATTTGTTACAAAGTTATAATCGTCTGGGCTGCTTGGCTATTAAAAACGTTAGGTATGACGGAGACACATATAAAACTCGGCGCACCGTCCGTACAATGCCCTGTTAAAAAAATGTGCATTGTAGAGTCCGTTTAAATGGTCTGATGGTCGAGCAGTATGTACCGATAATTATATTTTTACGGGTTCTATCACTCTATGAATCAAACTCGGTAACCTTGCACTATGGCACTTGCAAGCACCACGGTATGATAATTAAGGAAATATTGGAACCATAGGATCCTAATCAAACGGCCCTTCCAGCGTCCTCTCCATAATGACCAAAAGGAAGGAGATGGATCGTGCAAATGAACTAATGTGTTTGTACAACGGAAAGGAATTACGATAGAATGGAAATAAATGCGGAATGGAATGAGATAAGGAATGGAAAAGAATTAATCTTTTCATTGTATTGTTGGACGCAAAGAAGGAATGGAATCCTCCAAATAAGGTATATTCCGTCGGTATCTACTTGGGGGAAGGGAATAGAATTGGATAAATTAATATTTTAATCCACACTTAATTTGCTACAAAATCATGTTACCATTTGCCAAACTTCGACCAATATTTCGTTACAACGAAAATTTTATATATTTCTTCTTTTTTCTTAAAGAATGTTGCAGGTGAGCAATAACTACACATATTTTTAGAAAATAGTATTATAATATTTAAGATAAACACAACCCAAAACTAACTATTTGAACATATTCATCTACTGCACTTGTGCCCTTTTAAGATTTTTCTACTAAATTTATACAATCACATTTTTAATAATTACACTCATGTCTTTATATTCTCCATCTGTTATTGCCTGCTATGGACGAAGTTTCATTTATATAATAAGAAATGCATGCAATAAGAGACAATGCGGTGAGTAAAAGTACGTTCAATGTACTTATTTCATAACAATTTATATCAAAAATGATGAAAGAATGTATAATATTATATTAAAGATGGTTAAAAATATCAATTATACTTATATATAAATGTGGATATGGGAGTATGGATATAGAAATCAGAGTGATATTTATAATTGTTTCTATTCTAAAATGAATACGGATTCAATATGTATAGATCGGAGAAGGTGACTAATTGGATATAGATATATCCATATTCATTAGCATCCTTATTTGTTAATCTCGTGATTATATAATATATAATAGAAGTTTTTTTCATATGATTTTATTTATCAGGCAATGTAGCAATAATTTATCTGGGAGGGTATGCATTGGATTTCAATTTACATGCATTCTCTAATTTGTCTATTCACGTAAATAGATCATTAATGTGACACGATAAAAAAATCTTAATAAATATTGCCCAACCTCGAATGATTAATTCAGCAAAGAACTTTATTATCAATAAACTTTATTATGAACCTTTTAACGATGAAATAAAAGTATCAAATACCATAAATTACCGATTTATCATTATTTTGTGTTCTACCGATACTAAATGACATCAGAACCAAGATATATTAGAACGATGCATACGAAATATTGTAATAATGGGGGTAAAAAAATATAATATGTGATGTATATGCGGAAAAAGTAATCAAATCTGTTTCAAGTATCACATATTTACATATTGAATGTGAGAGGTATAATTCCTTTGGCAAAGGAATTGATGTTCTAAAGCGGCATTCGGTTCGAGAATAAACAAGAATAAAGATGTGGAATAAGGAGAATAATGATCTATTATCTATTCGTTAGAAAGATAGGAATAATGAGAATAATGTGGAATAAAAGATAGATAAGTGGAATAAAGATATGAATACAAGTGAAATAATGAGATGGAGATAAAAATAACTGTATGCAGTTTCTGGCAGAATTGATATTCCTTCCCTTTTTGTAATTGTCAAACGAAGACAACCTGTAATTTTAGGAATGGGCATTCAATTCCAACTGTGATTACCTTAAAACAAACATGCCGTATGGATCTCATAATCGATTAAGTAATATAAGAATACGGGATTTTGAGGAAGATCCGATTGAATTTATTTGTCTCTGCAAGCTGAAAACCCATCGACAAAAGTATGGAAGAAGAATAGATGAGTGAATTGAAGGAAACACCACAGATATTGGTTGGAGAGAAAGGATGAAGATATACAGAGTGACTTTGCAAAAGTGGGTACGGTTTGAAATAATTCTCAGAATAGGCATACATCGACAAATCGTTTACCGCTTGGTGTGTCTCCAACGGCAAACGGTTTGTTGTACGCGGCAAATCATTTGCCGTGCAACATAGACGGCTACACGGGATTTCCAACCCCCTCTCGTCTGTCCATATGGCACGGTAAACCGTTTGTCACACCACGCAAATAACTTGTTGATATATATCTATTCTAGACAATATTTTCACACCGTCCCCATTTTAGAAAGAACTATTTCTACCCATTCCCCATTGAGGTGCACTAGCAGAGAGAAAGAGAGATGGAGTACCTTGCGAGTGTTGGCGGTGTCATTCATGACATGGTTCTCAAGAGTGATATGATCAGACCTTGTCTGTGGAGATTTTGATGTATTTCCCTCTCTCTCTCTCTCTACACATAACAGACTCGTCGGCTTTGTCGCTCTTCCACACCAGAATCCAATTCCCTCTCCCACCACTTAGACAGACAGAGAGAGAGAGAGAGACATCAATTTCCAGAGATGGGGTCTGATCATATCACTCCTGAGAACCATGTCAAGATACCTCTCTTCGTAGATTGATGTATTTCCCGTTCTCTCTGTCTGTCTAAGTGGCGGGAGAGGGAATTGGATTGTGGTGTGGAAAAGTGAGGAAGTCTGTTATGTGTATATATATGAACACGGCGGGTAGACGAAACGGAGAGCAGCAGTCACCGACGGGGTTCCTATTAGCTTGCTTTGACTTGGCTAATTGATTAAAAAAGCATGTCAATTTTACTCTATTTTTTTATTGGGACCTGCACTGCACCCTCTTCTTTACTGGTGGATCTGCCCAAGCCCATATAATAAAACGTATGATAAGATAGTACACGCGTTTCACTGTTTCCTATTATTTTGTAAGGTGATTCAATTATTTCTCAACTTTCTAGAGTTTCTGGGGAATTTATAGGAATCCGATCGATTTGTTTGATCCTTCACAAATTCCTGCTTGTAGATTTAGATTTGCTTGTTTTTTTTCCAATTATACCTACTGAACGTAGCGAGAGCGAGAAGGTTAAGTAATCCGACAGATGAGATATGCAATCGTTGAGTGACATGTCTCATACTGCTGAGTCAATCAACAATTAAACCCGCAAGTAATAGCTAAACGAAATCAATCAAGCAAAATGTGTGGGTTGGGATGTTCATTTAACTCTACTAAAAATGTGTACGGAGAAAATATAGTAGAGTGTCGAACCATTGAGAGGCAAATTGGGGTAGAGATAAAATTAAGATGATTAATTATTGCTAAATAATGACTCTTTTGTTTAATTTTATTTTAAATTATGTTTGTGGATTTTTAGTTAATACATAATTTTTAATGCAATTTTTAATTAGTTTATTTTTTTATGAGTTTTTAATTTTACAAATATTTTTATTATTTTTAGAATAAAATATATGTAATAATATGTGAGAGAGGTAAAAGAGATTAAGAGATGTTTTTGTATTTTTAGTATATAATAAATAAACTCAAAGTGCTTAAAATAAAATGTTTTTAAGTTCATATATATATTTTCTCTGTTTATGGTATTTTTAGAGTATTTATTCAATTCTTATGGATTTTTAAAGTTAAAAATACATAAAACCATGTTCAATCTAAAATCAGAAGAATGACATATGACTAAAATATTTCTAATAGATTGAATAAGGCCCAATTTCAATTTTAACAGAGAGGAGATGAAGCAAAGAAAATGTAGATCTTTAAAACATAAATTTTTGATTTTTTAGACAATTTATATGATTTTTACAAATTTTTAATGTTTTTTACAAATTTAAAGTTATTGTTTTGTATTTTTTATGATTTTTAGATATGTTATATAATACAGTAGTAATTAGCTACTCTAATTTTTTATTGATTTTTAGATGTATAATTCACTTTTATTATTTTTGAAGTCAAAATAGATAATAAAACTTGTTTTTGCATTTTTATCAATGGGAAAAAACATTTTAAATACCCTAATAAAAATATGCATGATACAATATAGTGTAAAGTATTCAAAATAATTTTCCTATAATTTTTATATAAGGAAATGCAATTTAAACAATTAAATCAAGCATATAATTTAAAAAAAATGCATGATGACCTTTCTGCAATTTTTTAAAACTTAAGCATGCATTCGGGAACAAAAATCGATCTCCAAGGGTATCTACACAATATATACCAATTAATTTCAATAGAAACCCACCTCAAGAAACTATTATTAATTTGTACGGAGTATCAGACCATTCAATAATACTAGCAATAAACTTAGGTCCCAACAAGCAAGTTTTCCCATTAAACTTTAAATTTAAAAAGACACGGCACGGACTTTTTTTGAAAATGCAACAGAGATTTCAAGCTTTCCAAAACATTTAAAACATGTGCAGGGGCGGAGCATGTGATTTCCCCAATTAATATCCAATTAAATATCAACTTGGGAAGGACTAAATTGTAATTTCATCAAAAACATAACTTCAATTAATAATGGGTCTAGAAAATGCAGGAGAAAAACCACAAAAGCCCAAGTGCGCCTCATGTAGATGGCCACATGAGGTGACCTGGACTTGGACCTAAGTGCAAATATTAAAATAGAGTGTCCAGAATATTAATATCTCAGAAGTTATTACACTTGATTTCAAAGTTTTAGAACTAATGTAAAAAATACGATGGGGGTTCGGTGTAATATATCCTTTCCTTTACACGTTGATGGACGATGGATCTTGATGCACTTAAGCGATGAATGACTTGGATGCATATGTACTACTTCGATGATGGAGCGCTTGATGAACATCCATTTCATGCCCTTTATTTGTTCATTTTGACCTTAAATTCCTAGCTAAATTCATGTATATAGAATTAGTTTGCACAAAATAAATCTCAATAATTAATCTGTATATATTGTGTAAATACATGAATTTAATACCAAAATAAAAGAATAAAGGAAGAAAAAAGAATGAAGTGTCAAAGATATTCAGTGACCCTAGACGCTGAGACCCAATCATTATAATGACATGGTCTATAAGGAATAAAGTAGGGGGAGATAGGGCAACCAATTGTACAGAAAGCACCAGCTCAGAAACCCTAATTTTATAACCCAATAATTACATTTTGGGACCTATTTATTTCTTATTTTTATACCTCAAATCAATAAACCCTCAGCATGCAAATTGTATATAAAAATACAAATAAAAATACAAAATTAATCTCATTAAAAAATAATGCATAGTGTGCCCGGGACATACAGAATAAAAAGGCGCAAAGAAAATTCACAAACATGTATCTTCTCCATACATACTCAAAATTCACATAACTCAATGTTCATAAAATTAAATTATCTATTTAATGAAGGGTTTCATCCAATTTGGAGTTTATATGTAAAAGTTTGCTTTTGGGCCCTCTGTGTAATATACAGTATATAAAATTCATTATATTTATTCTTTATATTTTTAACATCCTTATACTTTTATGAACTTGTAAATATCACTTAAAATACATGTAAATAATAAAAATAAAATAAAGCCATTAAAGATACATTAAAATAAATTCTGTGTTTTAATATATAGGTAAATTATACCCATATAATATATGTATATATTTATCTGAGTAAATAAATAAATTCAGAAAAATAACATTAAAATATGTAAATATGTAATTAAATAAATTGTAAATATTGAAATTTTGTATGCAAAATAATAAAATATAAAATACCAAATAAAAATAAAAATAAAATGTAAATACAGGTATATATACATATACACTTAATGTAAATAACAGCTCAGAATAAATTAACTTGTAAAAATAAATAAAAATATCTTAAAAATATAACAAAAAATCAGGAATATTTTTTATATTTTGACAAAAATAAATAAATCATTTATTCATTAATATCAATTTAATAAGAGATTTATGAATCCATAATTTCTGATTGGTCCATGTGGACCAACCAGAGCCCTCCCTTTGTTGATCGGGCATGTCAAATGTACTACCCTATTTGTCGGCAAACCGTTTACCGCTTGGTGTGTCTCCAGGGGCAAAAGGTTTGTCGTACGCGACAAATAATTTGTCGTGCAATGTAGACAGCTACACGGGATTCTCAACCCCCTCTCGTCCAACCATGTGGCAGGGTAAACCATTTGTCACACCACGGTAAATAACTTGTTGATATAAAACTATTATGGACAATATTTTCATGCTGTCCCTATTTTAGTAGAGATATTTCTACCGCCTCCCCCATTCAGGTGCAATAGCAGAGAGAGAGAGATGGAGTACCTTACGAGTGTTGGCAGTGTCATCCATGACATGGTTCTCACGAGTGATATGATCAGACCTCGTCTGTGGAGATTTTGATGTATTTCCCTCTCTCTCTCTCTCTACACATAACAGACTCGTCGGCATTGTCCTCATCCACACCAGAATCCAATTCCCTCTCCCACCACTTAGACAGACAGAGAGGGAGAGAGAGACTTCAATTTCCAGAGATGGGGGTCTGATCATATCACTCTTGAGAACCATGTCAAGGTACCTCTCTTTGTAGATTGATGTATTTCCCTCTCTCTCTCTCTCTGTCTAAGTGCTGGGAGAGGGAATTGGACTGGTGTGGAAAAGTGAGGAAGTCTGTTATGTGTATATATACAAACACGACAGGGTAGACGAAATGGAGAGCAGCAGTCACCGACGGGGTTCCTATTAGATTGCTTTGACTTGGCTAATTGATTAAAAAAGCATGTCAATTTTATTCTATTCTTTTATTGGGATCTGCACTGCACCCTCTTCTTTACTGGTGGATGTGCCCAAGCCCATATAATAAAACGTATGATAAGATAGTATATGTGTTTCACTGTTTCCTATTATTTTGTAAGGTGATTCAATTATTTCTCAACTTTCTAGAGTATCTGGGGTATATATAGGAATCCGATCGATTTGTTTGATCCTTCACAAATTCCTGCTTGTAGATTTAGATTTGCTTGTTTTTTTTCCAATTATACCTACTGAACGTAGCGAGAGCGAGAGGGACTGCGTAATCCGATAGATGAGATATGCAATCATTGAGCAACATGTCTCATACTGCTGAGTCAATCAACAATTAAACCCGCAAGTAATAGCTAAATGAAATCAATCAAGCAAAATATGTGGGTTAGGATTTTTATTTAACTCTACTAAAAATGTGTATAGGGAAAATATAGTAGAGTGTCAAACCATTGAGAGGCAAACTGGGGTAGAGATAAAATTAAGATGATTAATTATTGCTAAATAATGACTCTTTTGTTTGATTTTACTTTAAATTATGTTTGTGGATTTTTAATTAATATGTAATTTTTAATGTGATTTGTAATTAGTTTATATTTTTATGAGTTTTTAATTTTACAAATATTTTTATTTTTTTAGATTAAAATATATGTAATAATATGTGAGAGAGGTAAAAGAGATAAAAAGATGTTTTTTGTATTTTTAGTATATGATAAATAAACTTAAAGTTCTTAAAGTAAAATGTTTTTAATTTATATATATATATTCTGTTTATGGTATTTTTAGAGTATTTCTTCAATTTTATGGATTTTTAAAGTTGAAAATACATAAAACCATGTTCAATCTAAATTAGAAGAATGAAATATGACTAAAATATTTCTAATAGATCGAATAGGGCCCGGTCAATTTTAACAGAGATTAGATGAAACAAAGAAAATGTAGATCTTTAAAATGTAATTTTTTTATTTTTTAGATAATTTTATATTATTTTTTAAAAAAATTTAATGTTTTTACAAATTTAAAGTTTTTATTTTGTATTTTTTATATTTTTTGGAAATGTTGTATGATACAGTAGTAACTATCTACTCTAATTTTTTAGTGATTTTTAGATGTGTATTTGACTTTTATTATTTTTCTAAGTTAAAATAGAGAATAAAACTTGTTTTTATATTTTTATCAATAGGAAAATCATTTTAAATACCTTAATAAAAATATATATGATACAATATAGTGTATGGCATGCAAAATAATTTTCTTGTAATTTTTGTTTAAGGAAATACAATTTAAACATTTAAATCAAGCAGATAATTTTAAAAGAACATGCATGATGTTACCTTTTTGCAATTTTTCAAAACTTAAGCGTGCATTCAGGAACAAAAATCAATCTCCAAGGGTATCTACACAATATATACCAATTAATTCCAATAGAAACCCACCTCAAGGATCTATTATTAATTTGTACGAAGTATCAGACCATTCAATAACACTCGCAATAAATTTAGGGGCCCAACAAACAAATTTTACATTAAACTTTCAATTTAAAAAGACCCGGCAGGGACTTTTTTTAAAATGCAACAAAGATTTCATGCTTTCCAGAACATTTAAAATATGTGCAGGGGTGGAGCATGCAATTTCCCCAATTAATATCCAATTAAATATCAACCTGGAAGTACTAAATTGTAATTTCATCAAAACATAACTCCAATTAATAACAGGTCTAGGAAATGCAGGAGAAAAACCATAAAAATCCAAATGCGCCTCACGTGGATGGCCACATGAGGTGACCTGGACTTGGACCTAAGTGTAAATATGTAAAATAACGGGTTTAGTATGATAATATCTCAGAAGTTATTAAACTTGATTTCAAAGTTCAAGAACTAGTGTAAAAAATACCATGGGGGTTCAGTGCAATATATCCCTTCCTTTATGTGTTGATGGGCGATGGATCTTGATGCACTTAATCGATGAACGACTTGGATGCATATGTACTACTTCGATGATGGAGGGCTTGATGAATCTCCATTCCATCACCTTTATTCTTTCATTTTGACCTTAAATTCCTAGCTAGATGCATGTATATAGCATTAAGTTGCACAAAATAACACTCAATATTTAATATGTATATATTAGATAAATACATGAATTTAATACCAAAAAAGGAATAAAGGAAGAAAAAAGAATGAAGTGTCAAAGGCATTTAGTGACCCTAGACCCCGAGACCTAATCATCATAATGATTTGGTTTACAAGGAATAAAGTAGGGGGAGATAGGGCGACCATTGCACAGAAAACACCAGCTCAGAAACCCTAATTTTATAGCCCAATAATTGCATTTTTAGACCTATTTTATTTTCTTATTTTTATACCTCAAATCAATAAACCCTCAGCATGAAAATTGTACATAAAAATACAAAGAAAAATAGAAAATTAATCTCATTAAAAAGTAATGCATAGTGTGCCTGGGACATACAGAATAAAAAGACGCAAAGAAAAATTCACAAATGTGTATCATCTCCAAACATAATCAAAATTCACATAATTCAATGTTAATAAAATTAAATTATCTATTTAATTAAGGGTTTCATCCAATTTGGAGTTTAGATGTAAAAGTTGGCTTTTGGGTCCTCATTGTGCAATATACCTACATATAATATTTGATATATTTATTCTTTATATTTTTAACATCCTTAAGATTTTATGAACTTGTAAATATTAATTAAAATACATGTAAATAATAAAAATAAAATAAAACCATTGAAAATACAGAAAATAAATTCTGTACTTTAATATATAGGTAAATTGTACCTATATAATATATGTACACATTTATCAGAGTAAAGAAATAAATTCATAAAAATAACATTAAAGTATGTAAATATGTAATTAAATAAATTGTATGTTGGACATGCGAGCCCACGGTGAGCCATTTTGCAATAAATGTTATTGCAAATATCATTCCCTGGTCTGATATGAAGAATAAATAATTTGCATAATAGGTCCCTTAGTACAATTAGGGTTATGTACCATGACCATCTTGATGATCATACAGCTGTTGATTCAACTGTTGAATCATAGAGGCTCGTGCTTGGATGAATATCTAAGGGGTTAGATTGAGGACTCATCAAGCACCATCAAATGATTGTTAAGAGATGATCTCCAGCCTGAGTAGGAGATGGCAATCCTTATCTCTAAAAGCTGATATCTGACCGACCTCTTGATGTAGATCCTCTACATAGGAATAGAGATTCGGAGGTGTCAGATTAGTTAGGTCAAAGAGTTGACTTAACGAGATCGAGATAACCAAGGTACTATATCGTATGCTGTCATGATATAGGCATGCATCCTCTGACCGCAGACAGATGTGTTACTATATGTCTGAGTATGCACATTTGGCAGACCAATAGGTTGATGACCTAACCAAGGTCTATACATCGGCGCGCTGGTGTGCATGTAAGGGCATATGAGTAATACGATCTCTCAAAGGGATCATACAGGTTCAGTCACTGAACCGGAAGATATGAGCTCACTCATGAGATATTGGAATCAAATTCCGTGCACGGTCGTCTCGCTTTGGAAGCTTGACTGAATTTGTAGGTTTGATATATACTTTTGGAAAGTGTATGATCAAGACCTAGGTATCATATATGCTTTTGGAAAGTATATGATCGATACCAACTCCCAATGATCGAATGAGAAACTTAATGATAAAACCATGAAGTAGACAGTATAAAGTTGATCAAATACTTCAGGTTTAATCTGAGTCTTCCAGTATGCAGGATGTACAGGTATTGGGAATACCTGAGGGTGATGTGATCATAAACGATTGTATAACCATGACGCTTTCATTCCTAGGGAGTGATGAAACGGGTCTGGATTTTAGTGACTCCTCTCAGTAGAGAAGTAATCTGATCTTGGTCCAAATGTTGGACATTGATCTGAATGTGATTCAGATTCAATAAGAGATTAGATTTACGGTCTTGATTTAATAAAGCATCTGTGGGAGGCCCACGATCTGGATTTGAGATATGATCTCAATATCCAAGTCACTATACAGGGAACAATACAATCGCCCTGTCCTTATATTCAAGTATCTGCGGAGAAAGCGCATTATCCTTGAAAGAGGTTCAGGATAATTCTATTATTGATAAATGAATCCGAGCATTGAGAAAATAGATAACTAAATGTGATTTAATTATCAAGATTAATATGAATTCGATTCATATTGTAAAGAGAGCTATCTTAGATAATTAAATATGATTCGATTATTAAAGATGTAAGTAATATGAATGTGATTCATATTATTTGAGAACAAGAGAAATGAGATCCAAGGTGATTAAATATGATTTAGTTATCATGGATATGAATAATATGGATAGAAATATCCATATTAGTAATATATATTATAAATGTGATTTATAATATATAAGAGAGAGCAATTTGTAATTTACATTTGTTAATTAAATGTTGATGTGGATTGGATTCACATTGGACATTAAATTGAAAATGTAATTTACATTTTATTTTGGGTTATGAATATGATTCACTAATTTCCAATGGCATGATTGCAATGTTCACAAAATAATTATGGATTATTTGTGTGAATAATTTACAACAAATAGTTGTTGTAAATAATGGAGATTTTCATAAGATATAAGATCTCATGAATAAGGAATAGGAGTGCCTCCTTCCTATTAAGGAGGATGGACGGCCTCCTTGAATTGGATTTAAGGAGTGCCGCCACCCCCTGTATGGAAGGGAGGCATACCTCCTTCCTAAATCTCCCATATTGATTTTTTTTAAATTAATTTATATATTGATGATTTATTAAATATATATTTAATTAAATTAAATTAATTGTTGTTGTGTTTTTAGCAACAAATCATGGCCATTGAAAGAAACACAATCAATGATGACCATTGGATTTGTGTTGTCCCATGGATTGAGATTCATGGATCCCAAAATGCTATAAAAGAAGAGGCACCCCTTTGCTCTTCTTTACACAATAGTTGAGACAACAAATCTCTCTCTCTCTCTCTTTCTCTCTCTCTCCCTCTCATGGCCATCCACCATGGATGCCCTAGAGAGGTTCTCCATTACCGCAGCATCGTCGTTATGTTGTCCGACTCTTTGCTCGTGGATCTCCGTCTCCTTCGGTGCACCTCACTCGTGAAGAAGATGTCGGATCTCGTGTGTCGAGATCAGGAGATCTGCCGCTTGGATCATCAACATGGATTGCGAGAAGCACGCGGTTCATCCCCGCGCTCGCAAGCGTCTCCTCCGTCGGATCGGACTTGAGACAGGAGGTCTCTTTGTTTAGAGACTCGATCGCAACCACGCTTCAAGAGGTAACCCTAATACTTGTTTGTGGTTTAGACGAAACGATCCGAGAAGTGTTCTTGGATCATGTGGTTTCGTCGCATGAAAAAAATTTTAATTTCCGCTGCATAGAACAACTAGTGCGACTAGTTGTTCTTCGTCGTATCCGATACGACGATCATGCTTCCGTGATGCGCTTGAGGATCTAACCATATCCTTCATTGCAAATATTGAAATTATGTATACAAAATAATAGTATATAAAATACAAAATAAAAAAAATAAAATTTAAATACATGTATATATACCTATGCACATACATGTATATACTAGCTCAAAATAAATTTTGTAAAAATAAATAAAAATACCTTAAAATACAACACAAAATTAGGAATATTTTTTATATTTTGACAAAAAAATAATAAATCCATTTATTCATTAATATCGATTTAATAAGAGATTTATGAATAGCTAATTTTTTATTGGTCCATGTGGCCCAACTAGAGCCCTCCCTTTGTTGATCAGACATGTCAAATGTACTTGCTGCCTATGTTCTTCACGTAATTGGCTTGCCACTTTCACCCCTTCATTGTTCTATAGATAAGCTAGATCAAGCTATTTTGCCTTTTTGATCCCCGTTCCTCGCTTGTAACCCCAATGAGACCCAATAGATTGAGTCATCTAGTGATAGAGTGTGCCTCACTATCCTTATCAATGTGGATAAAGGTGAAGGCAATGAGATCCAAGCTTCACCAAAGAATGTCTAGTGAGCTTCATCTACTCCCTATTTCCCACAAGTATGAGTTGCATAGATTAGGTATCTCTATTACATTTCTTTCCAATAGTTGTATGTAGCTTTAGTCTTGTTAATTAGTCGTTAGTTTTGTTTAGTTTTAAGAACTAAAATCGATGGAGAACTAGGCTCCAGCTCCAAATTCATCGTGCCTCCACTATTTCAACCCACCATTTTCATCCCATCATCTCCCCCACTCATTTCTGCATCGATTCCATCCATCTCCACCTTAAATCCTGCATGGATCGGAGTTCCTCTCGTGCCTTTTTGTATTTTCTATGGAATACTATAAATATTATGTTTAGTTTAAAAAGTAGTGTAAAAATTGCACGGACCCCATGTAAGTTTTTGGATATTGCATATAGGTCCAATGCCATCTCACCTCACGTAGAGGCCCACATGAAATGGGCTATATGCAGGGAATCCCTCCCAGATTCTATTATTTTTGTTAGTATTTTAATTTACAATTAATTGTAAACTTTTGGATATATTTGCATGTAGTCCCCTAAGCTTATTTATTATTACAAATATACCCTTTACCAACATTGTAATAATCTTATTTATTATTACAAATATACCCTTTAACAACATTGTAAATTATTTTATATCTTTTTATTTGTATTAAATACTCATGTTCTTGTAAAATTTTGGAAAAATCATTGTAAATGCCTCTTATGATGCTTGTTCACGCCATATTTTTATTTTCACATTTTACTTGCATTTTTTGTTTATTAAAAATAGAATAGGAGTTATTTTTCTGTATTTAGATATAAAAATACAAAAAATATAAAACTTGTTTAAAATTTCCAAAAAAATATATCCTATATATTACTCTATAAAATAACTATGGAACAAAAAATATAAAAAATATAAAAAGAAAACATTTTTAAAACCCTTTTAACCCTATAAAAATTTGTAAAAATTCATTTTTATATAGTATATAGTATATATTAAAATTAGTTTTCAGGAATTTGGAACTTATTTTCTTTTTTTAAAACCCAAAATAATTTGTCCTACTATTATATTCCATATTTTACTATATTTAATCAATTAAAAATACCTAAAATTAGTAAAACAATATAAGAAAAATACAAAAATAAAGAAAAGTATTAAAACACAAAAACATTTTATTATATAAATTTTGAGCATAAGTAGTTATGTTTTTAAATATAAAGTCCTATATAGACTATATATAGTATATATACTTATATACTTATTATTAATATTAATATTAACTATAAATACCTATAAATATATTTAAAACTTTAAAAAATAAAAAGGACTGCACTTATTTTCATTTTTTGATTTTTTATATATTTAGTATATATATCATATATAATGTTTATATTATGCATATTACTATATATACTTGTTATATCTTAAAAATAAAAGGAAATTAAAAATCAAAAAATATAAAATAAAATAAAATTTATAAATTTTAGAAGTTATATACATAACATTAAAAATATATAAAAATTAAATATAATTAAAACCTCACAAAAACTTAAAAAAGTAGAAAAGGTACAAAAGTTTTTATTGTTTAATTTTTATTAATTGACAATAAATTACCTATGGGTGACTTGCTCTTAGTGATTCAATCCCTTCACTTTCTTGCTATAAACATTTATTTGTAGGGTATAATAATTTCACTCCGCCAAATTTTCATTGATTTATCATAGATTGTCAATTGATTATTGATTTGATTGATTGGTGGTGTTGAGTACCGTAAGAACGGTCGATACAACAATTGTTGGATCTGACTTGTTGGGCATCGTATGCCCTTCAAGAGTAGGTGTTAGACACCCCTCTCTGGTCTCTCTATCAAATGGAACCGAAGTTGGGAGCGGCATTTAGATATGATTTTTGGGCATATTTTCTATTAATATTTCATGTTTTTATTCCTTTTTATATAGATAATTGTTTATCTATTTCTGACAATCTTTTTTGTTGAATTTCTTATGAGGGACCATGTGGCGAAGTCATCTTCTTAGGAGGTTGGCGCACCCAAGCTACGAGGATATCATCCTTTTCAATACAGGCTGATTAGAGACAACGAGGAAGCGAGACAAAGAGAGAAAGAAGAGCAAAGCTTACTGTATATGTTTCGTTTATTTTTGTGTGTGAGAGACATTTTTATTTTTATAATAATTATTTGTAGTAATACAGGTACATTTGTATATTTTGGACACAACACTCTTCGAGGTCCATTGCCTGGGTGATTGGTCACCTGGAGGCCTCATCAGATTTTTCGCATTTTTATCACATTCTCACTTTTTATTCTCCCTATTTTCCATTTATTTATTTGTTTTCCACGTTTTGATTTTTCTACCTTTATTTTCTTTGTTTTATGTGAATGATCCCTTAGATTTTTTAGGACTTACTTGATCGAGTACTTTAGCATCAAACACCTAATAAGCTCATGCACCTATAGTCTCTATGCTAGGATTTAGGTAAAACTCAAATTAGTTCTTCACGATATTACAAATTCTTGCTTATGGAGATTTCATCATCCTGCATTTGCATGTAGCATAAAAATTTCTATCTTGCATCCCCCCCCCCACACACACAAAGAGAGAGAGAGAGAGAGAGATGAGAGGCACTATAAGTCTCCTTATTGAACATGCATCATTAGATACTAGAGTGAGATTTCCATCCTAGTATCCTCTTGCATGGCTTTTCATCCCTCTGTTTTTGCTCATTCAGGATTTAAAGGAAAATAAAAAACATTGTTAGGTAGAATATTTTGAAAAATACTCAAAAATTGAAAATAAAAATTAAAACAAGGGCGTTGTTTAATAAACTTTGACCAAAAAATAAAATTCATAATGGACATCATTATTTGGGTTTCATGAAGCGCGATTTTTTCAGGTACTATCCAGACTGAGTGATGCACGACCCATAGGATTAGAGCCAAAAAATCCAGTCTGAATATTGCATTGTTATTGATTGGATTCACGAAGTATTGACGTTTCTATCGTACATGGGCGAGTAGGGCCTTTGTTGACGACGGTGTTGTCGCCTTGTGTAGAACATCTGACTGGTCCGATGTATTGAGCATTGACCACACCCTCGCAGGTGTGTTTGGCTCATTGTTCTACGTCTGAGTACCCTGCCATGGGGAAGTAGTGGTTTCTCCTATTGCCTTCCTCCTCTATTCTCTGCCTGAGTAGTGAATCCAAACCCAGTAGCGAGGATTCTCTTAAAGATGTGTGTGCTAAAGTTACGAAGTAAGTGGAAAGTGCGAGATACTTTTCTGGCAGTACTCACTCTCTTATAGGCTTAGCCTCTAAGAATTTGTTATAAGATTTGCCTAAAAGACAAGATAAAATTGAAAATATAAAAATAGTCAAACTCTCACGGTCTTACTTGTGTTGGGTTGGTGAATCAATTTTTTATTGTGTTTGTTTGAATTAGAAATTAGGTAAAAGATCCAATCATTCGAACTTGCACCCTTTTTCATTTTGTATGTTTTCATTTCTTCTTGCCTTGCTTATTTTGAGATTTCCACTATTTCCTTCTTCGCTTCATATATTGTTCATTATCATATTCCATTCCTCATATGTTTCTGCTTCTATCCAAGAAGTCAACTCGTGGATGGCTTAGTCGAGACCCCGCAGATACCTACATCGATTTCATGAGCTCTACATCTTCAATATTTCGAGGCAATTCTCGAGAATCCTGTTAGGACCTTGCAAACCGATCTCTAGACTCATCAACTTCTTTTTCCATTCAAATAAGCCGGGATCACTCATTTTCTCCATTCTCCCCTTACAGATGGAGACTAGTTTCAATTCATATCAATTACTCCATTCACACACATCTAGAATTGGCCCTAATTCCAGATCATCCATTCAATTTGGAGCCGCAATTTGTTAGTCTAATCAAGATGCATTTTCATGTGTAGATCAAGAGACAACATTGGACAACATTCTGGTTAATTCCTCCAAGTTTGAATCAAAGATGGCTCCTCAGGGAAAAGGGAAGGGATCAAATCAGCCAGAACAGTGACAGTTGCATTAGAACATCATGAATGCACAATTGCTCACTTTGATACAATCTATCTAGCAACAAATGATAGATCAGGCACTTGCCTAGGTTGCCCTCTAGGACTATTTAGATCAAACATGCTATTTTGATTTTTAAATCATGTTTTATAATTTTTGGGAATATTTAGAGCAAACAAAAAATAAAAATGCTATTTTAATTTTTAATGAATAACAAAAATGGCTAAAATGTAAATCTAGTTATATAGCATGAAAGAGTATGCAAAGAGGCATAAAACCCTTTTCATAATTTTTGGAGCATGGATGATATTTTTAAAAATTAGAAGAAAAAACACAAAAATTAAATGAACTAGCATGGGTATATTTGCAATTAAAATAAAAGACATGGCTTATAGTACAAAATACCCAAAAGTTTATTACTAATATTCGAACTTTAATTATTAAATTCTTATTATAAAAAGTGTAAGGTTTTCTATACAAAATACCCAGCTCATGGGGGGGCAAGTGAGTTGCACTAGTAAGAACATACATGAAATATTCCAAAAGGGTGAGAGTTCCTTTGTAAAATCCCACAGAATATATAATAATCTGAAATATTTACAAGACGAAATTAAAATAACTTAAAAGGTGGTGGCATTAGTGAAATTTACCCCCATGTGCACCTAATACAATGACAAGGGGCACTCACTAATCCATGTGTCTGTTTTGGACGACCGATACTGGTTCGATGGTTGACGATGTGGATTAGTTCATGTGAAGCATCTGACGGTCACTACGTGGGTTGATCCAATGATTGTCATTAAATCTTGGAGGAACTCGAGATCCATGGAAAGGGCCCCCCTGGATGATCTGGAGAAGAACTCTACATGGGAGGACTTCAATTGGTTGTAACTCCTCGATCCGACAGTGTATTCAGCTTCTGATGTGGTCTCGAGGTTCCTGGAGGGACTCTTGAGCTTTAGGTGATATCAGGAATATCTGGGGATTAGTGGTGGAGCCATTTATGTCAGAGAAGCAAACCAGTCACCAAGAGCTTCTTGCAGGCTCTGTTCATCCCCAAAAGTGGTTCCTTGAAGTTCATTCCCGCAGCAAAATGAAGAGGACACCGGGGCAATGGGATTGCACTGCTTATAGGGAACATCGATGGGTGGTGGGGTGGGGTGGTGGTGCTCCAGCGATGGGTGGCGGAGGAAGCACGGGCTGACCAGATTTGGATAGATCCAGGTGGATGGGTAGCAAAAAATGGTGTAGAATCGGAGGTGGCAGAAATGAAGTGTATAGATGGGTCAGAACAATGATTAGACATGGGAAAGGTGGCCACAACTCTAGAGCTCTAGCGATATAAAATCCTAAATCTAGGCTATACGAGCAATCATCATCATGAAATAAAATATAAAAAATAATGGCAAGTATTAAATATACTTAAAAAATAAAAAAAACAAACCTTGAGTTGTCAGAGACCACGAGATAGACCTCACAGTGGAGTGTCGCAGAGATGGCTGGGAACTGCCTCTTGCTCCTTTTTCTGTGCTGTGAAGCGTAACGTTGAGCTCCTACCACAAACATCAATTCCTCGAGGCAATCTGAGGTACTAAGGCTAAATAGAAGTGGAGCCAACTGCTCAAAAATGGAGGACGAATGTTGTATACATGGTGATGAACGAGGTATGTTCGAGGGGCGGTTGCGAGAAAAGGAAATGAGGAGGGTGATGGGAGATCGTTTATCGAGAATCATGGAGGATCGAGGAAGATTTTTCATGAAGAGTGTGGAGCGATTCGATGAGTGGACAAGCGTAAAAAAGGAAGAAAAGGTGGGATTCTATACCTCTCAAGTCAGAGGTTCTAGGGAGGTTGTTGACCAAGGTCAACCAAAGGTGGGCCCTGGTTAGTCCATGTGGACCAACCAGGAAAAAGAGAAAATGATTTGTAAATTTGTTAAAAATAGCAAATGAATTAATAAATTTTAGGGTACAAGATAAAAAAGTTTATAATTTTATGTATTATTTTAATTTGATTTTTATGGATTAATTTATTACAAGTTAAACATGTATAAGTTTAGATATATATACCTATATTTCATGTACTTTATTTTAATTTTACATTTTACATTTTATTATTTTATGCAAATAATTTATATATTTATACTTAATTAATTATGCATAAATATATTTTTATTTTATTTTTCTGAAGTTATCTGTACACTTAAATAAATGCATGGATTAATTGCATAAGTGTATGCATAGTATATTCATCTACGTATTTTATACAGTTTATTTATTTTAGTATATTTCTAATGGTCTTATATTATTTTAGTTATGTATATATAATATAAATAATATTTATAAATTTCAAAAATATAAGAAATAAATGATATAAATATTTTATTCAAGTATATTTTACAACGTGGGTCCAAAATCTAACTTTTGCATCTTAACTCCAAATTAGACGAAACCACTTCATCAAATAACAAATAAAAAGTTATATATAATTAAAGTAATTTTGGTGCATTTTGAGTTCATATAGAGAATATATACGTTTGGGAAGGTCGGATTTTATATTTTTATTTTAAGTGTAGAATATCAATTTGTATCATTTTTGGATGAAATCAATTTTGTATTTTTCCACGTATTTTTATCCACAACTCTTATGTACAAATTTTGTTGATTTGTTGTATACATAATAAAGAATAAATCAGTCTCAAAAATACATTACTTTGCAAAATATATTAGGATTTTTATAGTGTTTATTAGCCCTTATCTCCCCCTGCTTTATTCCTTATCGACCCAGTCATCATGATGCCTTGGTCTCTAGGTTTAGGGTCATAAATTACCTTTGGCATTTTATTTCTTTTCCTTTTCTTCCTTTATTCTTTTACTTTGGCATTAATTACAATGTTTTATTCAGCCTTTCTTTATATAACATATGTTAATTCATGTAAAATAATGCTATTTACGTGCATTTTACTAGGGATTAAAGGCCAAATGAAAGAATAAAGGTGATGAAATGGAGATTCATTAGCCTGCACATGTCCTCAAAGCTCGGGAGTACATCCTCAGAGCAGTAGCATCTAAGCCCATGGGTCCTCACCCCATCACAATGCAATAGTACCATCCCTAGTCCTCTTACCCAGGGAAAGATATGAAATAGTCCCTATAATATTAAGAGGTATGATACCATGGAGGCCTAAGTAAATTTGCTTATTTAAGATGATATTAAATTTTGGATGTTAACTTTATCCAAAATAGAACATTGATAAGGGTGGAAAATTTTTACTGAGATAACAACTTCCTCATGCATTGATTGTTGTCATGTTCATCGGTTAAGCCATGCCACCACAGTAGCTTCCTATCCATGTCCGGTGCCACAACATCGGTCGTTATTCAGGAATGTGGACAAAGATCATCGTCGTTGGTGTGTTCACATGTTCAAGCTCAAAATCCATGGAGAACCAAAAAAGATAATATGTAAAAATTTAGCTAAAACATACAATCATTAACTATAATAGTATCCCCACAAAATAACCCTATTTGAATATGTAGAATGATAGATTCTCGTCGTTGTTCCTCTAGATGGTCTTCCCTTACTTAGCAACCGTGAAAACTACATCGCATTCACTAGTGGTGAGCCATGTCAAGCATATGCTTTCTCATAAAACCAATAAAAATGACAAAAATCCCTTGGGTTTATTCGTCACGAGGGGAAGAAAGGAGAACTTGATATGAAAGGATAAAGTACTTTGCACATAATAAATGTTCTTTAGCAATACAATAATAGCGAAATTAAATATCTCACGATCATATGAAATAAAAAAAGCATCACAGATTACACTACCAATGTACCAAGTCCTGAAGGATTGAATCCAAAAACAAATTCGATAGACGTCCGTTGTATGAAACCCCTAAGCATTCCTCCACAACGTAGTTGCCAGCATATCATAGAGTATCTACCACACTTGTATATCTTCCATGGAAACAAGGATATCAGGGTCAGCTTCATTATCTAACATCTCATCATCTATGTCCTCATATACAATGAGCACTCTACCATCTACTGGATCTCAGGTAAATGCATTGAATATCATATCTCCTTGCACCTAGCGGATGAATTATTTACAATACAACATGCCATTATGACCCTTATCTGCTTCGTGAAGGTGTAGGACGGTCACTCAATCACCTTGAAGTGTGCCTTTGTAATTTTAAATGTTCGTTTGATGTAGGAGAGGAGCTGCGAGGGTCAGTGGTTGAATATTTCCTCGAACCTAACATACACTCGACCAATTCTAGTTCGAAACTGCAATAGGTGTGTGATAACACCTTGGTAGGGAACTAGGAAGATATCTGTGATTGTGTTGTTGGACATGCGAGCCCACAACAAGCCATTATGCAATAAATGTTATTGCGAAAATCATTCCCTAATCTGAAATGAAGAATGAATAATTTGCATAATAGGTCCCTCTGTACAATAAGGGTTATGTACCATGGACAGCTTAATAATCATACAGTTGTTGATTCATTAATTGAATCATAGAGGCTGATGCTTGGATGAATATCTAAGGAGATAGATAGAGGACTCATCAAGCATCATCAAATGATTGTTAAGTGATGATCTCCAGTCTGAGTAGGAGATGGCAATCCTTTCTCATATGGTTGATGTCTGACCGACCTCTTGATGCAGGTCCTCTACATGGGAATAGTGATTCGGAGGTGTCAGATTAGTTGAGTCAATGGGTTGACTTAACGAGATCGAGATTACCGAAGACCTATGTTGAATGCTGTCACAGAATAGGCATGCATCCTCTGACCGGAGACAGATGTGTTGCTATATGTCTGAGTGTTTACATTTGACAGACCAATAGGTTGATGACCTAGCCAAGGTCTATACACCGACGAGCTGGTGTGCATGTAAGGACATGTGAGTAATACGATCTCTCAAAGGGATTATACAAGTTCACTTGTGAATCGGGAGACATGATCTCACTCATGAGGTATTGGGACTGATCAAATTCCATGCATGGTCGTCATGCTTTGGAAGCATGACATGAATTTGAAGGTAAGATATATGCTTTGGGAAAGCATATGATCTATACCTATTCCCAATGACCAAGATCGAGAAACTTAATGATCAAACACTGAAGATGACAGTGTAAAAGTGATCTATAACTTCAGAATGATCATAAGTCTTCCAGTATGCAGGATGTACAGGTAATAGGAATACTTGAGGGTAATGTGATCATAAACGATTGTATAACCATGACGCTTCCATTCCGAGAGAGTGATGAAACATGTTTGGATTTTAGTGACTCCTCTCAATAGAGAAGTGACCTAATCTTAGTCCATGTATTGGACATTGATCTGAATGAGATTCAGATGCAATGAGAAGATTAGGTCTACGGTCTTGATTTGATCAAGTGTCTGTGGGAGGTCCATGAGATATGGACTAGAGATGTGATCTCAACATCCAAGTCACTATAAGTGGAACAATACAATCACCCTGTCCTTATCTCCAAGTATCAGCGGAGAAATCACATTATTCTTGTAGGGGTTCAAGAAAAATTCTATAGATCTAAGCATTAAAGAATTTATGATTAAATGTTATTTAATCATCTTGACGTGTGTGGAATTTATCCAATATAATTAAATGTGATTTAATTATTATGGATAAGAATAATGTGGATAGCAATATCCAATTATTCATAATATATTATAATGTGATTTATAATGTATTAGAGAGAGCTAATTATAATTTATATTTGTTGATTAATTATTAATGTGTATTTGATACACATTGTGTAATTAATTGAAAATGTAAATTATATTTTGTTTTGGGTTGTGAATATGATTCACAAATGTTCAATGGCAAGATTGCAATATTATCAAAGTTAATTGTGATTTTTTAGAATAAATCACAACAAAAGTGGTTGGAGTAAATAATGGAGATTTTCATGGAGATATGCAATCTCATTAAATCTCATGAGATTGTCTCCAATTGGAAACAAGTGGCCATCCACCATGATATATGGGAAGGCAATCTCCATGTTGGCAATCTCCCTTTATTTGATTGGTTTAATTTAGGATTTATTTATATTTGATTTGTTAAATATATTTGATCTAAATTAAACTAATAGTTGTTGGTTTTTTCCAACAACAATCTTGACCATTGGATTGAACATAAATCAATCTCATCCATTGATTTTTTATATGTCCCATGGATTGAGATCCATGGATCCCAAAACCCTATAAATAGAGAGGCATACCATGCTCTCTAAGGCTATGTAGTTGAAAGCAAATCTCTCTCTCTTTTATTCCACACGTCAGCCCTCCTCTTCTCTCTTTGGTGGCCATCCACCAAACCCTAGAGGAGAAAGCCGTCGACGCCTTTGCCACCCCGCCGCCGCTTCGACGTTCTTTGGTTCTCCGTCTTCTTGGAGTGCTACACTCACAAAGAAGATGTCTGATCCTGTACGACGAGATCAGGAGTTCACCGTGCTTGGATCATATTGTTGGATTGCGAGGATTACGCGGTTCATCCCCACGCTCGCAAGCATCTTCTCCGACGATCGGACTTGAGATAGGAGGTCTCTTTTCATAGAGACTCGATCAACCACACTTCAAGAGGTATTCCTTTATACATGATGTGGTTATAGATGAAACGATCCGAGAATTGTTCTTGGATCATGTGGTTTCATCGCATGAAAATTTTTTAAATTCTGCTGCATAGAACGGCTAGTACGACTAGCCGTTCTACGTCGTATTCGATACGACGATCACGCTTCCATGATGCGCTTGAGGATAACACCATATCCTTCATGTGTACCTCCAATTCACAAGAACCATTTGGCCCTATGACACAGGGAAACCTCCCTCGTCCATACCCACATCAACACCTTCATGTCAATCACTGAGACCTCCCACCCCACCTCTGTGTAGAGGAATCTATAACTGAAGTCGGCACAAGCAATCACGTTCAGTGCGAGGGTCTAATACTTGCTTCGAAACATTGGTGTGATATTCACTAGCAAATTCGCAAGAATCAATGTCCCGTCGATAGCCCTGATACATCTTGTATGGACATGTATCAATGTTAGGTCACAATCATGAAAGTGTTTTGTAGCTGAAGGGGAATGTAAGAGGTTAAGACCTTAATGTATTGATAGAAGTTACTATTATGTAGTATAACATCCGGGACTGGGCAATCTTCTACCCATGTGCATGAAGTCATCTCTGAGGGAGACGATGTGCGTCAAGACATCATTGAGATGCTTTGAAATTGTGTCCACAGAATGTTGTATATGATCGCACAAGACAAGATTCTTTGCATTGTAATCGAGGTATTGTAATAGTATACAAAGTGATTCCTTGGCCTTAAGGTGTCGTGATTCTTTCAGGCCCACCCATTCCTTCAGGCATGTGCAATGGTGCATGATGGTATAAGGGCACACACAAACCACCTCGTATGATACACCGATGTGGTCGTTTATCATCTCCTGGATCCATATGTGACCAGTTCAGGATAAAGTGTACTTCAGCATAAGAGGAATGCACCCACCCTCTGATTTTTGTGACTGTCTTCCTCTTCGAGTAGTGCCCTCATATAGAGCATATAGCATTACCATATTGCATCTGATCACAAATATGCCAGACATGCCATCAATTTCATGCGACAAACTATATATTTATTGGACAACATAAGCATAAAATTTGTAGGAACACAATATGAAATAAAATATGATCAAGATAGTTTTCAAATATCAATAAAACTGAGTATGTAAGTATGAAATTATAAAAAAATGCCCAGCAGAGGAATCGAAGACAAACCTACAAAGCAGTGTTTGTGTGGTTGATTATTTTACAATATATAACTAAATGAAGAAGAGATGACAAAGGATAAGATATTAAGAAAGGGCAATATGGCTTCTTCAGTTGGATGCCTACCCAAGAGGCGAACTTAGCCAGGATATACTTGACATTGTAGAAGATAATACTCTCGTAGGGGTGATGAACCCATGATTCTCACGCTTTATTCTTTTATTTTAGCTCTTTTTCTTGGCAAAATATTATGTGAATACATGTAAATATAATAACTTAGAATTTGCATGCTTTTGTTAATATTGCATAATTAGCATGTTTTTGGCTAAATAAAAGAATAAAGGAAAAGAAAAAGGAATGATGTATTTAGAATAAACACAGAGTGACCAAATTAAAAGAGAAGGTCAAGACTTGACCTAATCGCAAAATAAAATAAGCCGAGAGAGATAGGGTCAACTATGTGTTATGTATATTACCAATACTTGTACACATTATTTATATATTTTTTTGAGAAAATAAAATTAAATAATTCTTTTTACACCCTTGTATATAATCCAAAAAATAATATAAAATAAAATAAAAATAAAATCCTCAAATACTTGTACAAAATACACATGTATACATTACATTCACAATTTATCATATACCGTTAATTATTTTATAAACTAAAATAAAATTTTAGACTCTTAAAATTATGTTATAAATAAATAAAATATAAAAATAAGGATATTTTTATAAAAGTAACAAAATAAAAGTACTTATACATAATACATAGGTATATTGTACCTGTATATAATACTTTGTGTTGTATATACATTAATTTTTTTCATAAAAATAAATAAAAATCATAGAAAAATACTTTGAAAATAATTAACACTTTTTATTTTATACACTATTTAATTTAAGATTATTTACTAATTTTTACTGAATTTATTATTATTTTGTATATTCATGCTCTCTGATTGGTCCACCTAGGATCGTTGACCTCGGTCAACCCTCCCTTCCAATTAGGTAAGACATGATTCTGGCTCTCCATACTCTTTTCTCCCTATTTCCTCGCCCGACTCCGACCACCTCTCGCCTTGATTTTTGGACCCGAGATTCCTCTAACATTTGAGATTCTCACAGATCCTAGAATTACTCAGATCTGTCTAGGGTTTCGTGCTCAACACTGATCTTTCTAGACCCTTGGCTTGCCTATAAAGTCTCTTATCCACCTCCCCAAGGAGGTAGCTAGTCCTCGCACCCCCATTCACTCCTATCCTCCTTCGTTGAAGTGACAACCATCGGAGGAGCATCTCAGGACCGTTGGGCGATGTTTGGAGGCTTGTAACTCGACGTGGTCGGATCTCTCCACTGCGTGAAGTCTCTCTCTCCTGTCGCAACAGGTCGAGGCCACAACCTATCCTTTCACCTTATCTTGAAGCTCAGGAGCTCCTATGAACCTTTAGGTACCGCTTTCATCCATCACAGTCCCTTGTTCACTCTGATATATCCATTTTGCACGATCGTCGGTCCCTGGCTCCGACCATCAGGTCTGGAGCTCATCACCTACATCCCTCCATTCAGATCGACTCACAAGACCACCCCGCACCTCCTCATGCAGCCTAACCCCCCTAAGGCTCGACCATCAGGTCGAGATTAGGTCGGGTCCCCATCCCCCGCATTCATGGAGACCCAAGCTTCGCCCCTCACATATTGCTTCTCCTATTATGCAATAACATGGATAGGAGCTTCTCCCCGAGTCTGTCTATCTCTTACAGGTATCGGCGTGAACAAAGGAGCCCTTTTGAGATGCTCGCTGCCCCATCGGAGTAGCTGCGTGTGGAGGACCTCCGACCAGCTCATCCGACAGTTCACTTTCCCATCCGAGCCACCCTCTCGATGCGGAGTCATTCAGCAACTGTGTTGGACCTAAAGAGTCTCATTAGGAGCATGGATTACCTTCCCCGCCTAGTTGAAGTTCATCCGGACCTTGTCCTTCCAGCCATAGTCCACCATTCGATCCGGAGTGGAACTCTAGCTTTGATCTAAGCCATCCTTTAACATCTAATTTTGATGCTTGGATAATATCTGGGCCCCTCATATGAGCCTCCCAACAGTAACCCCTAAAGACTGTTGGATCAGCTTTGTCGGCATCACATAACATGTGCGTCCCCGACCCGATTTGAGACCATCAGATGCTTTCTAGTGAATGATCAGAGCCGTCAAAAGCCCCACGCGCCGCCCCCATGCCCCAAGGGGTATGTTGCCTTTTTATCCCTAAATGTTTATGTTTTCATGTTTAGTCCATTAAATAAATATTGTAGTTAAGACATTTTGTTGTTTGGACCTCGAGTTTTCAGCTATTTGCATTTTAGTCCCTCTCAGTCTATAGCATGTGTACGTCCACGTGACTGTTGGGATATTTGTGCTATTGATTCTACTCTTTATCTGTTATGAATTTAATGGAATGTTTTTAGTCTTTGCATATATGCCCCTGTGAGTCTGGATCATGTGTGTCGCATTCGCTTGAGTGGGATTTTTGTAGACTAGGTCCTAGACTTCTTCATTGTGTTATTCTTTGGTCTAAGAACTTATTTTATTTGCAAATTGGTCCATGTGAACTGTGCCTAATTACAAGTTGTATTTTATCTTAATAAATATTAAATTAGGGCATTTAAAATATACTTACTTGCAATTTAGTCTTGATTGTGTGCAAGTTTCTATTTTGATCACTGTTTGAATTTTTAAAACTCCAAAAACATCTGAAAAATTCAAGAAAATTACCAAAAACATTTCGAAAAATATAAAACCAAAAATATTTTTACCATAATTTTCTGACTTTTTTAGCTATTTTAATAAATACATAAAGAGTTTTATGTATGTATTTTGCCTCGTATGCTTGCTTGCCCTCATTCACAAAAACTAAAAATTTGTAAAATTAAAAATCACTAAAAGTTTGTTTTATCTCTGAATTTTAACTACTTTGTATCACTTTCACGCTCCTTGTGTTTGACCTTGGTTGAAATACCAGGTAAATAAAATAGCAAACCGCTGACACATGTGCTGATTGATTGCTTGATATCTTTGCTTAATGGTTTATTTTTCTTGTTGATTATGCTTTGCGATTATGGTCACATTGGCCCTTGTTTATTCGCATTATTTAACTCGAGTTGTTAGGTGTGTCATTAGAATGGAGTTGTTGCAGGGGAGCACGACTTAGTAGTCATTTTTCATATTTGTTTCTATTCGTTATAAATATTTTTTGACACACTTCTATTTCGCTTTTTGTGCGAGGGACCGCATGAGGACGCTTCAGTTTTCTTCTAGAGGAGTCCATATTAGGAGGATCAAAGAGGATTAGAGATTAGTTATATCTCATAGATTACTTTTATTTTTGCAGAACTATTATTGTTGTAATACTTGTGGACTTGGATACTCTTGTTGGACACTTAGACATTCAGGGTATGCGTCGAGTGTCTGTGCATTCGGGGGACCTCACCGCAATTTTCGTGGTTTTGTTGTGATCGTTTTTTCTTTCTATTTGATTATCGAGGATTTATCCCTTCGACTTAGGATTTTTATTGGTTGTGACGTATATGGCTAAGACCCAACACATAATTGCCTATTTGTTCCTATAGATCGTAATTGGACTTAGCTAAAAGTAAATCGAAAAAGTTAGCCTAATTGGATATTAGACAATGTGTCGTGAGGAGTCACATACAGTGCTAGTAGGACCCCTTGTGGCGGGCACCGAGTAACTCCCAAGATCGGACTCTAGTCTTTATTTGATTAGCTAGCTATTGTTCTTCACGATCAATAGAAATTGCTCATTTAAGGCCGATTTCCTCATGCTTCATATAGTTAGTTTATCTTCTATCTTTAATTTATGCGTGGATCACCCTACATGTAGAGTGTTGGATCAGGTACACATTTCTATCTCTGCATGCATCATTGTGGTTGATCGTGCATCGAATTTTCGACTTCTCTCCCTACTTTATTGGACTCAAAATAACCAAAGAAATTGAAAAATTCTTTAGGTGTCCTTTTATTCAAAAGGAGTACATAAAAATTGAAAACAAAATAAAATTGAGACTGCTAATGCAAACTTGACACTAAAATACACTTCATCTAAAAATCTTTATTTTAAGGAGAGTCACCCCCTCATTGGTTGATTTATCTGCAATGAGAGAGTGATACGCACACTAGGTAGAGTTGTACTTGAACTTCTTTCAGACTATTGGTCTTGTGGTTGGTTGTTCTCCAATGAGGACTTCACCAGATAACCTATAATTGGTCCGAGACTTCCTTAGCAGAATGGATAGATCAGGTAGCTGGTAAACGATCCACAATCCATACTGGCTAGGAGAAATTAACTATGGGATTGGGACAGTCTTTTGGGAGAATCGGGTTCCCAACAACTCGATTAATTGCTCTGATAAATTGATTGATCACATAAATAAAATTGACAAGATTAACGACTGATCTCTCACGATCATCAACTCTAGTGTTGAGTAGGTAAACTTGGAGTTTGATTTCTGATCTTGTTTGCATTCAGATCTCATCATCATAAATCCCTACATCATGATGATGGGAAGGAGCTCCATTAGGCTACCTTTGACTGCACCACTTTCAATCACTCGTCCCATTCATCTATGGCAGCTTCGAGTAGCCCAAACCCGCTCTCTGGACCTGAGTTCTCTACCATCCTATTCCCCCTTGACCACCCTTCTACCAGTCCTGAGGTGCTAGAGCAGAGGCCAACACAATTACATGTTCATTTGACAGTACCTGAGTTGGGGTCTTTTGCCTTTGCAAAGACCCAGAAGATGGCCAGCAGTAAGGGACGCACCGATGACCAACCGCAGGGATCAACGTATATACTTGACCAGGGCACCATCAACAACATACTCTTAGCCTCCTTGGAGACCATGCAACGACAATTAGAGTTCTAGGGAGCATTTATGGCAGAGGTACAACGAGAGCTGACACAGACACGAGCCGAGAGAGCAGAGCCACAGAGACCATCCGGTGGAGAGATACCAACAGCTGGAGGAGGAGACGGAGAACCCAAGGATCAGTCAGAGCCAGCCAGAACACCATGTATAATGAGGAAGTTGCACAATCCCGGTGCAACCTTCACCCACCGTTGTATCCAATTACCAGAGATTCTGGGCAACTTCGAGCTTCGCCCCCAGACTATCTAGTTACTGCCCAAGTTCCATGGGATAGCCATCGAGGAGTTGTATCTACATCTCTAAGAGTTTGAGATAATCTGTAGCATGGTCCACGACATATTCGTGGATGAGGACACAATCAAGATGATGGACTTCCAATTCTCCTTAGTTGATAAAGCAACCTACTAACTGAATCATTTGGGGAAGTACATCACAACCTAGGAACAACTCTGGATCGAGTACTTGAACAAGTACTATCCACTCAGCCGGACCAAATTAGAGCGAGCATCGATCAACAACTTCACCATGATACCAAACGAGCAGTTCCACGAGGCTTGGGATTGATTCAAAGAGCTCATTGATTGGTGTCCACATCATGAGATCTCTAATCCCAACTTAGTCGAGACCTTCTTTTGTGGGATGACAGTGGAGCTGTAGGGGCTAGTAAACGCCTCATGTGGAGTGTCCTATTTTTCTAAGGATGAGAACCAAGTTTAGACCATCTACGAGGAGATATAGAGAACTACATGGCGATGTCCCAGACTAGGGTCTATACTCAAGGGAAGCCCCTCCCACAGGTTGTGTCCTATTAGAGGATAGCACGGGCTGATGCAGGTGCATCTACTTCGTTAACAACAGCACAAGATGAGTCCTCAACCCCTGACATGGGGATCATCATCAAGAAGCTGGACTACATCAAGATAATTGAAAAGAGCAATGCCATGGTCTTACCCAGATCGATCAGTTAGCACAAACACTGCGTGACCTAAAGACTCAAATCATGTGCCTCCGGGAGGCACAAACGGCTCCCCAACCCCATCTCAGGTCACGGGCAGATACCAGCAGCAACATCTCTACCCAGCTATCTACCACGTACCGCCAGGTCCACACATTCAGGCAAAGTCAGTCCAGCTGTTGCAACACTATTCCCAGCCACCACCATCTCAAGACACTTGAATAACAGTCTACCAGCCAGATCAGCTCCTGGCAACTCTTCCCCTTCACATTTCGAGTAGGAGTCGTTAATGGAAGTCAACGACATTGGTATGATCGGTACTAGCAGCAACCCAGAATCTATCATGATCATCCTAGATTCATATGGTCTACCGGAGGCATCTTGTCCCAATAACAGCCCATAGCTCAGGGCAAACAGAGCAGCCAACAACAGCCATCAGCAGCAGTTGCCTCATCAGTCCCAACAGTACGAACAGGGTCCCCGTCCCTACCATCAGGGACAACAGTGGAGGCGGCCATAGCAACCTCAGCAGTTCTCTCAGCCTCCCCCTCATTACAAGGAGTCCCAGCCTCATTTTCAATGAGGCAACCCGTCTGGTTCTCATGGACTTGTATATGAGAACCTGACCCTTGACGACCCTAGCTTCCTACTTTCTAATTAGCAGACATCCTTCCGGCGAAATATGGAAAAGTTCTAGCAGGGGATGAGGGAAATTACCAAGGGTAATGCTACCATACCTGGTCAGATTGAACCGAACCCGAACAATTTGAAAAAGAAGTCTGAGCAAGTACAATTTACAGAGACTACCACTCCTAGTGATAATTTGGGTGATATATCTTCTTATGTGTTTGATGCTGATTTTGTGACACTTAGGAGTTGTAGGATGTCAGTTGACGGTGCCTCATCTGAGCGACGACCACTTGGAGATTCTAGAGCACAAGATGAGGAGAGGATAGCGGTGTTGATGTCATGCGTGATGATGATGGTGGTGGTGCTGATGCCACTAAGGAAGTTGATCCAGCTGACGGTATTGAGTTTATCGGGATTCCAGATGCAGTCGGTGGTACTGATGACACCAATTTTCTAAATGTTGAGCCAGTCGCTGCGAAGATAGATGCCATGGGTGGTACTAATGCCACCAGTTTTCCTTCAGTTGTGTTACCTTCTTCTGTATCTCATAACATTTTTCGAAAAACACAAATAATAGAAAAATGGAAAAGAACAAAAATATTAATAAAGGAAAAGTTCATATATCTCCTTTGAGTCCATATGTGTTGCATGATGATATTGGTATGCATTCTATTCCTTTACATACGCAGGAGCCTATTCCTAACCCTCTCTCTGGAGAGGGTCCAACCATCCCCTTCCCTCAGGCACTTCACTTGGCGAAGGGGAATAAACCAAAAAATCCAAAAAAGACACACCAGCTAGAGTTCAACTAGCAAATGATTGATCGATTTCAGAATCAACAGACTCTACAAGAGCCACTAGAGCGCATCCCTCTCTTTTAGAAGAATTTGAGAGAAAAGACCACCATCTGCAGGAAGAAGAGGAAACATAATGCGGAGATCCATGTTCTTACTCGTGCCACTTACTTCACCATCCAGAACCGATTGCCAACCAAGCGACCTGATGCAGGAGCTCCATATGTCAGATACCATATCCATGAGCAGCATTTCGATCGTACTCGATTAGACAATAGATCTTCTATTAACCTTTTTCCGGTAGCCTTCATCGATCGATTCAAGTTTGGCCCTCTTTGATAGAGTAGGACAGTCCTTTATTTTACTGATAGATCTGTTAAGAGGTCTAAGGGGTTATTAAAAGACATGGTTGTCACAATTCTGGGCCTGAAATTCCCCGTGGACATGGAGATCCTTGAGTCTATGATAGGTACCCCCATCATATTAGGACGCTCGTTCTTCCCCATAGCCAAAGCAGTGTCTGATCATGATAGAGGGAAGGTATACTTTCACGTCGAGGGTGGGAGTATACAAATATAGACGATTGAGGAGACTAGAGCAAAAGATTCAGCTAGCTCCGAGCAGTCGAGAGACGTAGAGCAGATGACATATTCAAGGTGAGACATCAACCAGGAGTGGGACTTTGTGATTACAGATGATGAGGCAGTTTGGTATGATCCCATATCACAAGCTCTTGTCACACCATCAGGCACTGCAGATTCACAAATGTTGGCAGATGAGAGTTCGGAGAGCACACTCTTGGCAGAGGACACATTTGAGGTTGATAATCATGGGCATGATAGCGATGCAAAGTATATTTCATGTGATTCAGATCCCTCAGATTCAGACATTGATTGGGATGATTTTGATGATTATTTGCCATCTCTGATTCCTACAGATCCGACAGCTAGGGCAAAGAGTAAACCACCTCCGATTACAGAGACACCAACAGGGCCACCTTCGTCATATTTTTCGCATGCAGGGAGAGTTCTCCCATGCATATCTGGTTTCCTTCACTCATACTTTTTAGAAGCCAGATTTGCCATCTCCCAGTTGTCCATAACTGAAAACCTTACCGCAGTTGATAAAGTACTGATTCCTTGTAGGTAAGCCAGAGATGTACCCAGTCATTATCTCAGCGGAGTTGAATGGAGAGCAAGAATCTCATTTGATGGAGGTTCTTGAAAGAAACCACAAGGCAATTGGATGGAGTGTAGCTGATCTCAAGGGGATAAGTCCGGCTCTGTGCTCCCACTATACATATCTCGAAGAGGACGCCAAGCCATCGCGTGAGTTCCAGCGATGGCTGAACCCGAACCTTCAAGATGTGGTCATGAAAGAGATACCAAAATGGTGGAGCGTCGATTTTATCTACCCCATATCCGACTCCAAGTGGGTTAGTCCATTACATGTGATACTCAAGAAGACGGGTATCACTACAGTTGTGAGAGAGTCTGGAGAGGAAATAGCTACCCGATGATGAAGTTTTGTTTCATCATCTTTATTCTATCATTTTCTTCTTAAAAATCCTAGTAAATGCATGTAAATAAGCTTAATTTAGGCATTTTATCATCCATGCATCATTGTGTAAATATTGTATAAAATACGGTTTATTAAAGCCAAAATTACAGAATAAAGAAAAGAAAAGAAAACGAATAAAATATTGCAAATATTTTATGACCCCAAACCCCGAGACCTAGGCATCTTGATGACTAGGTCAACAAGGAATAAAGTAGGGGGAGATAAGGGCCAAAATACCAATAAGAATTCCTTTTATTTAATTCATTCTTTATTCATTTTGAGACCTATTTGTAGTTCCACTTTTTATACTTCAAATAAATGAAGTTTGAACATGGAAGTTGTAGATAATTAAATATATAAAAATACAAAATTGATTTTCCACAAAAAATGTATATATAAAAAGTTATGATCTGAATAAATTTCTAGAATCCCAACGTCCCAGACATGTATCTCTCAAATAAAAACTCTAAATGTATTAAAATCACTTTAATTGTATATAATTTTAATAAGCTACTTAATGAAGTTGGTTTCATATTTTTTGGAGTTATGACTTTAAAGTTGAGTTTTGGATCATTATTGTATAGCTATACTAATTAAAATATTCATTTTATTTATTATTCATTATTTTTATAAATTTATATTTTTATAATTTCATAAATATTATTTATAATATATGTTATATTAAAACTGGAATAAAAACATCATTAAAATACAAAAATAAAATACTTGTATAAAATACATAGGTAAAATACCTATATCTATACCTATAATGAATATACTTCTATTTATTTAGTTGTACATAATACATCAGAAAAATAAAATAAAAATATATTTAAGTGTAAAAAATTAAGTTATAACTTTATAAAATAATAAACAAAATTTAAAAAATTAAAATATAAAATAAAAATAAAACATTAAAATATATCGATGAATATACCTATATAGCCATAAAAGGGCACTTGTAATTTTAAACCTCGAAAAAATAAATAAAAATCATAATAAAATAATTAATAAAATAATAAAAAAATTTTTATTTCATAATCTAAAATTAATTAAATCATTTATTATTTTTAAATGAATTTACAAATCATTTTTGTAGGATTTTCCTGGTTGGTCCCCGTGGACCAACCAGGGGGGTCTGAGAGTTGACTGCGGGTCAACTCTCTGACCCCCTTCCTGTTCATGTTAGAACGTGGTTTTGTACCCTTTTTCTCGATTTTTTTGAGGTGTTTCCTTTCATTGTTTCGCGTCACTTCCTTCTTGACTTTTGTTCGCCTTTCATCGAGGATTCACACCTCGGGATTTTCTCAATTTTTAGACCATTGCGTCGCTCCTACCACCTTGATATTCGTGCCCTATCATGCATCTCATTAAAACCACGTTCGAGCTTCCCTTGACCGTTTGAACCCTCTTTTGACCATTTTGCCCTCGCTTTGGCGAGCTCAGGATTGGAGCTCGTGACAGGAGCTCCTCCAGCTCCCTGAAGCCAGGTTAGTCATGTCGCAAGTCGGTCTCCACCTATCTCTGCCAACTCACCGACGTCGAGGTCCTATTTCATGGTTATGTCCACTAAGGTCCCATTTTCTTTATTTTCATTAAATTTCTAGCTTAGATATCTCCTTAGGGTTAATTGGTTCCCTTTAATCTTGCATTCCACCGCTCACGCACCTCGTCCACCCCTCGTCGAAGCTCGGCTCCAACAAGCCTCCATCCGCGCCATTTCCGTCGTGTCCCATCATCTGGAGTGTCACGGCAATTCGCCCGCAACCTCTTTCACTCTTTTTGCAGGTCTTGGGATTGCAACGCTCGTCGGAGCTCGTTTTGGCGTCTCGACGGAGGTTTCTGGAATTGCAATGCTCCATTGCCTTTGTGAGAGTTCTCCGGTCATTGCCCAGGCTTTTAGGAGCTTCCAGCCAACAGAGGATCGTACCTGGATGCGTCGTGGCCATTTTGGAGCCCTTTAGCGCACCGGAGGCCGAGGATCGAAGCCGGGGAAGGTCGCCTCATCGGCGTTTTTTTCCCTGTTCTTCCTCCAGGGCCATCTATGGTTAGATCGAGGCCGACTCTCCAGGTGTACAGCAGCCGTCGGATCGCGCTTGCCCGCACCGTCCGATCGTCTTTAGCAATCTGATATCAGCTGTCAGCGGGCGAAGCAGTACCATCCGTGTGATATTCGACACGTGGTAAGTGAAAGAGCTTCCGTCGTCGGATCTGCCAGTGCTTTGGGTATTTTGCCAGATTCATCCCAAGCAATTTTGTATTTACTTTTAGTACTTAATCTTTCCTCAGCAGTTCAATATTTGTGTTAACTTTATAGCATAGCCCCCAAGGTTTACCTTATTTACAAAGAGGTCCTTGGCCACGTCACCTCACGTGACCGTCATGTGAGGTGAGTGGTTAATTTGCAAAGGACCCCTTAGGTTTTTGTTATTGCTATCCATACATGAAAAATTTTTATGCAGTTATAAATTTCTAGTAATTTTTCATTTTTAGCCCCCAGGTTTTGTTAGATTACATATAGGTCATTGCCTGTCACGTGCTTTGTGCACGCGAGTTTGGATATTTTATGGAATTACCCCTGAGGTTGTGGTGATTACTAATTGGTCCATAAAAATTTTTGTTGCATTATATTTTTTGGGGAAAATTGCACGTTGGCCCTCGAACTTTTCCATATTTAGAAAAATACCCCTGTTAGTGGGAATTTTCTCTTTATTGTTTGCATTTATTTCATGCATCATAAACTTAAAAAAATCTCAAAAATATGCATAAATTCCTGTTGCATTGATTTATCACGCCATATTTTTATTTCACATTTTTGTAGTTTTTACTTTTGTAAAAAAATCAAAATATGCATTTTCATCTCTGCTCGTATTAGAAAATACATAAAAATTATAAAAATCCTTAGAAAGATTCTCAAAAAAATATATTTTGATTATTTCTGTATCTTTATCTTCAGACCAAAAATCACAAAAAAAATATAAAATAAAACTCATAAAAATTGCAAAAAACCTATAACCTTTATAAAAATATACAAAATCCATAAAAATTATAAAAATATACTTTATGTTCCTTTATAAAATTAATTTGGAGAATTTTTTACTCTATTTGATATTTTTCAACTCCAATTTAATTCTAGATATTTATTTTCTTCTCTATTTTAAGTATTTTTGACTTTGAAAATACCAAAAAAATAGTAAAAATATAGAAAAATCACAAAAAACATTAAAAAATATCAAAAGCACAAAAGCATTTTATTTCTTGTATTTTGAATATTTTATTTATTTTTATCTCTCTCTCCTCCCTATTGTATATATATATCCTATATAGTTTTATATCCTTATTAAAAGAACAAGAAAATATAAAAATATAAAATATAAAAAGAAAATACAAAATCAGAAAATTAGAAATCAAAATATAAAAATATAAAATCAAAAATTAAATAAAAAATATATAAAATTAAAAACCCACAAAAATAACAGCACCTATAGACAAACACATCACATTCATTTTTGAGCACTTACTGCTCTGATCTACCTATTTGCTTCCTGTGTTCGACACTCTACACTACTTGCACTATACACTTATTTGTAGAGTTCTAAAAAATTTTAATTCTGTGCCGCTTTTCATTGCTTTATCTGTTGTGGGTTAATTGTTGTTTAAATCTGGGTTTCTTGCAGGTCGCCACAGTGACTACGTCTCGCCTTGTGTGAGACGTACTTTAGACCCGTGAAAAATCTAGTTCAACAAATGGCGTCATTGTCGGGGATCGACATCACATAGATCGGCTTGCTTGATAGTGATTTTTGTCTATATTTTGCTTCATTATTTGCTCCTTTATATGATATTCATTGTTGAATTGTCTAACCACTCTCCTTTTTTGGATTTTGTGCGAGGTATGCAGATCGAGGGGGGGCTCCTCTTTAGAGCACCTACGCACCCACGTGAGGCGGCTTTAACCTAGCATAAAGGAAGACTTGGAGTGTTTGAGGACAAATTTTGAGCAGTGCTTTTTAAAGCATTAATTTGTGTAATTTGTGTGAGAGAGGGACCACTATTTATTTGCAATAATACAGGTAATCCTAACTTTAGACTTTCGGGCCCAATTTCCAAGTGTTTGTTCACTTAGGGGCTCACCGCAGTTTTCATCGCATTTTTTATTTTGTTTTCTCGATTTTGTTTTCCTTACTTTGTATGATTGAACCCTTAGTTTTAGGATTTCTTGCGATAGATTAAGGACAAACACATAATACCATTGCATGCTCCTATAGATTCATTTGTATTTAGTCAAATTTTGAATTGCTTCTCACTTAGTCTTGGAACCACCGCGCCACGAGAGTTCTCCATACAGCGCTTGTAGGACCCATTGCAGTGGGTACCGAGGAGAGTCCAAGATCGGACACTTCGGTTCCATTCTAAGTCATTAGCATTGGTTCCTCGCGCTAATAGCAATTTTTTGTGAGGACATACATTCACATCTAGTCCCACTTGCCAGATCCCTTGACCACACATACATTCACATCTAGTCCCACCCTGACCCCGAGGATGCTGCTGTATAGACTGCTCTTGGTATTCCTCATGTATATGTTGATCCTGACTTCCTCCCTTGTATGGAGGAGGTCCAAAAATTCAAAAAAAATGTTGACTGAACCGAAGTGGTGGTTACCATTCATGAGATCATCCGTACTCCACTTCAGCAGGCCATGATTGATTTATTTGTTCCTCTTCCCAAGAAGAGAAAGAGGAGGAGCATATCCGAGTGTCATATATTGACCATGGCCACTGTCCACGCCATCACACATCGTCCCATTCCTAGGAAAAAGAACACTGTCACACCTTTCATTAGCTGCGTCATCTCTGACTTCACATGTGATCACACTCTCCTCGACGGTAGTGCTTCTATTAGCATATTACCCTTCTCGTTGGTACAGTCTTTTCACTTAGGTCCTATCAAGAAGACGAGGATGATAGTTCAGTTTGCAGATGGATCTATCAAGAGGCCGAAGGGTATCCTTGAAAACATCGTCATCTTGATTCAGGGCATTAGCTACCATGTTGATTTTGTTGTATTGCCCATGGAGACCTCCACTGGGGAGCACTCTTCAATCATCCTGGGACGACCATTCCTCACCTCTGCGAGGGTCGCTATTAATTATGGATCAGGAGAGATTTGCTTCCATCCTGATGATGCGGGCGAAATGTTGATCACCGTACTGACTATTGACCAGAGAACTGCACCTGATGTGACTACACCTATCTTGGCTGACCCTGAGTACCATGACCTTGATGAGACTATTAGAGAATTTTGCTGCTTATTGGATTCCATTGAGACCCAAGAATTCCTCTCCAGGGAGGAAGACTTGGAAAGCATGGACCTCAGAGTTCCTTCTTCTGGGATTTGGCATTATGTTGATGGCATCCACAAGATTTACACGATTGATATCGTTGAGCGGAGGGCAGATTCAGATACTTTACAGGATGGACATGATTTGACTACTTTCACCAATGGGTTTGTTCCTATTTACTTAGATACTAAGGAGACAAAGACCGAATTTGATTTGGTTACTTTTATTAGAGAATTCGGGCCTTTTGATGAGAAAGATGATCCAGTTGAGATTGTAGAGGACGAGCATAGTTCGACTACTTCCACTGATGAGTTCGTTCTTTTTGGTTTTGACCCGGACGAGACCTCGCAGGACGACAATGATTACAATTCTTCCCATGATGATGAGTTCGTCCCATTCCACTTCTATATTAGTGATACTCCCAAGGCCGGACATAGTTGTACTTCTTCCACTCACTCGTCTATGCCTCTTCACCCTAGGACCACCGAGGCCCTCACCATGTCGACCCTGATCAGTTAGTGTAATCTAATGACCCCGAGGTCGACCTGTACCACACTATATCTATTCCTCAACAGTCTCACATGAAGGTTCCCTTTCAACCTTCTTGACCATTTGTATATCCACTATGTTGTACATTTGTTTTTGTGTACCTCTGTTTCTCTCATGTTTTGCTCATTCACCCCATTCTCGTGTGTGCCTTGCTAGGATATACTTTGTCCTAAGTATAGGGGGGTGGATGAGCCAAGTGTTCTCTCATCATTTCGTTTCATTACTCCTGTTGTTGCCTATACTTAGGGTTTCTTTTACCCTAAGTATAGGGGGAGTGGTGTGTACATTCTTCTCTATCTTTATCCATCTTTTCATTTCATTTATTTTTTCTTCTTTTCCTTTTCTATATTCTTTTTTACCGAAAAGGTGTAGCCCCTTTTAGTCAGTATTCTATACTTAGGACACACTTTTTCCTAAGTATAGGGGGGTGTACACCTCAATTTCTTCTATTCTTTGGTCCTCTCCACTGTCTCCTCTTCTTGTCTATACTTAGGGATATCTTACCCTAAGTATAGGGGGAGACAGTCTGAGTATGATCTGTTCATTCCCACCCTTGACCCTCCCCGCTTTGTGTACAGTCTGTTATACTTAGGAGTCCTAAGTATAGGGGGGACGGTCAACTTCTCATTCGTTCATTTATTTCTCCATTTGTTTATTCTTTCGACCCGGTATGAGTTATGTCTTCTCTTTTCTCTCTGATCTATGAGGACAAAGCTCAAGCTAAGTATAGGGGGGTCGTATATACTTTGTATATACTTTAGCCATAACTTGTACTTTCGTATTTTTTAATAAGTATGGCTAATTACACTACCAAATTCATTAAAAACCCTTAATAAAAAGATGTTGATTATTCCTCAAATTCTTTTTGTATTTACTGATTAATAAATAAGGTGAAAATATTTTTTTTCGAAATGTTTGAAAAATAGTTTGAAAATCTTTGTGAAAATCTTTTGAAAACTATTTGAAAAACATTTTGTTACATGTTTTCAACCTTTGTAAAATTGTTTTGCTTGTAAAATTTATTTTCTTCGTGTGAAATAAAAATGTTTGAAAATGATTTGCAAAATGATTTGAAAAATGGTGGTTAAAATAATTGAAATATATATATACTATTTGGAAAATCTTTGCAAAATGATTTTCAAATGTGTGTTAGTATTTGTATTTTTTTGTAGAAATTATTATAGTTTTCAAAATAGTTTGTAAAATGATTTTTCAAATAAGTTTGAGGAATATAAACATCACCCTAAAATTCTTTATTATATATATCTATAAAATTGACCACTTGCCCTTTGTAAATTCTTAAAAATCCACTTCTTGTAAATATAATATGCATCCCTGTGTGAATATTTGTACCTAATTTTTATCCAAAATCTTTTGTTTTCAAAAATCACAAAAACATTTGCAAAATTAAAAATACCAAAAACATTTGAAAATCTTTTTGAAAACCCCCAAAAATGCATATGCATCATCTTATTCAAAAATCCATTAAAAGTTCAAAATCTTTAAAAATTGCTTCAAAAAAATATTTTCTACAGTCTGCGTAGCATTTGCATAGCATGAGCATTTTTCGGATTGAGTTTAATAGTTGGACAAGTCTAAGTCAAATCCAAAGATTGGAGCTTGTTTGGACCTTAAAATCTACCTAATTAACATGAACATTATAGGAGTTGGAATTGAGGTACTTCAGGTCTAGTTGACGTAATTCCTTGAGGATCATGGGACTTGGTTCAATGGATTCTTGACTACTTATGTAGAGAATTTTGGAGCACACACGACTCTTGTCAATAATGACCTAACTTGGACACCTGCACCTTTCACTTGGCTCAACTCAGTTGGAGTGGTGGGGGGGGGGGGGGTTGGATTTGCCGGTATGAGATGCACACAAGTGGAAACATTTGTCCTACTCTAGGGAGGGAAGTGCACCCCAACCCATCCGGTGATGATGAGTTTGAGGACAGGAGAGTGTAAGTTGCAATAAAGATTCAAAAGAGGGATAGTCTACTAGCTCAATAGGAAAACCCCTTATGTAAATGTTGTTGTATATAGTATTTCCAAAAAAAATGCAAAAAGCAAAAACTCCAAAAAAATAGACATGCTTGTACAAAAATAAAAAAGCCTGCAAGAGTGTATATATTTGTATAATCAATAAGCAAGCTTGAGCTTCAAAGTCAAATCATGTGAGCCTGCAACTGGATGACTTGACTACACTGGTCTTGCATCCTAGGATAGGTAGCTACACTGGCTACCATCCATTCTTCTCTTCACCCCCTCCTCTTGAGTTGGTTGTTACTTGAACTTAGAAGGAAATACTCCGCTCCTCAAGGAATGAGTTATTGGATTGGGGAATCACTGAGTTGTCATATTGGAAAAGTCAGTCTCTTTGTCATTTCAGTTGGGAAGAACCGCCATCACTTACACTATACGAGTCAGATTCATAATCATAAGGGTTTGCGTATGAGTTGAAGTATTCTGACCTGGCTATTGAGGAGACTTGAGTAGAGTTTTGGGATTCTCAAAGGTTGTTGGATTTCAAATCCGGTTCTCATTAAGGTTTTGGCCGCACTAAAATTTCAAAGGTCCGACTTGAGCTCCAAACTTTGATTTTGTGAAGACAAGTTTGATAATTAAACTAAATCCAATTTTCTTCTTTTTCTTTTCTTTAATTTTCTTTTCCGCAATTATTGCATAAGTGTTTGCTAGGGACTAGAAAAGGCAAGTATAGGGGGATGATTAATCTCCTTTTCATCATCTTTATTCTATCATTTTGGCCTTAGAAACCCTAGTAAATACGTGTAAATAGGCTTAATTTCAGCATTTTATCATCCACGCATCATTGTGTAAATATTGTATAAAATACATTTTTTTAAAGCCAAAATTATAGAATAAAGAAAAGAAAAGAAAACGAATAAAATATTGCAAATATTTTATGACTAGAAACCGTGAGACCTAGGCATCTCGATGACTAGGTCGACGAGGAATAAAGTAGGGGGAGATAAGGGCCAAAATACCAATAAAAATTCATTTTATTTAATTCATTCTTTATTCATTTTAGGACCTATTTTTAGTTCCACTTTTTATACTTCAAATAAAGAAACTTTGAACATGAAAGTTGTATATAATTAAATATATAAAAGTTAAAAATTAATTTCACACAAAAATAATGTACAAATAAAAAGTTATGATCTGAATAATTTTCAATAATCCCAACTTCCCAAACATGTATATCTCTAATAAAAACTTGAAATGTATCAAAATCACTTTAATTGTATATAACTTTTAACAAGCTATTTAATTAAGGTGGTTTCATATTTTTTGGAGTTACGATCTGAAAGTTGAGTTTTGGACCCCTATTGTATAACAATATTGATTAAAATATTCATTTTATTTATTATTCATTATTTTTATAAATTTACATTTTTCCAATTTAGTAAATATTATTTATAGTATATGTGTATTTTAAATCTTGAATAAAAAAAATCATTAAAATATAAAAATAAAATACTTGTATAAAATACATAGGTAAAATACCTATATCTAAACCTATAAAAAATATACTTCTATTTATTTAATTGTACATAATACATCAAAAAAATAAGATAAAAATATATTTAAGTGTACAAAATTAAGATATCACTTTATAAAATAATAAATAAAATTATCAAAATTAAATATATAAAATAAAAATAAAACATTAAAATATATAGATAAATATACCTATATAGCCATAAAAGGGGACTTGTAATTTTAAACCTGGAAAAAATAAATAAAGATCATAATAAAATACTTCATAAAATAATAAACATTTTTATTTAATAAACTAAAATTATTTAAATCATTTAATATTTTTAAATAAATTTACAAAACATTTTTGCAGGATTTTCCTGGTTGGTCCACTAGACCAACTAAGGGGGCCTGAGAGTTGACCGCGGGTCAACTCTCTAACCCCCTTCCTTTTCATGTCAGATCGTGGTTTTGTCCCTTTTCTCTCGATTTTTTCGAGGTGTTTCCTTTCATCGTTTCATGTCACTTCCTTCTTGACTTTTGTTTGCCTTACATCGAGGATTTACACCTTGGATTTTTCTTGATTTTTGAATCGTTGCGTTACTCTTGCCACCTCGATCTTCGTGCCCTATCATGCATCTCGTTCAAAACCACATCTGATCATCCCTTAACCATTTGAACCCTCTTTTTACTGTTTTTGCCCTCATTTTTGCGAGCTCAAGACTAGAGCTTGAGACAGGAGCTCCTCCCGCTCCCTGGAGCCGGGTTAGGCGTATCGTAAATCAGTCTCCACCAATCTCCGCCAACTCGCCAGTCTCGAAATCCTATTTCATGGTTCTATCCATTGAGGTCCCATTTTCTTTATTTTCATTGCATTTCTAGCTTAGATATCTCATTAGGGTTAATTGGTCCCCTTTAATCTTGCATTCCACCGCTCAAGAACCTCCTCTACCCCTCGTCGCAGCTCTGCTCCGACAAGCCTCCATCTGTGCCATTTCTATAGTGTCCCATCATGTGGAGTGTTGTGGCAGTTTTCGCACAACCTCTCTCACCCTTTTTGCAGGTCCTGGGATTGCAATGCTCGATGGAGCTCGTTTTGATGTCTCGACAGAGGTCCTTGGAGCTGCAAAGCTCCGCCGCCTTCGTGTGAGTTCTCTGATCATCATTGGGTCTTTTTGGAGCTTCCAGCCAATAAAGGATCGTACCTGTATGCGTCATGGTTGTTTTAGATCCCTTTAGCGTGCTGGAGGCTGAGGATCGAAGCCGGGGATGGTCACCTCGCCGGCGTTTCTTCCTTATTCTTCCTCCGAGGCCATCTGCCATTAGATCGAGGCTGGTGCTCCAGGTGTACAACAGCCATCAGATCACGCTCGACCGCACCGTCCGATCATCTCCAGCCATCTGATCTCAGCTGTCAACGGTCGAAGAGGTACGAGCCTCGGGATCTTCGACACGTGGCAAGTGAAAGAGCATCCGTCGTCGGATTTGCCAGTGCTTTGGGTATTTTGCCAGATTCACCCAAGATATTTTATATTTACTTTTAGAACAGAATCTTTCCTCGGCAGTTCAATATTTGTGTAAATTTTATAGCATAGCCCCCAAGCTTTACCATATTTACAAAGACACGTGACTCGTGCCCTATTTTGCAAAGGACCCCCTTGGGTTTCTATTATTGCTACCCAGACCTGAAATATTTTTATGCAGTTATAAATTTCTAGTAAAATTTGCATTTTTCACCCCCAGGTTTTGTTAAATTGCATACATGTCCTTGTCGATCACGTGCTTTGTGCACGTGAGTTTGGACATTTTACAAAATTACCCTTGGGGTTTTGGTGATTTATAATTAGTCTATAAATATTTTTATTGAATTATATTTTTCTGGGAAAATTGCACGTTAGCCCTCGAACTTTTCCATATTTATAAAAATACCCCTGTTGATGTGTATTTTCTCTTTATTATTTGCATTATTTCATGAATCTATAAACTTCAAAAAAATCCCCTAAAATAGGCATAAATTCATGTTGCATTGATCTCTTACGAAATATTTTTATTTCACATTTTTGTATCTTTTTAATATACAAAAAAAATAAAAAATGTGCATTTTCATCTCTATTTGATTAGAAAATACATAAAAATTATAAAAACCCTTAGAAAAATTCTCAAAAAAATATATTTTGTTTAATTTTATGTGTTTTATCTTAAGACCAAAAATCACAAAAAATTTATAGGAAAACTCATAAAAATAGCAAAACTCTTAAAACCTTTATAAAAATATAAAAAAATCTATTAAAATCCATAAAAATATACTTTCTATTCTTGAATTTTCTCTATCTCATTATTTTTATTTTAAAATTAATTTTGATAATTTTTAACTTTGTTTGATATTTTTCATCTCCAATTTAATTCTGAATATTTATTTTCTTCCCTATTTTAAGTATTTTCGACTTTAAAAATACCAAAAAATTGCAAAAATACAGAAAAATCATAAAAACATTAGAAAAATATCAAAAGCACAAAAACATTTTATTTCCTGTATTTCGAATATTTTTACCTAGTTTTATCTCTCTCTCTCATCCCTCTTGTATATATATAACCTATATAGTTTTATATCCTTATTAAAAGAAAAAGATAATATAAAAATCTAAAATATAAAAAGAAAATACAAAATTTGAAACTTCAAAATCAAAATATAAAAATATAAAATATAAAAAGAAATACAAAATCAGAAAAATAAAAATCAAAATATTGAAATATAAAATCAAAATTAATTAAATATATATATATAATTAAAAATCCACAAAAAATAGCAGCACATATAGACAAACACATCGCATTCATTTTTTAGCACTTACTACCCCGATCTACCTGTTTGTTTCATATATTCGACACTCTACACTACTTGCACTATACACATATTTTGTAGTTATAATTAAATTTAACTCCGCACCGCTTTCCATTACTTTATCTGTTGTTGGTTAATTGTTGTTTGAATCTGCGTTTCTTACGGGTCGCCATAGCGACTGCGTCTTCGCCTTGTGTGAGACGTACTTTAGACCCATGAAAAATCCAGTTCAACACCCGGGTACCCACTTCTTGGAGGATATGTGTGGACTACAGATGATTGAATTAGGCTACTAAGAATGATCATTTCCCATTGTCATTTATTGATCAGATTATCGAGATGTTAGCTGGGAAGAGTGACTAATGTTTTCTTGACGGGTACTTTGTCTATAACCAGGTGGCCACAACGCTCGAAGACCAGGAGAAAACGGCGTTCACCTATCCGTTTGGGACATATACTTTCAAATAGATGCCATTTAGTTTATGTAATTCCCCGACGACATTCCAAAGGTGCATGTTGTCCATCTTTTCAGTCATGGTGGGTAATTGTTTGGAGGTCTTCATGGATGATTTCTTGGTCTAAGACGACTGGTTTGATGCTTTTCTTGACTTCCTAGACCACATACTTCAGCATTGTATAGAGGTCCACCTTGTACTTGTTCGACATGTGAGCCCTGGGTAAACAATTCTTACAATAAATGTTATTGTAATATATATGTTTATCAATAAAAGTTATTGATGTTTCACTCCCTTTTTGAAATTAAATGAGTGAATGCACTATAAGGTCCCTCAGTACAATTAGGGTTATGTACCTTGGCCATCTTGATGATCATATAGCTGTTGATTCGTTAAATGAATCATAGAGGCTGGTGTTTGGATGGATATCTAAAGAGTTAGATAGAGGACTCATTAAGCACCGTCAAATGATTGTTGAGAGATGATCTCCATCCTGAGTAGGAGATTGCAATCCTTTCTCACAGAGGCTGATATCTGACTGACCTCTTGATGCAGGTCCTCTGCCTGGGAATAGTGATTCGGAGGAGTCAGATTAGTTAGGTCAAGGGGTTGACTTAATGAGATCGAGATAACCTAAGTCCTATGTTGAATGCTATCATAGCATAGGCATACATCCTCTGACCGGAAATAGATGTGTTGCTATATGTCTGAGTGTGTACATTTGGAAGACCAATAGGTTGATGGCCGAACCAAGGTCTATACATCAGTGCACTGGTGTGCATGTAAGGGCATATGAGTAATACGATCTCTCAAAGGGATCATACAGGTTCACTTGTGAATCGGAATACATGAGCTCACTCATGAGGTATTGGGACGGATCAAATTCCATGCATGGTCGTCGTGCTTCAGAAGCATGACAAGAATTTGAAGGTATGATATATGCTTTGGGAAAGCATGTGATCGATATCGATTCCCAATGACCAAGATTGAGAAACTTGGTGATCAAACTCTGAAGAAGACAGTGGAAAATTGATCTACATCTTCATGTTGATCATAGGTCTTCCACTATGCAGTATGTACAGGTATTGGGAATACCTAAGGGTGATGTGATCACAAACGATTGTATAACCATTACTCTTCCATTTCGAGGGAGTGATGAAATAGGTTTGGATTTTAGTGGCTCCTCTCAGTAGAGAAGCAATCTGATCTTGGTCCAAGTGTTGGGCATTGGTCTGAATGCGATTCATATGCAATGAGAAGATTAGATTTACGGTCTTGATTTAATCAAGCATCTGTGGGAGGTACGTAAGATCTGGATTGGAGATGAGGTCTCAACATCCAAGTCACTATACGTGGAACAATACAATCGCCCTGTCCTTATCTCCAAGTATCTGCGGAGAAAGCACATTATTCCTGAAGGAGTTTAAGAATAATTCCTTTGATGAATTCAGTATCCAAGCAACAAGATGTTGGTAATTAAATAAGATTTAATTATCAAGAATAATATGAATAGGATTCATATTGTGAGAATGATTATCCAAGATAATTAAATGAGATTTAATTATCAAGGAAATGAAGATTTTGGATAGTGTTATCCATAATATCTGTGTATATATTATAAATTTGATTTATAATATATTAGAGAGAGCACCTTTATAAATAGCATTTGTTAATTGTTTATGTGAATTGGATTCACATTAAGCAATTAATTGGAAATATAATTTGCAATTTAGTTTGGGTTGTGAATATGATTCACATATTTTCAATGGCATGATTGAAATATTCACAAATTAATTTGGAATTGATTTAGTTGATAATTTTTGCAATAAATCTTGTTGCAAATAAATTAGAGATAATTGGATAAAATAAAAAATGGGATAATTAACCACCAAATGAGGTGGCGTCAGCCATGAATTGGCCATGGGTGACGCCTCATGTTTTTAGGTGGATTATTATCCTCTTTTTAATTATTATAATATTATCTTGTTATAATTGATTTTATTGAATTAAATTATGTTGATGATAATGCAACATATATTTAATTTAATATAAATTAATATGTTGTTGTTTTTGAACAACAATGATCATGGCCATTGATTAAATACAATATCAATCTAACCATTGATTTTGTGTATGCCATGGATTGTGATCCATGGACTCCCAAACTAGTATATAGAGAGGGCAACCCTAGACTCTTCATAATACAACATCATTGTGCATGTCACACACTCTCTCTCTAATCTCTCATTCTCTCCATATCTCTCTCTCTAAAGGTGGTTGTCCACCTTGTGATTTTGAGGAATAGCAATCGCTTCTACACCATTGTGTTGTTGCTTCGATTGCTTGTGGATCTCCATCTTCTTTGGGGCTTCTTGCTCTAGAAGGATATGTCGGATTTTGTTGGGCAAAATTAGGAGATTTAAGTCTTGGATCTTCATCGAGGATTGCGGGAAGCATGTGTCTCATCATCGCGCCCGCAAGTGCCATCTTCGTAGATCGGACTTGAGTCACGATGATCTCTTGCTTTAGAGATCTAGTTATCGCAACCACGCTTCAAGAGGTATTTATAATACTTTGTGGTTAGATGAAATGATCCAATAAATGTTCTTGTGATCATGTGGTTTCATCTTCTGATTTAAATTTTTTAAATTCCGCTGCATCAAGCAACTAGTGCGACTAGACGCTCCGATCGCATAAGATGCGATTAACACGCTTCCGTGATGCACTTGAGGATTCCACATATTCTTCATGTGGTATCAGATCCTTAGGTTGGAAAGGTTTTGGATACGATTCGTAAACCTAGGACGACTTGGGTTTGAAAGGGTTGGGAAGGTTTTATCGCATTTCAATTTTCGCACTTCTGTTTAATTGGATTTTTCGGCACTGTTTAAATTGTTTAAACACAAAATATTCAATTGGATTTTGTTCCTCATTAAATAAGGAAACCATAGGATATGAGTTTATATAATTTGGATTCCATTTTCTCAAGATATGACCCTTTGAATAAACATGTATTCACTGTTGCGGGAACTGCGAATCTAAACATGATTAATAAGTTAATTACTGTTTTGATGCGCCTTGAAATGCATGCAATATCACTTGGGTTCTATCATAAATCAAATTAGAAATCTTAGAAAACTGAATTTGCGTAATTTGGATTTAAATTGATCAAGATATGTTGATTTTAGTGAGTAGGGGTCACTACTGAAAATTGACAAATTTGATCATGAACGTTGTGATAGTCATTCAAATAAGTTGATGAAAATTAATTGTTAACTTTATGAAATAATTAGTGATTAATATTTGTGAAATATTTAAACAGATAATTATTTCATTGAATGACATTTCACTAACCTAGATGATAAGATAGTTGATCTTGATCATTAATTGGTTGATATGAAATCATCATCAAACATTGTTTTCATGCAAAACCCTAGTTTATCCTACATAGTTGTAGGACAACTTTTACATGCAAAACTCTCTTGCTTGAATAGGATTGGGGATTTGTTTATCAAATCTCCTTATAATATTATCAAAATGGTTTTGATGAATATTATATGGTATAATTTTAGTTGAAAAACCGATGAGCATCTCAAAGTACACAGTGATTTATCTGGCATTGTACTTTCCTGAGGTGAATATGGTGTCTAGTCAGGGAGCGTTGGGGTAGCGGGTTGCACCGGATGTGGTCCGTCCCACTCCCGTCGGTACTGGCCATGACAGCAGGTAGGGACTCGATAATGCTGGAGAAATCAAGGTATATTTTTCTAATTATTAAAATTCGAATAATACGTACTTTGAGATTATACCTACTATTCAAGTAATAATCAAGTTTGTTGATTGATAATTGGATTGATAATTAATTTAATATGATTAAATTGAATATATATAATTAAAAGCACTCTATTATGAATAGATGTATATTTCCCTTGGAAGAATTAATTATGTAAATATGATTCATGATAATTAATTATTACAATTTGAATATGAGGTGGAGGATCACATAAGTGACATCTATGGTCTCCCGTTAAGGCAAAGGATTCCGTCGCCATATGTTGTATATAGGAGATGCCTGTCCGAAGTGACAGATCTTGTATATGATTTATTTGGATCGGGTTCTTTGCTTCTCAACAAAGTAACACCGTATATGTAGTGACCCAAATATCGAGTCCTCATATTATTGGGGCGATATTGGATTGCGTATAGCGAGTATTAAGCATGTTGACGGTTGGTTCAATTAACAACGGGTCAACATCATCTTAGGGGTGGTGGGCCTAGGTGTTAAAGACCGAATTGGGAAATGCAAGTTGGACTTGCAAGGCGGAATGTGGTCCCACTTCTCTTTATTCGAGTCACAAGTTCTCATATTATTGGGAAGTGATAAAGATAGAGAGGAATCCCAGATCTTGCTTGAGATGTAGCGGTAAGTATATCTCTTACTTTGAAAGACAACAAGGGAATAATCTTTCAAAGCTGACATAGCAAGACAAATTTGATTTAAAATGCCTTAATCAAATGTTTTAAAATGAATATATAATTATTTATGTGTTCTAATATAGTGCATTCTTAATTTTAGAAAATGAAGTCCATGAACCCACTGAGCAGGCTCCTAGAGGTCAATTAGTTGACCGAACCAAATTATTCGGATTGCATCCGAAATTTGGATCTTGTCCTTTCTGTGGAGCGCATCTCGTATGTGTTGTCAAAGGACAAGATAGCAAACCCTAAGACTGCGGAAGATAAATCTTTTAATGAGAAATATGATGAAGAGCATAACTTGGCAAGGTGTTATATTCTTGGGTCATTATCCAATGTGCTTCGGAAGCAGCATGTGGAAACGAACCGTTACCAAGAAATCTTGCTGAATCTGAAGGAAATGTTCGGTGACATAAACTGCACACAACGCTATAATGTGATGAAAGAGCTTATCCGCCGCAAGATGCAGGAAGGGATCTCTGTCAGAGAACACACGTACTTTGGGTACCTCTCTGAATTGGAAACCCTGGGAGCCTACGTGGATTCTGAAATGCGGGCTGATTTCATTCTCCTGTCGCTCACTAAGTCTTTCAACATCTTTGTTGTATCATATCACATGAGCAAAGGTGATTTCACTAACTTCGGGTTGTTAGCAGCATTAAAGTCTGCAAAAGATGTAATGACGAAGGATGACCCCTCTGCTAGTGCAGTAGTTGCACAAGTGAAGGGAAAGCGTGGTCGGAAGTAAGGTTCTCGGAAGAATTCACCCCAGAAGAGAAAGAAGAAGAATCAAGGAGTTGGTTCATCTTCTAGTGCCTCCAAGCTAATGACATCAAAGAAGACCCATGTCTGTCACCACTGCAAGAAGTCGGGGCACTGGCGGCGTAACTGCCCAGAATACCTGAAGTCGGCTGACAAAGGTAAAGCCCCGACAGGTATGAAATCTACTTTCATCATTGAAACTGGTTTTCTCGTTGGACGAGAGGGAAGTTGGGTTGTAGATTCTGGTGCTTCTGTTTATGTATGCAATTTGTTGCATTTGTTTCTAAAAACTAGGAATCTAGAGCAAGGGGAGATAGTCATCAGATGGGATCTGATGCAAGTGTTGCAGCATTCGCCATCGGGACCTGCCGACTATCGTTATCTAGTGGTTGAGTCTTAGTACTTAAAGAGTATCTTTATGTACCTGAAGTCAGGAGGAACTTGATATCCGTATCTAAACTTGTTAGAAAAGGATATTCCTTCCTTTTTAGTAATAAGTTAGTCACTAATTAATATGATAAATTTATTGCAGATGGTGTTTTAACTTTTGGTGGACTCTATGAATTTTGCATTGATGAATGTGTCATGAATGTCACTACCACTGATAATAAAAACCCTAAAAGATCTAAGGAGAATGGAAATCATTCGAATATGATTTGGCATCAAAGGCTTGGTCATTTATCTGTTAATAGGATTAATAGATTGATAAAGGCTGGACCTTTAGATTTTCTAAAGGTTCAATCTTTACCAACCTGTGAACATCGCATTTGAGGTAAAATGACCAGGATGCCTTTCCGTAACAAGGTTACGAGATGCGAAGGTATTCTTGACCTAATACATACTGATGTATATGGTCCCTTCAGTACCGCGACTCGAAATGGATATCGATATTATTTGACATTTATTGATGACCATTCACGATACGGGTTTATCTTCCTACTACGTCATAAATCTGAAACCTTTGAAAAGTTCAAAGAGTTTAAGGCTTTGGTTGAGAACCAAACCGATAGAAAGATTAAACGGATTCCATCTGACCAAGGTGGTGAGTACCTCTCAGATGAATTCAAGGAATATCTTAAAGAGAACGGAATTTTCTCCAATCTCACTCCCCCTGGAACCCCCCAACTTAATGGTGTTGCTGAAAGACGCAACGGGACCATCATGGACATGGTCCATTCAATGATGAGAAAATCACGTTTACCTCTTAGTTTCTGGAGATATGCAGTAGAGACTGCAATATATATCTCGAACAAGATTCCTAGCAAATCTGTACCCAAGACTCCTCACAATCTCTAGTATGGTACCAAGCCTAGCGTTAAACACTTGAGGGTTTGGGGTTGCTTGGTCCATGCGAAGATCATGGACGCAATTAAGCTAGAATCTTGCACTTGTTACTTCATTGGGTACGTTAAAAATGGTATTGGATATCAACTTTATGACCCTGAGACCCAAAAGATTTTTGTCTCTAGAGATGTGAAATTTCTAGAGGATGATTTCCTTAAAGGTCAAGATAGAAATGAAGTAGAGGAACTCATTAAATCCCCTGAGGATTATGAGATTCCTAAACCAGAAACTGAAGAGATAAATAAAGATGAAACACCCATACCTCTTCGAAGGAGTTCGAGGGTGGTTGCACCACCTAAAAGGTATGGATTCCATGTGTCAGGTGAGACTGAAAATGATCCTACTTCATTCAATGAAGAACTCATGGATCATGACATGGATAGATGGATGCTAGCAATGAAGTCAGAAATTGACTCCATGCATAAGAGTGGTGTATGGACCCTAGAGGATCCACCTAAAGGGGTAAACCCATTGCATGTAAATGGATTTCCAAGAGAAAAAGGAGACCTGATGGGAAAGTAGAGACTTTCAAGGCACAGCTCGTAGCCAAGGGCTACACAGAGAGAAGGCACCGACTACGATGAGACATTCTCTCCTATGGCTATGCTTAAGACCATCAGGACACTACTAGCTATAGTTGCATCTCTTGACTACGACATCTGGCAGATGGACGTCAAGACAGCTTTCCTCAATGGATACCTCGAGGAGGATATCTATATGGAACAGCCCCAGGGCTTCATAGTTGAGGATGGAAAAGTATGAAAGATAAATAAATCTATCTATGGGCTCAAACAAGCTTCTCGCAGATGGAACTTCAAATTTAACGAAACCACAAAGAGTTATGATTTTGTGCAGAATCCTGATGAACCTTGTGTGTACAAGAAGCTTAGTGGGAGCGCCATTGTGTTCATCGTGCTTTACATAGATGATATCCTTATCATTGGGAATGATACATGAATGATGACCAGTGTGAAGATTTGGCTATCCCATACCTTCGAGATGAAAGATCTTGGAGAAGCCTCTTACATCTTAGGCCTGAAGTTGTTCGGAAATCGAGAAAAGAGGATATTGTGATTATCACAACAGGGGTACATTAAGAAAATTCTTGAACGATTCTGTATGAATAGTTCCAAGAAATGATTCCTCCCCTTAAGACATGGTATCCATTTGTCTTAAGTGATGTTTCCTCAAAGTGTTGAGGAAAAGAAGGCCATGGCTGGATGCCTGTATGCATCAGCTGTAGGAAGCTTAATGTATGCCATAATGTGTACTAAGCCAGACATCTGCCATGCAGTGCGAGTGGTAAGTCATTACCAATCCTGCTATGGAGAGCAACACTGGAATGCAGTAAAGAACATATTCAAATAGCTAAGACGAATGCAAGATTACATCTTGGTCTATGGAGATGGTGATCTCCAAGTCTTTGGATATACAGATTCAGACTTCTAGTCGGATATTGATGATCGAAAGTCGACTTCAGGGTTTGTATTCCTGTTGAATGGTGGTGTTGTGACCTGGAGAAGCAAGAAGCAGGACACTATGACAGATTCAACAACAGAAGCCGAATACATTGCCGCATCGGATACTGCAAAGGAGGCGGTGTGGTTGCACAAGTTCATCTTGGAGCTTGGCGTAGTTTCCTCTGATACTCCCATCCCATTACTCTGCGATAACACGGGAGCCATTGCCCAGGCAAAGGAACCCAGATGGCATCAAAAGAGCAAGCATGTGGAAAGGAAATACCACGTCATTCGAGAGATTCAAAAGCGTAGTGATATCATCATCACCAAGGTGGCCTCTACCGACAACGTTGTTGATCCTCTTACAAAACCTCTGACACAGAATGTTTTCGACCAGCATGTAATGAGTATGGGTTTATGGATTGTACCTGAATGGTTTTAAGGGCTAGTGGGAGATTGTTGGACATGTGAGCCCCATGCAAACCAATCTTACAATAAATGTTATTGTAATATATATATGTTAATCAATAAAAGTTATTGATGTTTTACTCCCTTTCTGAAATTAAATAAATGAATGCACTATAAGGTCCCTCTGTACAATTAGGGTTATGTACCATGGCCATCTCAATGATCATATAGCTGTTGATTCATTAAATGAATCATAGACGCTGGTGTTTGGATGAATATATAAAGAGTTAGATAGAGGATTCATTAAGCACCTTCAAATGATTGTTAAGAGATGATCTCCAGCCTGAGTAGGAGATGTCAATCCTTTCTCACAGAGGTTGATATCTGATTGACCTCTTAATGCAGGTCCTCTGCATGGGAATAGTGATTCGAAGGTGCCAGATTAGTTAGGTCAAAGGGTTGACTTAACGAGATCGAGATAACCTAAGTCCTATGTTGAATGTTGTCACAGCATAGGCACACATCCTCCGACCGGAAACAGATGTGTTGCTATATGTCTGAATGTGTACATTTGGCAGACCAATAGGTTGATGACCTAGCCAAGGTCTATACATCGGCTGATGAACGTCGAATTTGCCTCTTTAATAGTGGAAAATAAGTTGTAGTACAGGAGGCGAATTCGGTTCAGCAAAAACCACGATCTTTGAATGTCGTGGAATATTTATACTTGGCAAGTGTACCAAGGTCGAACACAGGGACACGGCTGCTTAATGTGTGTATTTAATTTTGATTCAGGAAGGCACAATGTCGATTAATTTCTATTTCAGGTCCTTATGCAAATTATGCAAAATACAAAGTGATGCTAAGGATGCTTGCATTTTTTATAGGTTTTTATGTAATTTAAAGATGATGCATGAGCAAATATGCGAGAGAACATGTATGCTGAATATAAGGACACAATTATACCCTAAAAATTATGAGCAACATGATAAAAATGAGATCAGTGTCAATTTATTCACAACTATCAACAGTGGTCATCACATCAAAGCAAGGCAAGGAGAGCAGGTCCCAATTACCACATAAAAATTCACTTCTATTAAAATAGGGGTAAATAAGACTATTAAAATGCTAGAATGTAGAGGACAAAACAAGGATCAAAACGACACTAAAATCATGCAATTTGGACCTACGATGCTCAAGTTATACTAGAAACAGTGCAAGGGCATAAATGTAATAAAAATGCAATGAAAATAAAGGATACATATTGCAATTAGGTCCCTGGAAGGACCAAATGCAATTATAAAAAACCGTCTGGACCTGGATGCAAATTTTTTATATGCACGGGGGCCTTTTTGTAATTGCAGAAAGTAAGAAGGGCCTCCCTGTAAATTACCCCAGGCGCGTACGTGAGGCACGCGTCTGGAGGACCAATTTGCAAATACCAAAAGTTACGGGGTCTTCTGTGCAATTTACCTAGCACCACATGTGCAACACACGCGAGGGCTAGGCTCTGGTCGAACCCTGTGATTCGGGCACACGTGGCTGACGTCTATGGCTTGGCCTGAGGTTCGGATGACCCGAGCCTGTAGGTTGGGGAAGAGGCTCGGGTCTGCCACGTGTCTTCATCAGGATCGTCCGATCAGGAGGATCAAACGGTTCATGTACTTTCTTCCTCCGCCTTAACCCACTGGAGAAGGCAGGTCTCCGGCGAGCCCTTTAAAGTTCCACCGTGCTCCTGCTGCTCGCCTGAAGATCGGTGAAGACTGCTTGTGGCCTGGCGGAAGTCCTGGAGCCATTGCGAAGCTCCGTGGATGTCAGGAGCTCCCCGTCGGAGCATGATTGTCGGAGGAGAATTTCGAGACCGACGGGGATGCACGAGCTCCAGCCATTGAGGGTACCTGCAGGGGTTAGATGTAGCCGAGGCTTGTGCGAATGCGTGCGAGTGAGAGGTGAGTGGACGGCCATGAAGCGACGGGAATGGTGGCCTGAGGTCATCTTCTCCGGCGGAGCTGGAGGAGAGGGGAATCGGAGCGGGGGAGGATCTGGGGAAGGGGAGATGGGTCGGCAAGGATGAGGGGGTTCGTGCTGAGCTGGTCAAGTGGTCAATGGAGGGTGGAAGTGACTTGAGAGAGCGTGAGTATTTGGAGAAAATAAAAGACAAATTACCTCGCCGGAGTGAGGTATTGGCGGAGGAGGAGGCCTTGGCGGAGCAACGTAGGTGCTCGGGGTCTTCGCACAACAGGGACGACCGCTCCCTGGTGCTCGGCGGAGCGTGATGGCGCCGCTACGTGGCGGAGGAGCCGCGGGTCAATACCAGGTGAAACCCATCGCCGCCTCAACATTCCGCCCCTTCGCTGTCACCGGAGGGGCGGAGGAAGCTAGGGTGACGCCCAATAATGGTGGACGACGATCTCAGGTGGCGGGGGAGGGTCTTTTATAGGGAGAGATGGTCAGAGGTTATGGGATGGAGGGACGGTTTTGATGGGAGGTTTTAATGGCGTGGGAGTGAAGGCAGGGATTGATGGTGGTGGCACGAGGGAGGCGAAGGAATGGGCTATGTGGAGAAGCGTTTTGATGGGGAAGAGGTGGCCGGAGTCACCTTCCAAAATAGGAAGGGGGTAGCGAGTTGAGAGGTGAAACGGCCGGGGGGGAGGGGGGTTACAGAGGTTGACGACGGGTTTTGGATCGTTGGATCGTACGATTCAACGGTCAGGAGGGGTGCGTTGGTGAAGGGATGGGATCAGATCAAAGATCTGATCCTGCGGCGGAGGCTTAGGCGCTAACGAGTGGCCTAGATGAAGAGTTGAGCATGATCGGATGGTCGGGAAAGTTTGTGTAACGTGGATGGCGGTGGACCCTAGGATGCGAGTGGGATCGGGCGGCTGAAGTGAAGGGAAGACGTGGCGCAAGGAGGAGCGTTGGATGCAAGGTAGATCAGATGGCTGTAAATGGAGCGCTAGTGGGCGGTCGAGATCTGATCTGGGAGTCAGATCCAATGGCTGGAATCGAAGCGGTCATGGAGGGCTAAGATGGAGGCTGGGCGAGCTCAATCTAAGGGCCAGAAGTGGTGACGGGTGGCGGAAGGAGGAGCGGCCACATGGCGACTCCAGAGCGCGCCACGTGGCCCAATGAGAAAATTCAGAGAATAATTACAAAGAAAATTAGAAAAGAAATAGCTAAATGCCAAATTAGGAAAAAGTCAAAACATGAAAGTTGCTCGTCTCGACGAGATCTACAACTTTCATGTTGGTCAAAAAACCAAAAGGGGTCATTTATACAAAAAGTATTTTTGAGGGTATTTTTAGGGGGATAAAAACACCGATTTTGTGGTTTTTTGTATTTTTACTCTTTTTAATGGTCAGTGATTTATAGATAATTATCCTATCTAATTTTTAGGGGTTTTTGAAGATAAAATAATTACAAGAAAAATAAGGGAAATTAAATAAATTAAATTAATGGTGAATTATACACAATATAGTACAAGATAAAAACAAAGAAATACCGGTGATTTTTATTGGATTGTTTAGGCCATGGGTTTAATATGCGTCTTTTAGCATGATGAATTCGAGATTCATCATAACCCTATACTTAAACCATGCTCGTCCTCGAGCATCTAAAGAATGAAGGAGACGGATTAATTCCTGACAGTGCGCGTGAAAAAATCAAGGCTTGATCTTCCGAAGACCCTTGACCTAAGTGATCCTAAAATTCTTAGCTTATCCATGCCTTAGTCAGAAGGAATCCAACTTCTCTGATTATCAGACTCTCTTTTTGTACATATAATATAAGGATACATTTAGTGTACTGCATTCCATGAGAGTCGAGTCGATGCATCACTCGAAGTTCCAGTCCCAAAGACTCTCCTCTAGACCTAATCCTCAATACTAGGGAATAAGTCTACTCTTGTTTCAGTCAACCGTCTCTTTAGTTTGTCAGAATTGAAGTGTTGATGGACGGTCAGATGATGGAGGTAATGGGATTGTGTCTATTTTTCTCCCCCTCACATTGGAACAAGGGGCCTCTCGAGTGCCATTTTACTCAACACATGTAAATTTTTAGATTGTTGACCAATGTGTCCGTCAAGAAAGTTGGAGTCGTCTGCACTTGTTTTTCTGGGAATACACCGGGGTGTGTCTCTTTTGAGTATCTAAGATACCTTCGACACCCAGACTTGTAGCATTTACGATGCAGAGCCCTTTTTCGGTGCCAGCCCGACTCCTGGTCCTAATTAGCGCTTGGTCCAAGTGGACACTTTGAAAATGTTTGGGAGCGCTCGCCATTGGTGAAAGCTCATTTATAATTTGACTTTGATGATTGAGCTTTTTCTTTGACATTTCATTGCTTTTGTTGGCTAGCTCCACTGCTTTTACCAAAAGTTGGCGCACACTGGTCAACAATAATCAATAAGTTTCATCACACCCTGGCACTTTTAGGTAAATATCAAGAGATAGCATATGAATCTTGTTCACATACTGGCTAGGGTTTTTGCTGACACTCAGGTTTTCTGAAGACTTCATTAACTTTATCCCATCCTCGAATATCATCAGATCGGGTCTAGACTCAAATCTCCAGTCCTAGCGCCTCAAGTGATAACTCAACTTATCTCATCAATCATGCAGTTGTGGAGGTGATTGTGCTGATAATATTCTTTTGAAGGTAGAGATGAAGAGTGCAATATAGCGCTCAAATCTTTCAAATCAGGTAAGTGTGGATATTTAAGTCTTAAAGACCCTAGTGACTAAAGTATGTTAACTCAGACTATCAAGATCACAGAAATCCAGTGTCCTCAATAATCCTCAAACCTTGAGTGAATGTGAATGTGTCAGGAATACACCAACTCCTTAGATTAGTGAATTTTTGTGTGATTTTTGGCTTTTGCAAATTTTTATGGGTTTTAAATATTTTTTTTTGAAAAAGGGTTATTTACAAAGATCAATCCCTCAAATTTTTAAGAAAACATTTTTACAAGGTTTTTACAAAACTCAGTTTATAGGTTTACCAAAACCCAACCCGAAAATAAAATTTTAAAAAGTTTTAAAAATACGAGCTATGGCTAAAGAAAATATACAGTAATATACGGCATACCCCCCCTATACTTAAAATTTGCTATGTCCTCATAGCACAAGTGCCATGAAGCCAAGGCTCGTTCAAATATAGGGTAATATAGCGAAACTGAGGAGGAGGGTCCCCCTATACTTAGGCCAAAATTGTCCTAAGTACAGGAAGACTGAACGAGGGAGGGATGAGCAGGCAGGCCCCACCTATACTTAGGCTACAAATAGCCTAAGTAAGGTCTGAATTAGGGGGGGTACTATGATACAAGGGTGAGGGGTAGGGGGTTCGTGAATTATATACACAAAGGGAGAGATAGAGATGGAGAGAGAAAGAGATAGAGAGAGAGAGAGAGAAATACAGGGGGGGATGGTGGGGGTGAGTATGTGCAAGTGTAGGTGTGTGTGTGTGTTACTTTTTGTGTACAACATGCATAACTGGAAATAAATATGCAGATGCAAATTTTTTTTTTACAATATGCAATGCAGGTTGTCTGATCTAAAATTCATATAATTTCTTCCCGAATTCTTTTGCGGCCTTTTCAGCGGAAGCTCCCAACTTCACGCCTCCATGAGGATCAAGCGTCCTCGATCATCATGGGCCCTGCCACGAAAGAGAAGAGTTAGAAACGTTGAGAATTTAAATCAACAGATGCAAAAATTGATGCATGAAACGAGGACCTAAAAATTATTGAAATTAATCAACAAAAATCAAAATTCAAAAATTGAGCTAAGTCATATCCCCGACAACGGTGCCATTTGATGAACGTCGAATTCGCCTCTTTAATAGTGGAAAATAAGCTGTAGTACAGGAGGCGAATTTGGTTCAGCAAAAACCACGATCTTTGAATGTCGTGGAATATTTATACTTGGCAAGTGTACCAAGGTCAAACACAGGGACACGGCTGCTTAATGTGTGTATTGAATTTCGATTCAGGAAGGCACAATGTCGATTAATTTCTATTTCAGGTCCTTATGCAAATTATGCAAAATACAAAGTGATGCTAAGGATGCTTGCATTTTTTGATAGGTTTTTATGTAATTTAAAGATGATGCATGAGCAAATATGCGAGAGAACATGTCTGCTGAATATAAGGACACAATTATACCCAAAAAATTATGAGCAACATGATAAAAATGAGATCAGTGTCAATTTAATCACAACTATCAACAGTGGTCATCACATCAAAGCAAGGCAAGGAGAGCAGGTCCCAATTACCACATAAAAATTCACTTCTATTAAAATAGGGGTAAATAAGAGAATTAAGCATGCTAGAATGTACAGGACAAAACAAGGATCAAAACGACACTAAAATCATGCTATTTGGACCTACGATGCTCAAGTTATACTAGAAACAATGCAAGGGCGTAAATATAATAAAAATGCAATGAAAATAAAGGATAAATATTGCATTTAGGTCCCTAGAAGGACCAAAATGCAATTATGAAAAACCGCCTGGGCCTGGATGCAAATTTTTTATATGCGCGGGGGCCTTTTTGTAATTGCAGAAAGTAAGAAGGGCCTCCCTGTAAATTACCCCAGGCGCGCACGTGAGGCACGCGCCTGGAGGACCAATTTGCAAATACTAAAAGTTACGGGGTCTTCTGTACAATTTACCCAACACCTCACGTGCAACGCACGCGAGGGCTAGGCTCGGGTCGAACCCTGTGATTCGGGCACACGTGGCTGACGTCTATTGCTTGGCCTGAGGTTCGGATGACCCAAGCCTGTAGGTTGGGGAAGAGGCTCAGGTCTGCCACGTGTCTTCATAAGGACCGTCCGATCAGGAGGATCGAACAGTGCCTGTACTTTCTTCCTCTGCCTTAACCCACCGGAGAAGGCGGGTCTCCGGCGAGCGCTTTAAAGCTCCACCGTGCTCTTGCTGCTCGCCTGAAGATCGATGAAGACTGCTTAGGGCCTGGTGGAAGTCCTGGAGCCATTGCGAAGCTCCGTGGATGTCAGGAGCTCCCCGTCGGAGCATGATTGTCGGAGGAGAATTTCTAGACCGACGGGGATGCACGAGCTCCAACCATTGAGGGTACCTGTAGGGGTTAGATGTAGCCGAAGCTTGTGCGAATGCGTGCGAGTGAGAGGTGAGGTAAGTGGACGGCCGTGAAGCGACGAGAATGGTGGCCTGAGGTCATCTTCTCCGGCAGAGCTGGAGGAGTGGGGAATCGGAGCGGGGGAGGATCTGTGGAAGGGGAGATGGGTAGGTGAGGATGAGGGGGTTCGTGTTGAGCTGGTCAAGTGGTCAATGGAGGGTGGAAGTGACTTTAGAGAGCGAGAGAAATTGGAGAAAATAAAAGACAAATTACCTTGCCGGAGCGAGGTATTGGCGGAGGAGGAGGCCTGGGCCTAGCAACGTAGGTTCTCGGGGTCTTCGCACAACAGGGACGACCGCTCCCTAGTGCTCGGTGGAGCGTGATGGCGCCGCTACGCGGCGGAGGAGCCGCGGGTCAACACCAGGTGAAACCCATCGTCGCCTCAACATTCCGCCCCTCCGCTGTCACCGGAGGGGAGGAGGAAGCTAGGGTGATGCCCAATAATGGTGGACGGCGATCTCAGGTGGCGGGGGAGGGTCTTTTATAGGGAGAGATGGTCAGAGGTTATGAGATGGAGGGACGGTTTTGATGGGAGGTTTTAATGGCGTGGGAGTGAAGGCAAGGATTGATGGTGATGGCGCGAGGGAGGCGGAGGAATGGGCTACGTGGAGAAGCGTTTTGATGGGGAAGAGGTGGTCGGAGTCATCTTTTAAAATAGGAAGGGGGTAGCAAGTTGAGAGGTGAAACGGCCGGGGGGGAGGGGGTTACAGAGGTTGACGACGGGTTTTGGACCGTTGGATCGTACGATCCTACGGTCAGGAGGGATGCGTTGGTGAAGGGATGGGATCAGATCAAAGATCTGATCCTACGGCGGAGGCTTAGGCGCTAACGAGTGGCCTAGATGAAGAGTTGAGCATGATCGGATGGTCGGGAAAGTTTGTGTAACGTGGATGGCGGTGGACCCTAGGATGCAAGTGGCATCGGGCGGCTGAAGTGAAGGGAAGACGTGGCGCAAGGAGGAGCGTTGGATGCAAGGTAGATCAGATGGATGTAAATGGAGCGCTGGTGGGCGGTTGAGATCTGATCTGGGAGTCAGATCCAATGGTTGGAATCGAAGCGGTCATGGAGGGCTAAGATGGAGGCCGGGCGAGCTCAATCTAAGGTCCAGAAGTGGTGACGGGTGGCGGAAGGAGGAGCGGCCACGTGGCGACTCCAGAGAGCGCCACGTGGCCCAATGAGAAAATTCAGAGAATAATTACAAAGAAAATTAGAAAAGAAATAGTTAGAGGCCGAATTAGGAAAAAGTCAAAACATGAAAGTTGCTCGTCTCGACGAGATCTACAACTTTCATGTTGGTCATAAACCCAAAAGGGGTCATTTGTACAAAAAGTATTTTTGAGGGTATTTTTAGGGGGATAAAAACACCGATTTTGAGGTTTTTTGTATTTTTTAGTTTTTTTAATGGTCAGTGATTTATAGACAATTATCCTATCTAATTTTTATGGGTTTTTGAAGATAAAATAATTAAAAGAAAAATAAGGAAAATTAAATACAGTAAATTAATGGTGAATTATACACAATATAGTACAAGATAAAAACAAAGAAATACTGGTGATTTTTATTAGATTGTTTAGGCCAGGGGTTTAATATGCGGCTTTTAGCATGATGAATTCTAGATTCATCACCGGCGTGCTGGTGTGCATGTAAGGGCATATGAGTAATACGATCTCTCAAACGGATCATACAGGTTCACTTGTGAACCGGAAAACATGAGCTCACTGATGAGGTATTGGGACCGATCAAATTCCATGCATGGTCGTCGTGCTTCGGAAGCATGACAAGAATTTGAAGGTATAATATATGCTTTCGGAAAGCATATGATCGATAGCGATTCCCAATGATCAAGATTGAGAAACTTGGTGATCAAACCCTGAAGAAGACAGTGTAAAATTGATCTACATCTTCAGGTTGATCATAGGTCTTCCAGTATGCAGGATGTAAAGGTATTGCGAATACATGAGGGTGATGTAATCATAAAAGATTGTATAACCATGACGCTTCCATTCTGAGGGAGTGATGAAACATGTTTGGATTTTAGTAGCTCCTCTCAATAGAGAAGCAATCTGATCTTGGTCCAAGTGTTGGACATTGGTCTGAATGAGATTCAGATGCAATGGGAAGATTAGATTTGCGGTATTGATTTAATCAAGCATATGTGGGAGGTACGTAAGATCTAGATTGAAGAAGAGATCTCAACATCCAAGTCACTATACATCGAACAATACAATCACCATGTCCTTATCTCCAATTATCTGCGAAGAAAGCACATTATTCCTGAAGGAGTTCAAGAATAATTCCTTTGATGAATTCAATATCCAAGCAACAAGATGTTGGTAATTAAATGAGATTTAATTATCAAGAATAATATGAATAGGATTTACATTGTGAGAATGATTATCTAAGATAATTAAATGAGATTTAATTATCAAGGAAATGAAGATTTTTGATAGTGCTATCCATAATATCTGTGTATATATTATAAATACGATTTATAATATATTAGAGAGAGAACCCTTGTAAATAACATTTGTTAATTGTTAATGTGAGTTGTATTCACATTAAGCAATTAATTGGAAATTAAATTTACAATTTAGTTTGGGTTGTGAATATGATTCACATATTTTCAATGGCATGATTGAAATATTCACAAATTAATTTGAAATTAATTTAGTGGATAATTGTTGCAATAAATGTTGTTGCAAATAAATAAGAGATAATGGAATAAAATAAAAATGAGATAATTAACCACCAAATGAGGTGGCGCCATCCATGAATTGGTCATGGGTGACGCCCCATGTTTTTAGGTGGATTATTATACTCTTTTTAATTATTATCATATTATCTTGTGATAGTAGATTTTATTGAATTAAAATATGTTGATGATAATGCAACATATATTTAATTTAATATAAATTAATATGTTGTTGTTTTTGAACAACAATAATCATGGCCATTGATTAAATACACATATCAATCTAACCATTGATTTTGTGTATGCCATGGATTGTGATCCATGGACTCCCAAACTAGTATATAAAGAGGGCAACCCTAGCCTCTTCATAATACAACATCATTGTGCGTGTCACTCTCTCTCTCTCTAATCTCTCATTCTCGCCATCTCTCTCTCTAAAGATGGCCGTCCACCATGTGATTTTGAGGAATAACAATTGCTTCTACATCGTTGTTTTGTCGCTTCGATTGCTCGTGGATCTCCATCTTCTTTGGGGCTTCTTGCTCTAGAAGGAGACGTCGGATTTAGTTGGAAGAAATCAGGAGATTCAAGGTTTGGATCTTCATCAAGGATTGCGGGAAGCACACGTCTCATCATCGCGCCCGCAAGTGCCATCTTCGTAGATCGGACTTGAGTCAGGAGGATCAATTGCTTTAGAGATCTAGTGATCACAACCATGCTTCAAGAGGTATTTCTAATACTTCGTGGTTAGATGAAACGATCCAAGAAATGTTCTGGTGATAATGTGATTTCATCTCATGATTTAAATTTTTTAAATCTAGCTACTAGTGCGACTAGCCGCTCTGATCGCATAAGATGTGATTAACACGCTTCTGTGATGCACTTGAGGATTCTACATATCCTTCATTATTATCTTGGGACAAGAGTCATTTCATGGTGACTCAAGGGATGGTACTTGGTCATATCATCTCCAACAGGGGCATGGATGCCAATCCAACCAAGGTGGATATCATCAAGAAACTCAATGCACCTTCCAATTTGCGACAGTTGTGGTCTTTTCTGGGGCATGTTTGTTTTTACCGACGATTCATTCAGGATTTCAGTCGTATTTCCTAACCTCTTATTGATCTGCTGATGAAAGACACCGAGTTAATTGTATATGAGTAAGTGTCTAGTGTCATTTGAGACTCTCAAGGGATTAGTTGTTGAGGCTCATGTCCTTCAGCCACCCAATTGATCTCTTCCATTCGAGATCATGACAGATGCTTCTGATTTTTCCATAGGAGTTGCACTAGGACAGAGGAGAAATGGATTACCATATGACATTCATTATGCTAGCCGGGCTTTGGATGTCGCTTAGTAGAACTATACTGTTACAGAGAAGGAGATGCTAGCAGTAGTTTTTCCTTTGGACAAACTCAGATCATATATTCTTTGATCCTGAGTGATGATATTTACAGGTCACACCACCATCCAATACCTCAAGGAAAAGAAGGATGCCAAAGCCAGATTGACTAGATGGATCTTTCTACTCTAGGAGCTTGATACAGAGATTAAGGATAAGCTTGAAGTTAAGAATGTGGTGGCGGATCACCTCTCCCGTTTAGAGAACCTTGAGGATTCAGAGCAGATGGCACCTATTATAGAGACCTTCCCAGATGAGGTGATCCTTGCTATCGCCTCACTTCCATGGTACACCGATATTGTGAACTATCTTGTCTCCAAGAAAGCCTCACAAGGTTGTCCTAGACAGTTACTTGAGACTTTCCTAGTGAAGGCCAAGTCGTATCATTGGGAGGATCCCATCCTTTATCATGAAGGAGGGGATAGTGTTTGGCATCGGTGCATTCCTCAAGAGGAGCACCATAGCATACTCACATACTGCCACAATCTTGAGGTAGGAGGACATCATTATGGGAGTAGGACAACATAAAAAGTGCTCCAATCCGTCCTACGGTGGCCTAGCCTCTTCAAGGATTCTGATGAATTCGTGAAGAGGTGTACTGACTGTCAGAGGATGGGAACCTGTGGAAAATGTGATATGATGTTGATGCAGCCCATTTCACTTCTGTGAGGTTTTTGATGCATGGGCATTGATTTCATGGGTCCATTCCCTAAGAGTCAGGGATTTGAGTACATTTTGCTTGCTATTGATTATGTGAGTCGTTGGGTTTGAGGTCATCCCCGCGCGAACCGCAGATGCTAAGATCATTTGCAAATTCTTGAGGAAAAATATCATTTCACGATACAAGGTACCTAGAGCGCTGATATCATACGGCGGGACTCATTTTATCAACAACAAGATAAGGGCCCTTGTTATCAAGCTCAGCATTGACCATCGAGTTGCCACTCCATATCACCCTCAGACCAATGGTCTTGCTGATGTATCGAACAGGGAGATCAAGACTATATTTCAGAAGATCATCGGTCCAGACCGAAAGGATTGGTCACAGCTTTTGGACTCGGCCTTGTGGGCTTATCAAACGTCCTTCAAGACACCTTTCGGTACTTCTTCCTTTCGTCTGCTTATGGAAAGCCATGACACTTTCATGTGGATATCAAGCATAAGTCACTATGGGAAATCATTGAAGGATATTGTGAATCCTCAAGCGCATCACGGAAGCATGTTGATCGCATCGTATGCGATCAGGGCGATTAGTCGCACTAGTCGCTAGATGTAGCGGAATTTAAAATTTTAAATCAAGTGATGAAACCACATGATCACAAGAATTTTTCGGATCGTTTCATCAAACCACAAAGTATAATGAATACCTCTTGGAGCGTGGTTGTAATCGTGATATCCCAAACAAGAGATCCTCCTATCTTAAGTCCGATCCACGAAGAATGCACTTGCGAGCGCGATGATGAGACGCGTTCCTCCCGCATTCCTCGATAAAGATCCAAGCAATGAATCCCATGAATTCATCAAACAAAATCCATCATCTTCATTTAGTGCAAGCATCCCCAAAGAAGAAGGAGATCCCTGAGTCGTCGAAGGCGAAGGCGAGAGTCTCTCCTTCTCAACACAAAGTGGACGGGCACTTCTTGGAGAAGAGAAAGAGAGAGGGCGAGAATGAGAGAGAGAGAGAGTAGTAGGCTTCTACAACTCTAAAATAATGTACCTTGAAAGGCTAGGTTTGCCCTCCTTTTATATTAGTTTAGGATCCAATGGATCTCAATCCATGGGACACACAGATCCAACGGCCATAGTGATCTATGTATTAATCAATGGTCATGATTGTTGTTGGCTAAAAACCAACAACATTAATTTATATTTAAATTAAATATATGTTGCAACATTATCAACATAATTTAATTTAACATAAATTAATTATCAAGAGATAATAGGATAGATATAATGGGGGGATAAATAAATTACCCAAAAATAGGTGGCGTCACCCATGGTGCACACCACCTTTTTGTGGTGTTTTTATCTCCTCATTATCCTATCCATTATCTTTTAATTAATATTGTAATGACCACTATCACAAAATTATCCACCAAATTAATTCCAAATTAATTTGTGAATATTTAATCGTGCCATTGAAAATATGTGAATCATATTCACAACTCAAACTAACTTGTAAATTACATTTCCAATTAATTAATGTGAATCCAATCCACATTAATAATTAACTAATGCCATTTACAAAAATTCTCTCTCTCTTCAATATATGTATTTTATAAATCATATTTACAATACACAAATATTATGGATAGTATTATCCATATTCTCTAATCATTGATAAGTAAATCCCATTTAATTATCTTGGATAATCATTCTCACAATATGAATCCCATTCATATTATGCTTGATAATTAAATTTCATTTAATCATCAAGTCCTTTTGGCAGGGATATGTAGTTCATCAAATGAATTATTCTTGAACCCCTTCAAGAATAATGTGCTTTCTCCGCAGATACTTGGAGATAAGGACAGGGCGATTATATTGTTCCACGTATAGTGACTTGGATGTTGAGATTTCATCACAAATTCAGATCTTACGAACCTCCCACAGATGCTTGATTAAATCAAGACCGCAGATCTAATCTTATAATTGCATCTGAATCTCATTCAGACCAATGTCCAACATTTGGACCAAGATCAGATTGTTTCTCTACTGAGAGGAGTCACTAAAATCCAGACATGTTTCATCACTCCCTCGGAATGGAAGCGTCATGGTTATACAGTCGTTTATGATCACATCACCCTCAGGTATTCCCAATACCTGTACATCCTGCATACTAGAAGACCCATGGTCAACCCGAAGATCAAGATCAATTTTATACTGTCTACTTCAGGGTTTGATCACTAAGTTTCTCAATCTTGGTCATTGGGAGTTGGTATCGATCATATGCTTTCCCAAAGCATATATCACACCTTCAAATTCATGTCATGCTTCCAAAGCACGACGACCATGCATGGAATTTGATCAGTCCCAATACCTCATGAGTGAGCTCATGTCTTCTGATTCATAAGTGAACCTCTATGATCCCTTTGAGAGATCGTATTGCTCATATGCCCTTATATGCATACGAGCTCGTCGGTGTATAGACCTTAGTTAGGCCATCAATCTATTGGTCTGCCAAATGTACATACTCAGACATATTGAAATACATCTGTCTCCGGTCAGAGGATGCGTGCCTATGTTGTGACAGCATTCACCATAGTACTTAGGTTATCTCGATCTCGTTAAGTCAACCCATTGACCTAACTAATCTAACACCTCCGAATCACTATTCTCATGCAGAGGACCTGCATCAAGAGGTCGGTCAGATATTAGCCTATGTGAGAAAGGATTGCCATCTCCTAATCATGTTGGAGATCATCTCTTAATAATCATTTGACGGTGTTTGATGAGTCCTCCATCTAACTCCTTATATATTCATCCAAACACTAGCCTCTATGATTCATTTAATGAATCAACAGCTATATGATCATCAAGATGACCATGGTACATAACCCTAATTGTACAGAGGGACCTTATAGTGCATTCATTCATTTAATTTCAGAAAGGGAGTGAAACATCAATAACTTTTATTGATAAACATATATATATATTACAATAACACTTGTTGTAAGAATGGTTCACCCAGGGCTCACATGTCTAACAGTCATTGAGTTATTATTGGATCCCAAGAGTATAGGAGACCAGAGGAAAGCAGAGTTAGAAGCCATGAAGGAGCTAAGAGAGATAGCATGTTCGAGTAGCCTATAGTATAAGGAAAGAGTGAAGATATGGCATGATTCTCATATCATCCATAAATAGTTTGAGACGAACCAGAGAGTATGGCTATTTGATGCTAGTTTGAGATTATTTCCAGCGAAGTTACAGAGCAAATGGAAGGGATCATACTTGGTTTGAAAGGTGTACGACAAATGAAGCATTGATATATCTGAGTTGTCATATGAATCCACCCTTCGAGTTAATGGTCAGCGCCTGAAGCCATATCTAGATCATGATTCGCTGATCGTTGATGTTGCCCCTATTCATTTTGCATGAGATATGGTCTTTGAATCCCATCATTTACATCTCATGCATGATTATTACTTCTCTTTCGCAGTTATATAGATCCAGTTATCTATATCACACATTCTTTTGTCTAATATTCCATCTTCATCTTATGATTACACTATGCTTAGGGAGTACTTTACCCTAAATATAAGAGGGTGTCCGACTTGTAATTATCATTTGATTCTTTTTACCTCTATTTTGCTACCTATACTTAGGGATATTTCACCCTAAGTATAGGGGAGGTAAACCATATACATCATAACCCTCGGTTTTTCCCTTGCATACATACTTCTATACTTAGGATTACTTGATCTTAAGTATAGGGGGGTCACCGACCTCTATACATTACATTCTTTTATTCGTCATTGTAGTATAGCATTCTTTTCATTCCCAATGCTCAGCACGAGTTATGTCTTCCTTTCATCGCTCTTTGATCACTCTGAGGACATCGTTCAAGCTAAGTATAGGGGGTGTTGTATATTATATATATATATATATATATATATTAGCCATAACTCATACTTTGTATGAGTGTGTTAATAGATAATATGGCTAAAAAACACAAATTTAAAATAGTAAAAATTTACAAATTTTCTTGCATATAAAAATCTTTCTTGTACATATTTGTTGGTAAATAGCTTTTTGTAAAAAACTATTTTTGTAAAAATGTTTTGATTGTAAAGTTTTTTTAAATATTTTTGTATCAAACTATGTATATAGTACAAAATGTTCGAAAAATTTTTGAAAAATAAAAGTTTGCAAAAATCTGTTTGTAAATGTTTGTAAATATTTTGCAAAACTGTCTTTGCATTCAACCATTTTTTTCATAAAAATTGAAGAACAAGAATTTTGTACATATTTGCTCGTATATTCTTCTAAGTTATAGTTGACATTTAAACTAGTTTGGAATTAAATTGAAAAATGGAGCTTGGTTAAGATCTTAGTCCACTTAACTTCAGAGGAACCTTATAGGATTTGGGGTTATGACTTTTCATGTCTATTAGTGACTTGATTCCTTGAGTCCATTAGGATATGTTCACATTCCATCTTGATGAGCCTAGGTAGAATACTTAACAACGCATGTGTGACTCTCAGAGACAATGGCTTTACTTGGACCAGCACCTTACACATAGCTCCACACAGATGAAATGGTGAGGAGGAAGAATCTTTGGCTTGGGGTAGCATACGAGGGTAGTACTTGTAGGCAGAACCTCTCGTCTTCCTTTAGGGAGGGATGTGCGCCTCAACTTGGTCTAACGGTGTTGAGATCTAAAGACATGAGTTGTGGGTTGCAATAATACTTCAAAAGAGGGATAGTCTACTGGCTCAAGAAGAAAAATCCTTGTGTATATGTTGCACCATGGAGATATGTTGTACATATGCAAATCAAAAAATGTGCAAAATCAAGAAAAACTCCAAAAAAGTGGGCAGGCCTGATTGAAAAAAAAATTCCTGCCGGAGTGTATATAATCAATAAAGCAAAGCTTATGTATTACACTTTCTCATCACATAAGCTTGCAGTGGGAGACCTAGCTACACTGGTTAGACTCTCAAGGATATGTGGCTACACTAGTCACAGTACATTCTCTTCTTTCCCCTCTTCTTCAGCTGGTCACTTAGCTTGTGGGATAGCTTGATCTGCGCCGTGGGTGGGATGCCTGGTAGCAACACTGCCAACTCATCCAAGATCTCCTCTGCAACTTCGTGTGAGTTCTTTAGGGCCCATGCCTGATTTTCTCCCACTGCATCTCCAGCATTTGCTAGGTATGTTGCACCACATCCTCTCCAACAACTTGCGAGGTAGATGGAGTGCATACTCGTTGATGACTGGCCTTTGGATTCTCTCTGTTTCCTCCTTCATGATGACTGGGTCATTTTCCCCCCATCATGGATTGGGTTAGGCACCTCTGGTGTATCTAAGTCGGCCCGAAGCTCATCCTTAAATGCCTTATGCATAGTTGCATCTCCCTCAAAGAATGCAACGAACAATCTTGGTGGCATGATTTGCGAAGAGAAGGCAATTCCCCCTAGCAGTGTACTCCTCGACCATGGCATCTACCTGTTCGTAATGAGGGAATGTCATCCTTTACTAGGGCTTTTAGGCTTGTCTATTCGAAAGAGAATCTAGGAATTTGATACGATAAATCTAACATGGAACATAACTTTTGCACCAACTAAAAATGTATCGTCAGCCACGCCGACACATCAGGAGCGACGTAGAGGATACAAAATCCCAATCCCAACCACTCTTGGTCATTACTGGAACGAAGGTGACATAGTCCTTCCTTATTGACTTCCACCTTTTATTCAGCTTCAGCTTGTACCAATTCTTCCCAGTCTGCATGTTGAAGTGGAGGATAATGATCTGCCAAGCTGAGGTTATGAATGAGCCTCCAAACCAGTCTCCTATGCCGAAAGGGTGCTTGAAGAGATGCAGAAGGCACTCATCCATATAGTCGGTGTCCACTTCACCCACAACTCAACTGATTCTTCTTTGCGATATGAACACCGGAAGAACTTGCGCCTCCCATGGTCATCATGTAAGGAGGTAGACAATGATCAACATAGTTTTTGAGAGCTAACTCAGTATAACATTGCATGGGCCCAATAACCCCCTAGGCCTATACATCTTGATCAATCCTAAATCTCGCATGCATGCCAATGACAGAAGTGTTTCTAACCTCCACATGATCCCCTCTCAAAACAAGAGCGGCCTTATCAAGGATACATATAAGGTGGTTTAGTAGGCTCCTAACCTCCAAATAATGAAGTGTAATCATTTAGTAGCTTCATATCCCATAATGAGAAGCACCAAGTGTGTTATCAATCAGGGCCCTAACTCAATTCATTTTAAGTTCAGGTATACTGAAATGAGTTATAACCTGTTAAAACATGTTGATCAGTTGAAGCATGCTGATTAATTAACCAACAATCCAATCAAACATGAAGCACACATCCTATGAAACCACCAAAATATTAATCTCAACAGAACATTAAACATTAATTCTAACATCACATTAGGTATTAATCTCCGCAGCAAAAAATCTCAGCAGCAAATATCTCAACATGAAAATATAAATAGGAAAAATCATCACAAAATTAGGCATGAATCATAACAATAAAAACAACCAGCAGGATGAAAATTCTCAACCGCTCGAATGTCAGCAGAACTTAAGCTTGAATCATGTACCATGAATAAGGGATACAATTAAAGGGGTGTGTAGGAATCTGATTAATCATATGGCATAAATAAAAAAATCTATACATGTCATGGCCTTAGATCTGTAGCTGAAAAATGCAGATCAAAGATTCCCGAAGAAAATATGGATTGGGAAAAAATATTAGCAGCTAACATTTCAGCAACTATGATTCAATCTCAATCTAACAAACAAAACACTTATCCAACAAGAGCATTAATCATGTATCCAACAACCAAGCAATAATCCATCAGCGGCATCGAGTATGATAGAACATTAACATTATACCAGCATAACTTTGATCCGACTAAACATTAAGATCGGGTATGATATAACATTAATCCAATAACAAAGCACCAATACATCATCAAAGCATGATCACATGGATCGATCAAAAGTAAGAACACATTAGAGGGTTAAATCTATGCTCAAACAATGGATTGAGCAAAAATCTAAGTAGAAAACATCTCAACATGTATGACACACCTCAGACCAATAACAAAGCACTGATCCAATAATAGAGCATTAATGAGGTATAATAGAACATGAATCCAACAACAAAGCACCAATCCATCATAGGCATCAAGTATGATACAATATCAACATTTTCCCATTATTTCGATCCAACAGAACATTAACGCTAGGTAGGATAGAACATTCTTTCAACAAAAACCCGCTAATCCAATAGTAGTGCATGAACATATGGATTGATCAATCGCAGGAACACATCAGGGAGGCAAATCTATGCTCAAACTAACATGCAACTGATCAATACTGAGAACAAAAAATGATTATTGGATACACAAATCGTAAACATATCGGCGTGTTAAATATCAAAGACGATTATATGAATTGAAGAATAAAGGAAGTCCAAAATACAAAGCAAGAACAATATCTTAACATGAAACTGATAAATTATGAAATTAAGGCACACGATTAAATTGAAATAAAAATAGTCATGGCTCCATGAAATCGATCTTGAAGGAACAAAAATCGCAAGTTTACCTCGTAATACAGTAAGCCTACAAGGAGGAGGAAATGTGGATGCAACAACAAAGAAGGAAGAGCTCAACAAGTCTGTGTGCGAGATGAGGGCGAAGGCCGACCTTAAGGTCCTTTTATAGGGATTTTTTCCATTCACAGAAACCCTAGATTCCATGTTCGATGCCATGGAGAAGACAACACAAATCTTCTCAAGGACACCAACCCACCAAAGCTTGTAGGAGGGATAAAATAACCAATGTCTGACTCCACCTACTCCATTGAAGGCATGGTAAGATGCTCAAGTCAATATTTGGAGGCCAAAGTTGCACAAGGACCACATGCAAAAGTGAAACCCACGACAGAGAGACCAGGAGAAAAAAAGAAAGGAGGGGATTGAGGGAGAAGCCATCAGTTCCATGGAGAAGTGAGAGCGTGAGGCCCGAGGCCATTCGAAGGGAATAGTCGCACATATCATGTTGGGAGAATAGCCCCTTATTCTTCGGTATTCTCCTACCGAACAACCCCTATGAGTATTGGCCTGGCCCAAAGCTTACTATATTAATTAGGCTTAAGTACATTAAAGAATAAAGTGTGGTCGAAAAAGTAAGCTACCTAAATGAAAATAAATAATAAGAAGAGTTAATTTCACATAAATTTTAAAACTATACACCAAATTTCATTGTATCACCTAAATTTGAAAAGTAACATTATGGTACCAACTTTTGAGATTTTTTACAATATAATAAATGACTATTAAAATTGAGCTAATCATGTTACCTTTCTAGCTATACTCACAATATCTCAAAACCAAATCAAAATAAAATTTTAAGATCAAAAGTATCACATTAATCAAGGTTGATGATGGCAGCACGACAGATGAGAAGGGTCTCAACGGAGGCGATATGATAGAGAGGAGGGGATCTCATCAAAGGTGGTGCAAAAGAGGGGAGGTGAAATGGGGGGAAGGGATGGATGAAGAGGAGAGTTTTTAGAAAAGGGAACTAGTGATGGACTTGAAATTGTAATTTTATAAATAATAAAGGTTAATAGTTATCTATTTTATGGATTTTATCCATTTTAATGGTCAAATGATGAGAGGAGTCATGGTATAAGAGTTAACAAATTTATAGGGGTTGTGGATATGACTGATAGTTGAGCTGAACATGTTCATATTCGATTAGAGTTCATTTGATAATAGTTCGAAAATTGTTTGTTTATTTTTAAATGAACTCAACTTGATATTCAATTTTTAATTCATAGCTTAATGAATTGAACATGAACATAATATATGTTCATTCGATAAAAGTTCGAGTTCGATATAGGTATATGTTTGTGTATTTGTATTTATACACATGATAAATTTTGAGGTTAAAATAATTATATTATTTATTGGACTTTGTACCACTTTAATTTGAGTAATTTCTTATTTTTACTGCTTATCGGACTCTAGTTTCGAACTTGTTCATATAAATAAGTTTGAGTTAAGTTAAATTGCTAATGAACTATTATCGAACCGAACTCGAACATATCCTATTGAACATTTATCGAACCGAACTCAAATTTGAACTTTCGAATCGAATCAAACTCGAACATAGGTTTGTTCATTACAGTTTAGTTCGTTTAGCAACCTTAATTGTGGATAAATATAAATATGGTGTACACAGACAGCTAATTGACAGAAATTACATAATAGATGATGTAAAAATAAATGATAAGAATAGTATTTCACAAAAATTTCAGAACTATACACCAATCTTCACTGTAGTACATAACCTTAAAAACACTATATGGTACAATCTCTAAAGATTCATTTCAATACAATCAGTGACTAACTAAATTGAGCTAATCATGATATCCTTTTAATCTTAAACCTTAATTCACAACAACTCATAATCAAATCAAATCAAATTTTAAAATCAAAAGTTTTACATAAATTAAATACTACATTATTACTTTTTAAAGTTCAAGCGCAACAATTTAAGTGGATGTATAGTTCAAGAGCTTTTCAGTAGTTTTAATGCCGTACATTAACTCTTAAAAGTAATTTTAATGATGTACATTAACTCTTAGAAGTAACAATGCACCATTTCACCAAAGGTAACTAATAATTTGAAAATTCACGCATATCTTCATATGTTAAATTTGTAACAACGGATAATAATTTGTTAGAAAATTAGTTTTTAGTTTTAGAATCCACAATGAATGTCATATTCGTCACTAGAGGTTCAATTCTTAATGATTTCTCGAATGACTTTTCCATTTAAATGCGCAACTCAAAGAAAAATCTAAAGAACAACCATAATAATATGATTTTTTTTAATGTGGCACAACAACAAATAAAATATTTATTACGAATCTAAAGAATTGTTACTAGAGATGAAAATGATCGGATACGGATATGAATATAGGTATAATTATATTCTTATCCATTTAAAAATACGAATATAAATGCGGATACGAATATTGACGGATGTGAAAATTGTGTTACCATGCATATCCTTAAAAACGAATACGAATCAGATACAAATAATAACATAAAGTTTTAATAGATTAACTAAAATATACATGTTTAGAATGGTTTAAACATGAAATAAATATACCAGATATAGTGATTTCATAACAATTATATCAACAATGATGAATGCAATCATAAGATGTTGTTATGCACGGTTATAAATAAATCTGTTACTATACTTATGTATGAAAACGAATATATGAATACGAATACGAATATTAACGAATATCAAGGTGTAAATCATAATCCACGTAACGGGACAACAAAACAAAAACAAAGTAAAAAACAACATAAATATGGAAGACACGAAGGATAATTAAAACCAATGACACAGTCCCCATCATCAACCTTCCATCTCCTCCCATGAATTTCATACAACAATTATTCTCTCTCTCTCCCCCCATTTTTATAACTCTATTGATTCCCGTCATTTTCTATTATCCAAGCCGTCTTTTTTTCCTTTTATTTTAAACCTCTTCGTCGCCCTCAACAACGCCGCCACCCCCTTTAATTCCCCTGCAATGCTCTCCTCAAATTTCCACTTGGGTTGCTCCAAAGATCCCACCTTCCCATTCCCTCATGGATGCCAAGGTCAGTTCATCTTTATCAAATCTTTGCTTCTGAAATTCTTGTTTCCTTATTTTGTTTTGATTCGTAATTGGTCGATTAAACCTCCAAATTCTACCAGAAAGTGGTGGTGAAGGTGAATATGCACGACGACAACGACCGTCAGAAGGTCATGAAATCCGTTTCGTCGATTCGAGGTACAACAATTCACCTTCAATACATATTTAACATCGAAAGATATAACGATAACTTCAAAAAACATATCGTCATGTGATCCAGGAATCGACTCCATGTCCACGGACATGAAGGCGCAGACGCTCACGGTGATCGGGACCTTCGACCCCGTGAAAGTCACGTGTAGGTTGAGGAAGTCCTTCAATGTGTGGATCGAGAGCGTGGGGCCCGCGAAGGAGCCTGAGAAGAAGAATGGAAAGAAGGAAGGCGAGAAGAAGGAAGGAGAGAAGAAGGATGGCGAGAAGAAGGATGGTGAGAAGAAGGATGACAACAACAAGAAGGGCAATGGCAATGGGAAGAAGAAGGATGCGAACGAGCCGACGATGGAGCTCGTTAAGGCGTGTAGGGATTTCCACCCCTATATGGGCACTAACTATTGCGTCCATGTGCAGGAGGATCCATATCCATGCTCCATACTCTAGATGCCTCGCGCAATGGAAATTCATCTGTCGCGATTCGGAAAGCGACGAAAATTGATTTTCTTGATTGAACGGAATTGTAAGCTAATGAAAGAAAATATATTTTCCTTTGATATATCAAGTTCTTTTACATTTATACGACGGAAAAAATGAGGAAAAATATATAAAGTTTGCATGTGTATGAGTGGAGGGCACGGAAAAAATTATTTACGCATATAAAAGCGCTGACCTAAAAAATGGTCAGTGAAAATAATTTAATTTGATTTTGGATTAGCTTCTATACATTTCATTGAAATAAAGTCTTATAATTTAAAGAAGAAGTTGATACAAGATATTCGGGATCAATTTATTTATTTGGCAGGTCATTATGTCTCTGACTTTAATTATCTTAATCGAGTGGGCTTCCTATAACTAATGCCTAAGTGAAATCTATGATGCAAGACGTCTTATTATTGATATTAGATGTTCCTTAGGTGCATGGTTTGTGAGCAAGTGTATCGACTTTGGACCTGCGTGTATATTTATATATGTGATTAAACTTGTACCTAATGCCTATCTTTTTCCACACCTAATTAATAAGATAAAAAAGGTTGTTGGAAGGAGATCTGAATATATGTGTAGTTGGTGTCATGTTTGGGCATGATGCCAAGTTGATATTTGTGTATTGCATGAACTTGTTCTAAGCATATTTTACATATATTGTTTCTAGAGATTTAGACTATTCATATGTGTGCAAAATGATGATTTCTCTTATTGCCACTACAATAAAAATAAGTTGTGGTAACAGAATTATGTCCACGGATATGGGATTTGTGACCATAGAATTAGGTTCTGGCCACAACATGTCGTAGCCAGTAACCGTAGCCACAAGTCTCGTCGTGAGAGTTCTCTAACCACGGATATGTCGTAGCCACTACAAGTGACCACATAATTTATCGTGGTCACAACTCTTGTAGGAAGATTTTGGCCACGAATTGTAGCTACGAGAAACTAGTGGCCACGGAATTATCGTGGCCACAATTTTCCGTAGCTACATTCCGTGACCACAAATCATTTTTCTTGTAGTGTGTGTTTTTTAACCTTTTGATTAATTAATATACAAGTTTTGCATAGTTGCAGAAAGATATATATAAAGGACGATCGCAAGAAAACATTTTGCTCTGCTGAATGTGAAGACAAGCGCATGCACTTAACAACTACTACACGAAAAATGACTTGTGGTTACAGAATGTGGCTACGAAAACTTGAGGCCACGATAATTATGTGATCAGTAGTTTTTCGTAGCTACAATTCTATGGCCAAAGTCTTCAAACATGTAAATGTCATAACTGTGGCAACGACATATTCGTGATCAAAAAACTCTCGCGACGAGACTTGTAGTTATGGCTATATGCCACGAAGTGTTATACCCAGAACCCTATTCTGTGGCCAAAAATCCACATCCATAGTCATAATTCTACGTCCACAACTCATTTTCCTTGTAATTAAAGAAATTGATTTTCTTGATGTGCCTCCCATCATGTACTGCAGAACCGTTTAGAAATTAAGCAAAGGCCAATGCTTAATGCTGTATCAGCTGAAGCTTAATGCACAATTAATAATCATGCATCTATGACTCAGAATACCAAAGAAGTAATGAAATGATTAAAAAGTAAAGATCTCTGAAATCAACCATCTGTCAAATTGAAATTATTATCTATGCCTTTCTTTGTCCAATCTGGACCGTCTGTTGTAAGTGGACTGTCCGATGGACGGCTCTCATAGGAGGCCGACTATCCCCAACCCCTTAGGAGGGAGGGCCGTCCGATTCCTCATCGGATAGTCCGATGTAATACAAAACCTTTTGCATTACAGCAGACAATCCATCCTCCTCTTTGTCACCGTACCCTAGAAAAACAAACCTAATAACCTTCTCAAAACTCTAATATCAATCAAAATGAAAGAGAAGAGAATATGAGAGAGAGAGAAAAGGACCGAGGAGAGACAAAAAGAATAATATAGAGAAAGGAATCCATGCATGCCTAAGATGACACAAGGAGAGAGAAAAGAATCACGAGTCAAACAGTTGTGCGTAGCCATTAAATGACCAAAATGGACTTAAAGTATTTTATAAATTAAGACACAAACTACTTAGAGTATTTATAAATTAAAACTCAAACTATAATATTTTCTTTTGTAAATTACAAAAAAAAGATCGATCTTTACATCGATTTTCAAATTAAGGACTAATCTTTAGTTTGTAACAAATAAAGGACCAACATTTAACCTAACTTTATAGTCCCCAATGTTGTCAATGGGCGGCTCAACCCATGACTGTAGTTGACAAAAATACCCCTGAGGACTAGAACATTTAAGTTAAACATTAGTGTTACAAATGTGTACCACAAGGACAGCGACGCCCGAGGGCTCCGCATGGTGTCCCGTCAGCGTGGGGAGTGTGGGAAGGCAGTAGGAGAACGTCGGCCCGAACTTCAGTGACACATGTCTTGCCGCGGAGTCACGCGAGTTGGCGAGGCCCACAAGCCCTGACGAGATGCCCCGGAATGCGTCGGAGTGGTCCTGGACGCACACAAAGAGGAAGTTGGGGAAGATGTCGATGGGCGTCTGGGTGAGCACGTCGGTGCAGACATTACCTAACATGGAGGAGAAGTCTCCGTACATTAGCTTGAAGGTGCATCTGTTGGTGGTGTCACAACCCAGGCCGTCGGTGACGTTCCGACAGAGAGGGTCACTGCAGGGAAGGAGTTTGTAGGAAGCGGGGCGTGCAGGATCGAATACGGGGGCTGGGATTGTCGTCGTAGGAGAGGTTGTGGGCTGGCGCTGGACCCAGGTGAGATCATTGCCAGTGTCGAAGGCGAGGACCTGCGTGATGATGGGGGTGCCGAGGCGGATGGTAACGAGGAACTCACTGTCACCGGGTTCTTGCTGCACGGGAAGGCTTGACTGTGCCCCGCTAGGTTTACATCTCGGTGGAGGGGTGTCGAGGTACATGAGCGTGTCATCTATGGCAAGCATGTGTTCCAGGTCTGGATGGAGCAGACGTGAAACATTGCACGAGAAGCTCGACGCGAATGGCAGGAAGGGCATGTAACGGTTTATAACAGACATCGCGCCACCTGCACTTGTAGCACAATACCATTCATCCAATCAATTAAGATGCCATGCGATCATGTTAGTATTATAAGATATACAGATCTTTTGCATTGTCGGGACATATGGATGATGAGATGACGCTGTTGAGGCTTCCCGCTTGATATCCCGGAATTTGTCCTCGCACCTAGTGACAGAGACAAGAGGGGGGAGGGGGCATGGCGTCCCCTATCTCTCAATATGTATTTATTTTATATTATATAATAGTTACATTACATGATTTAAATACAATAGTTAAATATAAATGTCAATAAGTTGTATAAAATGGTCCCCCCATCCCCTATTTATAAGTTGTATATAATACTTCCATATTCATTTCTCAATAAAAAATCAATAATATGATCTGAATACGATAATTTAATTATTAATACTTGTAGGAGCTACATGTTATACATATAGGGATGCAAATAATTACGGATATATCCATCTCCGATCCGCCACTGTATCTGTTTTAAAATGGATACAGATATCGATATCGTTTTGATATCCTCAAACATCTGTATCTATATCCGTATAACTATTTTCGTATTTAAATATAGTCATATTTATTTTTAACCATGTATAACATAATTGTATACCTTCTTTTACCATATTTGTATAATTTTTATGATATGAACACATTTAGTAAATTTATATCATGTATTTTCCATCCAATTCGTATATATTTAACTCAATTATATAGAGTATTTCTAACATTACTCGTATGCGATCACTATCGATTTTACATTCATATCCGTTTTTAAGGATATGGCGAGATAATTTTAATATCCATCAATATCTCTATCCGCATTCGTATTCAAAAACGGATACCTATATTTATTTCTGTATTCATCCATTTGCATCCCTTTATACATAACTACAATAACAAAATAAGTATGCAGAGATTTTTTAATTTGCCATTATATAATATATTGTTTAATATAAAATGATGAATAATATTTGAAGGGATTTTTTATATTTGAAATTAGGAAAGAGTGTAATATCCATTGTTATATCAATAACGTTGATTCATATAGTGACATTTAACCGTCAAAAATTTAATATCGATGATTAGTTAAGATTCTGAAAAATATAACGAATAAGCGTTGCTATATTGACCTTCGTTAATGACATAGTAACGGAACATTTGTCTCTAACTTTTACATAAAAACTATTTTCTAACAAATAATGCTCAGTTATATATTTAGCGGGATGAAATATTAAAAGATTTAAAAACATACATATAAACACATTTCATTGTTGTGAATCATTCCCTTTATTAAAGATGTATAGTTAAATATTAGCATTTACATGTTGTACACATGCCGACCTTTATGTCTTTTTATGAACTTTCATTTTGAATACTAAGTAAACCCATTAAAAATGCTGGATTATTAAAATAATCGTCAAAAATATAGAATTTAAAGAGTAATTACATTACGCAAAAGATATTAAAATAAGGAAATAATTATTAGTTATGGACAAGCATATAGGTGTTACCATATCCAATTTTTTTAATACATGAGTACGGATGTTAATATGAATAATGTGTTATTGTATCTTGAAACTTGGATATAGATATAAAATGAATATTTATTGAATGTGAATACAATCACAAATACTTTATAAATTAGCTTCTTTATATGAATTGAATGACTTATTAAGATACGAATATAATATATATCTCATAAAAATCATATCAAATATACTGAAACGTTAGAAAATATGTAATTAAAAATAAATATAAAATATATATTAAAAATATAAATATATAAATAAAAATGTAGGTGGATACGAAAGTGACCTTTATATGTGTATTCTATTAACACAGATACATATACACCTGTCAAAATATATTATAAGGAATAGGTACATATATATTTATATCCCCATACATCCCTACATTAAGTGTGATATAAATTTACTTTTTAAAAATATTAGATTTAATGATACTATTTAACATTGTATTAATAAAAGTTTTGTGATTTAAAGAATTATATAAGGACCTTTTTGTCCCTATCATGTTTGTTTAGATATTTATGTGAAATCGTAAGTTTAAAGGGGTATCTTTGTAAAAATTTCTTGTAAATAAATATTAATAGTTAAAATGATAAATAATAACATAGATAAACTATATGTATAATGTATCTACTTGTATATGTATGTGTATGTGCATATGTATGTATGTAGTATTAATAATTTAGCCCCCCAAGTAAAAATTTCTGGTAACGTCCCTGATAAGATGGCTAAAAATATTTTTGCTTGCCAAAATATAATGACGGCTAGAGGATCTTAGATCTTGAGACTTTAACATTGAATTTTCCAAAAGCCTGATCAAACAAACCTGGAACTCCCCATCACTCCTCTCCCTGGTCATTAGATCTATTTACTTCGACGGTCGTCCCACCCCTTTGGAATAATAAAAATCAAACAAGGATTCAGATTGTTGTAAATCAGTGAAAAAAGGATCTCAACATCTGGAGGGACATCTTCTGAACTGATAGTCTACGACAATAAACCACTTAAAAACCGTTGCCCTAGCTTATGGAGGAGTGTGTTTAACAAAAACAGTAAGTTAAATAATGCATTAACCACTAGGGACACTAGATTCCACTGGATTAAAGCCTTGCAAAATAGCTCAACAACACTAGCTGCGTTTTTTTGTTATTTTATCCAAAATAGATATGGTTCTGTTCTGATATGGGTGTGGGGTGTTATGTGCCCTTTTTGTTTCTTCCATACAAACTCTCAAGAACTTTGTTTTTGCTTCAACGAATGAAATTGATTTTTTTATAGAAAAAAAATCAGATCCAACACAACAATACAGAACTTAAAAATGCTTCCAGTGGCCGTGCAGGTTCAGACTGTTACAGTTTGAACTGGCCATAAAAATGGAGCTGGTTGTGCAGGTTCGGAATGTTAGATACGCACACATGCAATCAGCTTAAAGTTGTACATTTTCATTGCATTGTATGTGGATTGACTCAAATTTGACATGGTATTAACGCATAGGAAGAAAAGCTTAATGTATAAATATGTTCTGGTATGCAAGAATGTTTCATCAGGTTCTGATTCTGATAACAAACTCAATGTTTATATTTGTAAACAGAATCGAAGTACAATACAGTAGCAGTCTAGGTAGTCACAGTGACCACCTTACCCGTAATCACCCCATACACATCACATATATCGCATCAAAATTTACATGCAGTATTCTAAGATTGCATTCAAGAAAAGAGCGCTGGCTTCATGTTAAATTGAAGACCATAGAAAGATAAATGCACAACAGGGTCAAAATTTCATTCAAATAGGCTACTACGAGAGAATACAGGAGCAAACAACGTCGACTGTTTTCACAACAAGAAACAAGAATCCTTACGTCAAGGAAAAACGATCCATCAACAGGATCAAAGAGAAACAGTAATGACCAAAAAAAGCTGATATGGCATTCATCCTCTATTTTGGATCAGTAAAGAACTTGTTGAGTTTGGGCATGATCTCTGGGGACATGTTGCGGACTAGCTTTCTCAAGCCATGTTCTTTATACTTCTCACCTTCGGAGAAGTTATCTAGCACTCCAGCAGCTCTTTTTTCTTTTGTGACCCTGTCCACATGATTAAGGTAAAGTGAGTAAATGCGCTACATGAGGAAGCATCTTCCCAAAAGATGCTTTTTTTATCGGGTCGTAAGTTTTGGAAAAGAGAAAGAGCTGCAAAATGCAAAAGGTTACCTCACTTCAGGATTGGTGGTGATGTTTCGGACCAGCTGCATGCCACAGATGCCAACAGCCACACCAACAGCAGCGAACAGTGGGTACACCTGCACCATTCAGGAAGAATTACATCATTTTAAAAAAAAAATGGTTGCGTGATTACGAGTATTATGCGAGGAAAGCGAAAACCAGAGACCATAAAAGTTTGCAACATAGAGTATGCACAATGAAGTAACTAAAGCAATCTATTTATACTTTGCCCGTCCACTGGTTTAGGTAAGCATCTTTTATGCTATGCAAAGTAATTGCAGACAAAAAATGACAAAAATTGGGATCCAGCGATGCCCATGAGAACCACATCTGAAGAATTCTCATCATCTTAAAAGTAACAATATATCAATTTGAAACTCAACTAGATAACTGGGCTGGGAAGTCAAGTACATCTAGAACTGTAAATCGGCATCATGTTAGAAGTCCTACAGAGGCGTTGCCCCCACAGTATGGGGCAGTAAAACTGGACTACCCTGCCTGTGGTGGTGCGTTAGTTTATTTCAGTGATATAATAATCATGAAGAGTATAAACGAACGTAACATAATTTTACGAAACTGTGAGCAGCAAGCAAAAACTTCCAAATACATTGAATCTGAAACATATTTTTGCAAAACATAATTTATTCTTTACAAAATCAACAGAATCATGCTTTTATAGACATACATATATTCAGTATTTCTCCATATATAATATGGGAAAAGTTTGGTCGGTGTTGTATGCAAGTACTAGGCATTTATCAAGTCTAACAAATCTTTTCATTTGGAAATAAGCAATAACCAGTTTTAGGCCATAACAAATTCCTGAGCATTGTGCTAATAGCTGCCAAAAATTTGCAAATCCTATTACTGAAAATATTACATTAATTCTTTTAAAAAAAGAAGATCTCTTTAAAATGTCAGAAGCTTGTATCAACTGAAACGCTTAAGCAAATGGACCCTGTATATATTCCGTGACAGTTGATGTCCTCATATTTCCACACAAAATATATATCGAAGCACCTAAAATCTCTCTCACGAAAGATTCAACAAAAAAGAAACATACAAATTTCTACTGGCCAAAAAACTATCAATCCCAATCAGAATCTACCTATACACCCTTCCCGCAAAATCACTTGCTCATACGCGAAACCGAAACATACCAACATGCGATTTCATTAAAAAAAGAAGAAACCAAACGCTCAGGCATTGAAACAAACATCTGGCGTTCAAGGCCACATCAAACCCAGCTGCTAGAAACATCAAGAAAAGGTTTTTATGCGTGTTTTACCTCAGGCCTCAGCCATCTGCTCAAGGTGGAGGAAGCCATCGGATCTGCGGGAGGACTGAGATCTGCGCCCCCTGCAACGCAGAAGCCTCAGGAGATCTTGATGTGTGCACGCCTTTTCCTCCTCTCTGTCCTCCAAGACGCCACCTTTGCCTTCCATTTATAGAGATGTCGCGTTGGAATTGGAACCCTCTCTCCCCCTCTCCCCAAGAAACGGGTCACAATTGATGGCTACCAAATCTGACCTAAATTCCAAGGCTTTGAAACTTTGACGTCTTGTTCTGCGGTTTGCGTTTCTCGGGAGCTCCACGAATCTGGGAGATCCGAAAGTTCTTGGATAATATCACTAATAGGACTAATATTAACGATAATTATAATCCAACGCCCGTGCTTCGTAATATAGGAATTGAAAGCCCAACATTAGGGTTAAACATTGAAATACAATGATCGCAGTGAACATAACCATGCCCAACCCTGCAACCAAACGAACTCATAAGTGCCGTTCGGCTGGTGGGTTATCCTGTTGGGTTTCTCTGAAATATTGTCCAGCCCCAACTTTGGAGGGGCATACTTGATATTTGCCCACATTTGTATCCCCATTCCAGGGATTCACGACAGGAGTAGCATCCCCATTTTCGTTCCAGCCGAGACCCATTTCCAGGAAGCGCCAGCGGCAAGGGTTTCTACGGGAAACCCATTCTTCCTCTCCACGGGAGAGTGAGAGTGAGAGAGATAGGCCGGGCGGGAGCGAGGGAGCAGCAACTCGGAGCTCTGAACCGCAACAGTTCAGCCTTGGTTTGGTCTTGGACAGTGGTAGCTTGGGCGAGCTCGAGGGGAGCAGCGGGAGGTCGTTGGGAACGACCTCAAGGAGCCGAGCATCGGGTTGGGTCTCCATCCGGGAGCCCACAAGGGGAGTTACTTTGTCCTCCTTGTTTTGAGCACAATATTGGTATAGTTAGATACCTAGGGATAGTTTGTTCCTTGTTGAAGAACTATCCATTGTGTGTGCTTGTACCTCGTTTTTGTGGGCAACAAAACCGGGAAGAACATTTGGCTCATTTGACCGTAGTGGAATCGTTGCCGGTCTTGCCCCGTGGTTTTTCCCTTACTCACATCGAGCAAGGGTTTCCACGTAAAAATCTTTGTCTCGTGTGGTGGTTGCTTGCTTGCTTGTGGTTGCTTATCATTGTTGCTATTTGAGTTCCCGTGTGGGGAACATATTCTTGTTGTGCCATCTTTGCTGCAGGACAGTTCAGAGGATATTATCCTGGTTTGTTTGATTATTCCGCATTATCCTTATATCCCCAACAAGTGGTATCAGAGCTCAGGTTTGAGCAATGGGCAAAGATGATGAGGGCACAATGATCAAGCTCACAAGTAGCAACTGGCAGATTTGGAAGGCCAAGATGGAAGATATCTTGTATTACAAGGACCTCCACGATCCGGTGGAGGGTGAGAGCGCCAAGCCGGAGAACATGTACACGGGCGAGTGGACAAAGTTGAACCGAAAGGCCATTGGTACCATTCGGAAGTGGCTTGACATGTCGGTTTTTCATCACGTGGCCGAGGAGACGAATGCCAAGGAGCTATGGGACAAGTTGTCCGAGCTCTATGACCAGAAGACCGCTACCAACAAAGCTTTCTTGATTAGAAAGCTTGTGAACCTGAAATACAAGGACGGGACCAAGGTGGCGGAGCACTTGAATGACTTCCAAAGCGTTATCAACCAGTTGACATCCATGGGTTTGACACTTGATGACGAGTTGCAGTCACTTCTTCTTTTGGGCTCATTGCCAGATAGTTGGGAGACCTTAGTTGTCACTGTGAGCAACTCTGCTAAGGATAGCAAGTTGACCATGGCTATGGTCAAGGGTAGTCTCCTCAATGAGGAGATTAGACGTCGCTCTTCGGGAGAGGCATCCTCCTCTTCAAACGTGTACGCAGTTGAGAGGAGAGGAAGGTCCAGTAGCAGAGGAGCGTCACAGGAGAGGCATAAATCCAGAGACAAGTCCAAGGGTAGAGGAAAGTGTCACCATTGCCAGAAGCCCGGTCAGTGGAAGAGAGATTGTTGTTTGGAAGAGAGAACAAGCTGAAGACAAGAAAGAACAGAAAAAGGAAGATGGAAATGTAGCTGCAGTTGGGGCAGATGAAAGTGTAGAAGAGGTGATTCTCACCATCCAGGACCAGTGCTTGCACGCAGGGAGTGATTTGGAGTGGGTCGTTGACACGGCCGCCTCCTATCATGTGACTCCACACAGGGAGTTCTTCACCACCTACACCAGGGGTGAATATGGGAGAGTCTTGATAGGTAACGAGAGTTACTCTAAGATCATTGGCATGGGCACCATCTCGATCCAGACAGATGTTGGGTGCTCAATGACTCTTCAGAATGTGAGGCATGTTCCTGATGTGCGGCTTAGCCTTATATCTGGCTCACAGCTAGATAGTGAAGGCTACCATCTGAAGTTCGGCGACAGCAGATGCAAGATTAGCAAGGGTTCTCTCATCATGGCGAGAGACAGTTTGTGTCACACGCTCTACATGACTAGAGTGAAGGTCATGGATGGCAGTTTGCATGCTGTTGAGGCAGATAATTTAGATTTGTGGCACCGTCGGATTGGGCACATGAGCAAGAAGGGCTTGCAGCTTCTGAGCAAGAAGGAATTGATCCCCTACCACAATGACATCACTTTATCTCCTTGTGATGCATGTGAGGTTGGGAAGAGCAGGAGTGCACCATACAGAGCGAGATCCAAGGTGAAGGGAGACCTCCTACAGCTGGTTCACTCAGACGTTTGTGGTCCCGTGGACACAGCCTCTTTGGGAGGCAACAGGTATTTTGTCACCTTCATTGATGATGCATCTAGGAAGGTGTGGGTGTACATTTTGAGATCGAAGGATCAGGTGTTTGATTGCTTCAAGAAGTTCCATGCCATGGTTGAGCGTGAGACAGGAAAATTGTTGAAGTGTCTACGCACAGACAATGGGGGAGAGTACACCTCCCATAGCTTTCAGAGCTATTGTACAGAGCACAGCATCAGGCATGAGAGGACAGAGCCAGGTACACTCCAGCACAATGGTCTAGCTGAGAGGATGAACAGGACCATTGTTGAGAGAGTCCGCTGTATGCTGAAGACAGCGAAGTTGCCCAAGACTTTTTGAGCTGAGGCGGTTCGCACTGCTTGTTACTTGGTGAACCGATCTCCATCAGTTCCTTTGGGTTTTCAGATTCCAGAGCGTGTTTGGACAGGGAAAGACCCCTCATATGCTCATTTGAGGGTGTTTGGATGCAAGGCTTATGCATTGGTACCCAAGGAGCAGCGGAAGAAGTTGGATGACAAGGCAGTGCCTTGTATTTTTCTTGGCTATGGAGATCAGGAGTTTGGATACCGTCTTTGGGATCCAAGGAAGAAGACAGTCACCAGGCACAGGGATGTGATTTTCTATGAGAATCAGATGTTGGCTGAGGGCACCACTAAGAGTGGTGATGGAGATGAGATCTCCATGGATGATGACAGTGATGAGGACACAGATCCCTCTCCAGTACAGGGTACAGGCGGAGAGGATGGACAGCTAGAGCAGCATGAGCCAGATGCAGACCCCGTTGATGCAGGTCCAGGGGACCTAGGGCAGGGGGAGCAGCCTCATCCACTTGCAGATGCAGCAGAGCCTCAGGTCAGGAGTTCTGAGAGGACACGCCAGCCATCATCCCGCTACCCCACTTCCAGGTATGTGATGCTCACAGATGCAGGTGAGCCAAACACTTTTGAGGAGGCACAGGTGCACAAGGACAAGGGTCATTGGCAAAATGCAATGAATGAGGAGATGCTATCTCTCAGAAAGAACCACACTTATGACCTTGTTGAGCTTCCTAAAGGGAAGAGAGCCTTGAAGAACAAGTGGGTGTACAAGCTGAAGTCAGATGACTGTGGCAAGCAGGTGAAGCACAAGGCCAGATTGGTAGTGAAAAGATTCAGCCAGAAGGAAGGCGTGGACTATGATGAGATCTTCTCCCCAGTGGTGAAGATGAATTCAGTGAGAATGGTGCTAGGACTTGTTGCTAGCATGGACCTTGAGCTGGAGCAGATGGATGTGAAGACGGCGTTTCTTCACGGTGATTTGAAAGAAGAGATCTACATGGAGCAGCCACAGGGTTTTCAAGAGAGAGGGAAAGAGCATATGGTATGCAGGTTGAGGAAAAGTCTCTATGGCTTGAAGCAAGCTCCAAGACAATGGTACTTGAAGTTTGATGCTTTCATGGGAAAGCAAGGCTTCAAGAGGACTACAGCCGACCCATGCGTATATGTTCGTCATCTTCCCAATGACAGGTTCGTCATTCTTTTGATATATGTGGATGACATGTTGATAGTAGGTCATGATTCCAACTTGATTGCAAAGCTCAAGAGGGAACTCTCCAAAGAGTTTTAGATGAAAGATTTGGGCAAGGCAAGTCACATCTTAGGGATGCAGATTACAAGGGACAGGAAGAAGCGCATGTTGTGGTTGTCACAAGAGAGCTATGTTGAACGCGTGTTGGAGCGGTTCAACATGAAGAATGCCAAGCCTGTCAGTACGCCTTTAGCCTCTCATTTCAAGCTAACCAAAGAGTCAGGTCCTTCTACTTCTGAGGATAAAGCAGAGATGGCCAAGATCCCATACCAGTCAGTAGTTGGGAGCCTCATGTACGCCATGGTTTGCACTAGACCCGACATAGCCCATGTAGTGGGCGTGGTGAGCAGGTTCATGTCTAACCCGGGTAAGGATCATTGGGAGGCAGTGAAGTGGATCTTGAGATACTTGAGAGGGACCTCAAGTATGTGTCTTGCTTTTGGGAGGTCAGACCCCAAACTTTGTGGTTACACTGATGCAGATATGGCAGGAGATATGGACCAGAGAAAGTCTACCTCAGGGTACATTTTTACTTTTGCAGGGGGAGCCATATCATGGCAATCCAAACTACAGAAATGTGTTGCTCTCTCAACTACTGAGGCAGAATACATTGCAGCAGTAGAGGCTGGGAAAGAAGTGTTGTGGCTACAACGCTTCCTTGGTGAGTTTGGATTGGATGGCAGTGAACCGGTTGTGTTTTGTGATAGCCAGAGCGCTATAGACTTGAGCAAGAGTACCATGCACCATGCTCGCACAAAACACATTGATGTGAGATACCATTGGCTGAGGGATGCAATTGAACAGAAGCAGCTCGTGTTGAAGAAGATTCACACAGATGAGAATCCCTCAGACATGTTGACAAAGGCAGTCACTCGTGACAAGCTTCAGCTCTATAGAGAGCTGAGCGGTGTCACCTCTTGTTGATCTCCATCACAAGACAACACCTCCCCGTTGGGCTGGAGGGGGAGGTTGTTGGGTTTCTTTGAAATATTGTCCAGCCCCAACTTTGGAGGGGCATACTTGATATTTGCCCACATTTGTATCCCCATTCCAGGGATTCACCATAGGAGTAGCATCCCCATTTTCGTTCCAGCCGAGACCCATTTCCAGGAAGCGCCAGCGGCAAGGGTTTCTACGGGAAACCCATTCTTCCTCTCCACGGGAGAGTGAGAGTGAGAGAGATAGGCCGGGCGGGAGCGAGGGAGCAGCAACTCGAAGCTCTGAACCGCAACAGTTCAGCCTTGGTTTGGTTTTGGACAGTGGTAGCTTGGGCGAGCTCGAGGGGAGCAGCGGGAGGTCGTTGGGAACGACCTCAAGGAGCCGAGCATCGGGTTGGGTCTCCATCCGGAAGCCCACAAGGGGAGTTACTTTGTCCTCCTTGTTTTGAGCACAATATTGGTATAGTTAGATACCTAGGGATAGTTTGTTCCTTGTTGAAGAACTATCCATTGTGTGTGCTTGTACCTCGGTTTTGTGGGCAAAAAAACCGGGAAGAATGTTTGGCTCATTTGACCGTAGTGGAATCGTTGCCGGTCTTGCCCCGTGGTTTCTCCCTTACTCACATCGAGCAAGGGTTTCCACGTAAAAATCTTTGTCTCGTGTGGTGGTTGCTTGCTTGCTTGTGGTTGCTTATCATTGTTGCTATTTGAGTTCCCGTGTGGGGAACATATTCTTGTTGTGCCATTTTTGCTGCAGGACAGTTCAGGGGATATTATCCTGGGTTGTTTGATTATTCCGCATTATCCTTATATCCCCAACATATCCAGGGGTGGATAACCTGTTTTTTTGTTAGTGTGTTTGGTTGGTGAGTTAAGTGTTGGAGGGTTTACTTAATGTGATTGTATTGAAATTTGAAAAAGTTGGTAGTAAATAGTATGATTATTGAAATTCGAAAAAGTGGATAGCTGTTGTGATGTGATTGTATTGATGTTTGGAATAGTAGGTAGAAGTTGAATACTTTATAATTTTTAGATGATATGATGATATAATATATTTTTTTATGAGAAAGAAGTGGGCCCCATTAGTGGGTTGAAAGTGTGGATTTGGGAGGTTACCCACCAAAAGTGAGGATAACCCCCAGCCGAACACACCCATAGGGTCCCCTATTTGAGAAGGAAAAAGGAATTAGGACTCTCTTTGTTGCGGTTCAAAATCGAGGCCTTAATTAAGAATTGACTCATAATTGATGTTTTTTTATGACACTACAATTTTTATTACTGTATGCTTAGGTATCGTACTGCATAAAATTGCACCGCAGAGCACCACGATGGCACAATGAATTATTTCCCGTGTGAAAATTACAATTTTTCACCTCGACTATGCCACTGATGTCGAAGTGAGTCACCCAGTTTTAATATGGAACATATAGGATCCCAAATTTATTTAAACGAGTATATGTCACAACACTCTACAAGTTGACCGTAAGAAATCAGATGTCAACTGGGTCAGGAATAACAAACAGCAATTGGATCATGAGAAGTAAAACTTCTATTTTCCAAAAGTAACTATAAGGTATGTGTATATCAAAATTTTTACTCCATCCATGTATGGATATATCAAAACTTTTATTCAGATTGAGAACTTGCCAACCTAAGTAAGGAGGTCGCAATATTTTTCGACAGAAGCTTACGAGATTCTATTGAAGACATTGTTGTTTGTGGAGGCCCTTTTTTTGGAGACCTCCAATGGAGGGTAGCTTCTTTGCCCATTCGGCTTGGCAGTTTGGGACTTCTTTCAGCAGTTGATGCTTCTTCGTATACCTGTGTTGCTTCCAGGGCACAGTCTTGGGGAACTTCAGGATCACATCCTTCGAGACAGTGAGATTTACAATATGGACACCGACTTTGATTGCACTCTTCAAGGACTTCGTGTCATGATTCCCTCTTTCGACCTTGGTTGTTTCTCTAGAAAGGACATCTCCCCCCAAAGACTCAAAAAGTTTTGACGAATGTTCTTTTTAGCAAAATAATTGAGGATATGGAGGTCGTTTTTAATATCTCCGTTAGCAATAGGCTATTTTTCGATGCCTTCAAGCTGATCATGATCAAGATTTTCTCCTTGATTTGCCTATTGACGGACTTCGGCTACACATGTCACCAGTGAAGTATCGCAGTATTCTCAGATATCGTCTCATGATTTCCTTATTTTCTAGCAGATGAGGTATGTCCAGTCTGTCATAAGACATGCTTGGACAGTTTTGGCGATCATGCAATTCATTGCATAGAGCTTCCGGATTTTAAGTACAGACATGACCTTGTTAGGGATGTATTATTTGATGTACTCAGATGTGCATGCGTTGCTGCTAAGAAAGAGACACCTGCGAACTTTTTAACTGATCTGCAGGAAGGAAGATCCACGCTTAGACCCGCTGATATTTTGATTTTTGGATGGGATAGAGGGAAACATGCTTGTTTAGACTTGACAGGAGTTTTCTCCACTAGTGGGGTTGAAGAGTGGGACCTTCACAGCAGGGCATGCTGCTCCTAAAGCTGCTTCAGGAAAAGTGATGAAGCATGAAAAAGCATGCACTAAGGATCATCATGCCTTCATCCCTTTTGTTTTTGATACTTTTGGTTTCATAGCACCAGAAGCTGTTGAGCTTTTGAAGAGGATCCAAAAAGTCATGAATAGTATTGTGATGATTTCTAGATTTATGGATGTACTGTTCAGGAGGATTGATTTTGCAATTCAAAAGTGACTAGTGGCGCAGCTTGTTGCATGCTTGTCTCTTATTTTGATGTAATCCCTCTATTTAGTATTGAGAAATAAATGCATACAGGACTATAAGGATACCATTTCAAAGCATTGGGTTGCTTTTCATGTTCCCAAAGATGAACTGTTAGGGCAAATGCTCGCAAAAGCTTTTCACAACTTCACTTTTTTTCAAGAATCCCCAAACGTTGCGAGTGACGCGAGACAAACGTGATTGGAGAAAATGGTGTACATCATAAGCAGCATTGGACATCATTTCATTTTAGTCAATTAGTCCAACTAACTCAACCAAATCGTTGAAAACAACGGTATCAATCGGTTCATCTGAGTTTTGAATCAGAATGAAATCGAATGGTATTTCTTTTATGGGCATCATGGTGGGTTTAATATCCTATACTCAACAAACAACCAAATAACCCAAACTCTAGTTTGGTCACAAGGAACATCTGCCAAATTTTCTTGTACTCTTTATAGGGTTGTGATGGAACGCCTCTCAACTACGGACAGACTCGCCAAATTCATTATATGTGCACCGTCCTCGTGCTACCTTTGCTCCCTGGAACATGAACTACACCATCATCTATTGTTCAACTGCCAAGTGTCGACGACTTATTGGGAGGTGGTTGCTGGAGGTTTAGCTTGCCTACACCTCCTATGATCTCGGTCAAAGAACCCTTGGTGTGGATTAGTGCATACATTGCATCGACTATGCGTGAAAGATTAAGCCGCCTTCTTGCTATAACTCTTTGATTCATTTGGAACGAAAGGAAATTTCAACGAACAGAAGGATTCATCCTTTCGATTGATATGGTGGTATGCGCGGTTGTGAATACAATCCTTCTTTTGGAGTACTAAGCCTCATCCCTAGTTTTTGTTGCCATGGGGCCTGGTAAACACCTTTTTTTGGATTTTTTTTTGTAACTGCTGTTGCCCCTTGTAATACGCCACCTCTAACTAATCACCTCGCATCCTCTCGTGTGTGCATCCACTAGTTGGTTGCTCACCACATTGTGCCTGTAAAGGGGATGGAGCCAGGATAGTAATTAGGAGGGGTACAAATTGAAAACAATGTTATTTATCAATGAAATATAATTAATCGTCATATGGAATAATTAAAAACACAAATAAAAAATTTGATATGTTTTTTTGAAAGTGTAAAATGATAATTTATCATTTGTATATTGCATCTCTTTCTCCTCGTATGATTGTATATGTTGATAAGTGGAACCATACATTTTAATAAATATTCGATAACTTGTAAATTTTACATACAAGTGTTATTAATATTTCCCACATTTTTACACTTAACATACAAGTGTGATTAATATTTCTCATATTTTTACAAAGTTATGGATCGATTGGGTAAAACTATAGTAACAAAAATTGTCGTCAACATGTCTCCCTCCCCCCTCTAAGTAGATCAATTCGTGGTCATGTACAATACTTAATATACCTACAAATCATTTTTTTTGTGTGCATACTTTTTATGCTATTTCTTCATAAGTGAGAGTAGAATATCCACATTGAATAAAAATGAGGTAGTTTCCTTCATCTAATTTTATCACATTGTAATCTCGAGGGGAAAAATGCTTGCCTCTTCGTTTGCTAGTACAATATCAATCGTTGATTTGAAGTACATAATGAAGTCGTTGAAGTTAATGTGATTGCAAAAGATGTATGAAATAGAAAAGGAATACGAGAAAAGAGAATCCCAATTGATGAACTTACAAATAGGAGAAGAAGACAAGCTTACGGATGTTGAATTTATTTTGAATTGATCAGTGTAGTTATAGTAGCCATTACAATGCAACTATCCTTTTGGTTATACTAACTTCTATAACAAATAGTAGTGACATCGTTGTTTTGATTATAATTGTTGGAAGACGGACATTGTTGTATAATCTTAAATGTTGCATTCAACCGTCTTTTGAATGAAATTCCATTTGTTTAATTTTCTTGAATAGCTTGAGTACAAAGTACTAGTTGAAAAAAGGTAATGCAATATATGTCGAACACACACTTTGTGAAGTTGTTAGGCATGTGAGCTTGTTGATAGTTCCACATGGTAGTAGCTTTGTAACTTTTTGTATAAATTTCTACAAATGAGTTGTTGCGACAAATCTCTAGCGATCAAAATGACAAAAAAAGAACGTGGAATATATTATTGCAATTGCAGCTTACTATTCATCAACACAAACCATAATATTGCATCCAATTCATTCCAATAGTACATTGTCTACATGTAAACCAACTTACAACATATACTTGCTTTGTTGACATATATTGAGTCAAATACATAGAGAGATATACACACACCAATTCCCAACAATTTATTTCTAGTTCAACGATCATTCCAACATTAATCATTAACTTACCAAGTGGTTTAGCTTGATATTAAAGGATTTGCATATAATATGTGCTTTCAAGTTTCACCCATTGAATCATATTACAACTTGCTTACATCTTAAAGCTACACTTATATCAGCACTCTTTCAATCAATGATGATATGATATGCATAATGGGGCACATTACACATGTGTTTGTAAGCATACATGTGAAATTTGGCATATGCCTACCGGGAAGCAAGACACTGACACCGTAGGTTTGATCATGATAATACCTTACTCATGAAAAGAGTCATGCTGGTTCTGGCTACGCTAAGTAGAAGTCCAAGTCGAATAATCACAGTTCTAAGGACAAATGTATTTACTGTAAGGATCCTGGACATTGGTAGAAAGATTACCTAAAGGAGGCAACAATCGTTGTAGTGGCTCAAGGAGGCAAGATTTTTAAGACGATTTTGTCCTTACTGTCACAAATCATAAGGTGATCAACAACAAATGGATTCTTGATTCGACTTTTTCTTATCATATGACTCTCAATTAGGATTGGTTCTACACCTATGAAAAGATAGATGGTGGAAACATTATCATGGGAAATGATGCAGCCTGCAAGATTGTAAGAATTGGCTATGTGAAGATCAAAATTCATGATGGATTCGTGAGGACGGTAACAAAAGTGCTTTATGTTCCCAATCTGAGAAAGAGCCTAATCTCCCTTGGATTCTGGTACTCTAAAGGGTATAGGTATAACGTTGAAGGTGAAGTTATACATGTTACTAAATCTAGGGTGAATGTAATCAATGGGAAAAAGATCATATATGACTTCTAGGGATCTACAGTATCTAGATGTAAGTTCAACAATTACTTGGACTTGCTTAACGTCGATAAGTAGCAATAGCCCCAAGGATGGTCGGGCGGCGGTGGAATCTCGCAGGTGCTGATGCTCTACAATGTGAGAAGAAAGTTTAAGGTGGATATTGTTTGGAATCGAAAAAAAAGTGAAATTTAAATATGGATCCAATAAACATGGAATCCAAATATAGATTAAACAAAGATCACATACAAATACAAATTAAATTTTTATCAAAGTTCATAATGATTGTAAGAATGGTAAGGAAATATAAATAAGTTGCATCATGACAAAAGGGAGTGTCTAGGTAACCTCCATTCTTGACCGAAAGCAAAAAGGAGAAAGAATTTTGTAAGTTTTGTTCGTGCTCGTCTTCAAAGAAATGAAAATTTATCAATACCATTAATATATTATATTATATAATGTATAACACTAATATAATAGCATGGGGTTGTGACTTATATTATATTAACTAATATAAAATAATATTAAATATTGTATTAGGATATCCAGATCCGAATCTGGATATTCAAGCCCCTACCATATCCGTATCCCGAAAATTTTTACACCCATATCCATATCCGATCCGTGTTCGATTAATATTCGGTTATGGATACCCGTATCCCATAATTTTTCCAATACGGTAAGCGGATATTCGGATATATCTGTATTCGTTTTCATCTCTATTAATTTTGTTATAGGAGGATTCAATTCAAGGTGGAAATTGTTGATATGCCTCGAATCATAACTATCTGTTCTGATTGATTGAATACTTGTGGAAAGGATTGTTGAGATGTCTGATCTACCTTACCTTTCAGTTGAGTGAAAGTCTTTGGGTTGGATAGTTGAGATGCATGATTCGTCTCTTGAATTCTGATTGGTTGAGACTGGAGAGGTGTTGGACTTAATTGCTGACTGATGAGCGCGAAAACCCGAGCGACTAAGGTTAGAATGGTATCAATGGTCGTTGCGACCTCAACCACTCTGACCATGCTCAATCAAGAAAAAGAGACCATCAAACTAAGAATCAAACATGCAATGTATGTGGTAAGCGATCTTGCTATTTATTTTAACCTGGTATAGCTACCAGGGTCGAACACAAGGAGCACAAAATGCGAAAGCTGCGAAGTAGTCAAGAATCCAGAAAATAAAGAATTTGGTGGATTTTATATTTTTCAAAATTTTTTGTAATTTTTAATGTAAAGAAAAAGGTTAAAAGGATTCAAAAAGTCACAAACAAACAACTATTTAAAGCATCAAAAAAATATCCAAAAAGTTCAAATAAAAATATTTTTGAGTTTTTTTAAAATATTCAGATGTTTTGTTAATTTTCTTGAATTTTTCTGATTTTTATTTAATTTTCTAAAAATAAAATAAGGTCAAAAATGCTAAACAATGTACAACCCGAATATAAAGGCAAGTTAAAAATACTTAAAATGCCTATAAAATTCAAGCAGCAATTTTATGATAAACTACAAACTAAAAGATACCCATAGAAGAAGAAAACACATTTTTTTTATTGTTTATGAATTTTTAATGATTTTTCTAAGGTTTTTAATATTTTTCAATTTTTATAATTTTTATAAATGCAAATAGAGAAGAAATTGGGTTGAAGAAAAAACAACTCAAAAAAACAAAAAGCAATTTTTTTAGAATTTAAAGGGTTTTTAATATTTTTAATGGATTTTTAAAAGCAAACAGTAGCTGTTTTGTGGTTTTTGTATTTTTAAAAATACTAAATGGAAACAAAATGCAACCAAAAATTCATGAAAATTTCGACACCATGGCAGGAGCCATATATCAAAATCTCATGATTTTTGGACGAAATTTGCTATTTATTAAAATAAAAGTCAAGCACATAGCATACCGGGACTGATCTACAATAAAAATTTATTCTAGGGACCAAATGATAACACGCGAGAAAAGTATAAGGTCCGATTTGCAATTTTTCCACAAATTCTAGCACATGTCCCAAATCAATATGCACAGGGGTATAACTGCAAATATTGAAACTATAACTTCAAAATGTAATATAGAATAAAGCTAGGATAGTTCATGCAATTAACCCACATATCACGTGACGAAGCACGTGTAGCCACACAATAAGGACTAAAATGTAAATACGAAAACTACATGGGCACAGATGCAAAAAGGTCCTCTGTATACTATTTATTTTACAGACTAAAAGACAAACTGAAGTAAATGTAGGGGTAGTGGAGCAAATTATCCAAGCAGCTCGTGCGTCGCGCGTGGGGGGACAGGTGGCGCGCTATGATTGGATGATGTCGTGTGGCTCTGGCGCGTCCAGCTGGTGGATCCAACGGCTCTTACTGGGGTGCGAACGTAGGCGTATAGGGGCCGTTAGATGTCAGATCTAACGGCCTGACAGGTGCAGGCTCTGGAGGACAAGGATGGAATCTGGGACATGAACGTCGATCCAACGGTAGGGAGAGGTGCTAGACGAACTCCACCTGGGCGAAGTTCACCAGAGCACCGGTGGTGATCCGGCACTCCGATGAATGATCGGTCGACGGCGAACGACTCGCGAGGCTTCTCCACATCAGGTGCAACAGTCGGATGGGCTCGCCACTGGTCAGATCTCCACATCAGGTGCAACAGTCGGACGAGCTCCGATGAGATGAGGCGAAAGTGTGATCTGGGGAGTATCCACGTGAGCGAAGACCTGAAGGGTAAAGCTCTAGCTCGGAGAAAGGCTCTGGCCGATGTTATTTGACTAAAACCAAAGAGAAGCGTCGGTGGATGGAGATGGGGGTTTCGGACGAGTGAAGAGGAAACCGATGGCCTAATCTTGGCTCGTACAACCAAGATTTGGATGACCAGGTCGTGTAAGAAGGATGACGGTGAACGGGGTAGTCGATCGGAGCGGGTGACGATGGCTGATGAATCTCTGACCACCAGGTCGGAGCTGGCGGAGTGGCGAAGGATGGCAAATGGAATATTTAGAAGATAAAGGAGCTAGGAACGAAAAGGGAGATACATGAAGGCCCTAACATGATCCTAAGCTCTAGGGGTGCTGTTGAAGGGGGATGTCACCTCAACCTCGCTGCGGAAGGCAAGGAAGGCTCGTCGCAGCGGTTCTCCAGCCACGAGTGGTGAGTGTCGGCTACAACAGTCCTCTCTGATCACCGAAGGTCTCCTCCTTTTGTTGTCACCAAGGGGAAGGATTCTAGGGTAGCAGAGAGGTGTGCGGCGCGAGCTGCTGCTCTAGGGAATCGAATGAATCATATATAGGTAGTCCCAGGTGGCTGGAGAAATCGGGTGTGGGCGTGCGAACCGAGAAGGATCCTCCTTTCCCTAGGGATCCGCGAGGATCTTGGATCCAAGGGGAAGGTGCGGGCGAAGAAATCGGGTAGGAGGCTGCACTGTCCAATCGCGAAAAAAGGGAGAAAAGGGTGCATGAATCGAATCCGCGAAAGAGAAGGTCCGGGAGGGGCAGTTGACTGGGGTCAACATCCCTCCTGGACCAATCAAAAAAAGGTTGGGTCGAAAATATTTGAAAAATAAATAAAAAATAGAAGATGATTTTATTTTAAAAATGTTCAAAATAAAAAATATTCATTATTTTCCAAACTTTTTTTGTGATTTTAATTATTTTTATGAAAAATAAATTATGGTATATACATTATATTACATTATATACTTGTATAAAATACCTATGTAATTTATATAATTATTTTTATTTTCTTATTTTAATACAAATACACCAATTCTATATTTTATTTATTTACAACATATTATTTGGAGTATAAAATAATTTTTATTTTATTTTTATTAATTATTTATAAGTGTATAATAAATAGGTATATGATAAATATATGCATGTATTATATACAAGGTGATAGACAGAGAAAGTTATTTTTATTTTTAATTTAATTTATTTTTTATTTTTTATTTTATTTTTAGGAATATATACAAGGGGATAAAAATACCTTTTTATTTTTATTTTTGTAAAAATAATATATATACATAAATGGGGAATATATACAAGGTAGAGTGGCCCTATCTCTCTCTACTTATTTTATTTGGCGATCAGGTCCATACTGGGCCCTCTCTTGGGTTCTGGTCACTCAATATTTATCTAAATATTTCTCTCTTTTTCTTTTATTCTTTATTCTTTTATTTTTGCACAAATACATGCTAATTATTAATTACTAACAAATGCATGCTTATTGATAACTTATTGTATTTACAACTATATACATGATGTTTTGCCAAGATATTCAGCTAAAATAAAAGAATAAAGAGTGATGAATGGGGATTCATCACCCCCCTATACATTATTTTTGCTAGTCCCTTAGCAAACACTTATTTGAAAAAGAAGTGAAAAGAAAAAGAAAAAGAAAAAGAAGGGAAATCAAGGTTGATTATTAAACTTGCCTTCATTAAATTGGAGTATGGAGCTCAGTCAGACCTTTGGATTATTAGTTTGTCGGAAACCTATTTGGACTTAAGTTTAAAACTTAATAGCCTCTAAGTTCCACGAATATATGGTCAAGACTCCTCAATAATCCAGATCAGAACAAGTCTACATACACAAACTCTAAGGACCATGAATCTTTCCTTGTACTGTGTAAGTGATGTGTAGCTCCCAACCTCATAAATGATAAAGTGACAACCCCCTTAATAAGGCAACTCTAATGCCCTAGTCTGGAAGCTCTTTCCCCGAGGAGCGGGGTATTCCCTTCTAAGTTCAAGTTCAACCGGCTCAAGAAGAGGAGGAAGAAGAGAATGAACTATGACCAGTGTAGCCATGTATCCTTGGGAGCCCAACCAGTGTAGCTGAGTCTCCCGCTGCAAGCTTCATGAGATGAGCAGGTGTAACATAAGCTTTGCTTTATTTGACTATATACACTCCGGTGGATATTTTATTTTCAATCATACCCATCACTTTTTTGGAGTTTTTCTTTATTTGCACATTTATTTTTCGATGTGCATATGTACAACATATCTACATGGTGTAGCATATATACATAAGGAGTTTTTCCTCTTGAGCCAGTAGACTATCCCTCTTTTGAAGCTTTATTGCAACCCACAGCTCCTGTCTTTAGACCTCAACACCACTGGACAAGTTGAGACGCACTTCCTTCACTAAAAGAAGAAGAGAGGTTCCGCCTAGAAGTACTACCCTCATATGCTACCCCAAGCCAAAGGAAACTGCCTCCTCACCACCTCATCCGTGGAGAGCTATGTGTAAGGTGCTGGTGCAAGTAAAGCCATTGTCTATGAGAGTCATGTGTGTATTGTTAAGTGTTCTACTTAGGCTCATCAAGATGACATATGATCATAGCCTAGCGGACTCAAAGAATTAAGTCCCCAATGGACCTGAAAAGTCTTAACCCTAAGCCCTATAAGGTTCCTCCTAGATTTAGGTGGATTAAGATCTTAACCAAGCTCCATTTTTCAATTTAATTCCAGGCCAGTTTAAATGTCAACTATGATTGAGAAAAAATGTAAAAAATACATACAAAAATGGTTTTATGCATGTTTTTGGAACATGTGCAAAATTTTTGAAAAATGTTTGAATGAATGAATGCATGAAGTTTTGCAAAATATTTACACACATCTACACAAGAATTTTTGCAAACTTTTGTTTTTCAAACATTTTATAAAAATATTTGTACTATATACATAATTTTGCTACCAAAATATTTACAAACTCTTTACATAAAACATTTTTACAAACATTTATACAAAAATATTTTTTATAAATAGTTATGTATGTGCAATAAAGAATTTTTATGTATAGGGAAAAATTTTATTAATTTTTTATGGTATTTTAGATAAAAGAATTTTAGCTATTTTATTTATTAACACACTCGCACAAAGTACGAGTTATGGCTAAAGTATATATGAAATATATGCGATACCCCCCCTATACTTAAGTCGAACGATGTCCGCAGAGTTGATCAAGAGCGATGAAGAAGACATAGCTCGTGCTTAGTATAGGGAAGTGAAAAGGACTAGTATACTGCAATGACGAACCGAAGAATAGAATGAAGAGAGCTTGATGTTTCCCCCTATACTTAGGATTAAGTAATCCTAATTATAGTAAGCAGTACATGAAGGAAACTCCGAGTGATATGATGTACAGGGTTTACCTCCCCTATATTTAGGGTGAAAGGTCCCTAAGTATAACCAACAAAACAGAGGTAAAAAGAATCAAAAGAATACTCAAGAGTCCTACACCCCCTATACTTAGGGTAAAGTACACCCTAAGTATAGCATAATCAGAGGATGAAGATGGGATGTAGGACTAAAGAATGGAATGATATGGACATCTGGATCTATACAAGGTGGAGGACAGTGATAATCAGGCATGAGATGCACTAGATGTGAGTCAAGAACCACATCTCACGCAAAATGAATAGGGGCAACGTCAACGACCAAGGGTTCATGATCTAGATATGGTTTGAGCCGCTGCCCATTAACACGAAAGGTAGACTCAGATGACATCTCAGATATGTCCATACTCCCATTGTCATGTACCTTTCGGACCAGGTATGGTCCCTTCCACTTGCTCTGTAACTTCCTTGGAAATAATCTAAGCCTGGCATCAAACAACCATACTCTCTGATCTGGCTCAAACTGCTTGTGGCTGATATGAGAATCATGCCACTCCTTTACTTTCTCCTTATAATGTAGGCTGCTCGAAAAGGCTTCATCTCTAAGCTCCTCCAGGGCTGCCAACTCTGCCCTCCTCTGATCTCCTATACTCACTGGATCCAAAAAATCTCTGTGACAGCCCAAAGTGACTTATGCCTAAGCTCAACAAGTAAATGGCAGGGCTTGCCATAAATGAGGCAAAAGGGAGATGTACCCAAAGGAGTCTTGAAGGACATCCGATATGCCCACAAGATCGAGTCCAAAAGCTGTGACCAATCCTTTCGCTCAGGGCGGACGACCTTCTGCAATATAGTCTTGATCTCCCTATTCGACACTTTAGCAAGACCATTGGTCTGAGGGTGATATGGAGTGTCTACTCGATGGTCAATGATGAACTCGCTAGCAAGGGCCTTTACCTCGTCGTTGATAAAATGAGACCCCCCGTCATATATCAAAACTCAAGGTACCCCAAATCGTGAAATGATGTTCTTCCTCAAAAATCTGCATACAATCCTAGCATCTGCGGTTCGGGCGGAGATGGCCTCAACCCAATGATTCACATAATCAATGGCTAACAGAATGTACTCGAATCCCTGGCTCTTAGGGAATGTACCCATGAAATCAATGCCACATGCATCAAAAACCTCACAGAAGTGAATGGGCTACATCGACATCATGTCACGCTGTCCACAAGTGCCCATCCTCTGACAGTCAGTTTATCTCTTCACGAATTCATCAGAATCCTTGAAGAGAGTAGACCACCATAGGACGGATTGGAGCACTTTCTGTGTTGTTCTCCTCCCAGAGTGATGTCCTCCTACCTCCATCTTGTGGCAGTAGGTGAAGACGCTATGGTGCTCCTCCCAAGGAATGCATCGTCGCCAAACACTATCCCCTCCTTCATGATAAAGGATGGGATCCTCCCAATGCTAAGACTTGGCCTTCGCTAGGAAGGTCTCAAGTCTCTGCCTGGGCCAACCTTGTGGAACTTTCTTGGCACCAAGATAGTTCACAATGTCAGCGTACCACAGGAGTGAGGCGATAGAAAGGATCGCCTCATCTGGGAAGGTCTCTATGATAGGATCAATCCGCTCAGAATCCTCAAGATGCTCTAATCGGGAGAGATGATCCGCCACCACATTCATGACTCCAGACTTATCCTTAATCTCAATATCAAACTCCTGGAGTAGAAGTATCCGTCTAGTCAGTCTTGCTTTGGCATCCTTCTTTACCATGAGGTACTTGATGGCGGTATGATCAGTGAAGACAGTCACTCTAGATCCAATGATATATGATCAGAACTTATCCAGGGCAAAAGCTACGGCTAGCATCTCCTTCTTAGAGACGGTGTAGTTCCGCTGGGAGGCATCCAATGTACGGCTAGAGTAGTGAATGGTAAATGGTACTTCATCCCTCCTCTATCCTAGCATGGCCCCCACGGAAAAATCGGAGGCATCCGTCATGATCTTGAATGGGAGAGACCAATCAGGCGGCTGGAGGACAGGAGCCTCAACAACTAGACTCTTGAGAGTCTCAAATGACGCCAGACACTTATCATCTACTATAAACTCGGTGTATTTGGTCAGTAAATCAGTCAACGGCCGGTCAATCCTGCTGAAATCATGAATGAATTGTCAGTAGATGTGCCCTAAAAAAGATCGTAATTATTGTAGATTGGACAGGGGATTGAGTTTCCTAATGATATCCACCTTGGTCGGATCAACCTCCATGCCCCTGTTGGAGATGATATAACCAAGAACCATCCCTTGAGTCACCATGAAGTGACTCTTCTCCCAAGATAACACAAGATGGACCTCGATGCACCACTGAAGGACACGGTCTAGGCACTCAAGACAAGCATCAAACCCATCGCCATAGACCGAAAAGTCGTCCATGAAGACCTCTAAGCAATCACCCACCATGTCCGAAAAGATGGACAACATGCACCTTTGGAATGTTGCCGGGGTATTACATTGACCAAAGGGCATATGTCTGAAAGCATACATCCCAAATGGATAGGTGAATGTGGTCTTGTCCCGGTCTTCTGGCGCAATGGTCACCTGATTGTATCCGGACTATCCGTCAAGAAAGTAGTAGTGACTCTTCCTGGCTAGCCTCTCTATAATCTGATCAATAAAAGGCAGCGGGAAATGATCCTTCTTGGTGACCTGGTTCAATCATCTGTACTCCCCACAGACCCTCCAAGAAGTGGGTACCCGGGTAGCGATCTCCTCTCCAGACTCACTAACAACTGTAGTGATGCCCGTCTTCTTGGGAACCACATGTAACGGACTGACCCACTTGGAGTCGTAGATGGGGTAGATAAAATTGGCGTTCCACCATTTCGAGATCTCATTCATGACAAACTCTCGAAGGTTCGGGTTCAACCGCCGCTGGAATTCATGTGACGGCTTGGCGTCCTCTTCGAGATATATATGGTGGGAGCACAGGGTCGGACTTATCCCCTAGAGATCGGTTACACTCCATCCTATCGCCAAGCGGTTCTTTTCAAAAACCTCCATCAAACGAGATTCTTGCTCTCCAGTCAAATCTGTTGAGATAATGACTGGGTGCATCTCATGCTCGCCCGCAAGGAATCTTTACTTCAACGACTGTGGCAAGGACTTCTGCTCTGGACAATTGGGAGCTGGCAGATCTGGTCTCTGAAAGGTCTGAGTAAACACAACCAAATCCGCATGGGAGAACTCTCGTTGAACCGGAAAATCTGGTGAAGACTGCTCTGCTGGTGTGTCTATGCTCTGAATAGGATCAATCTCCACGCTAGCTGTTGGCTCTGTGGAAATCAGACATGGAATCATATCATCGAACTCTGCCCAATCAATATCTGACTCCGAGGGATCTGAATCAGAATCTGAGAAATCAACTGCCTCACTATCCAGAACGCGATTTGCTGCCTCAAATGTGTCCTCTGCCAGGAATGTGCTCTCCAAGCTCTCCTCTGCTGGAATATGTGCATCAGCGGAATTTGAAGGTGAGAGGATGGCTCGTGTAACGGGGGCTGACCAAATTGCCTCGTCGTCGGTGATCACAAAATCACACTCCTGGTGGACGTCTCGCTCTGCCTCTGTCATTTGCTCTGAATCTGTAAGCGGCTCTGAGAAAGCTGAATCTCACTCTCTAGTCTCATTGATCGTCTCTATTTGTATACTCTTGCCCTCGACGTGAAAGTATACCTTCCCGTTATCATGATTAGACACTGCCTTAGCTGTGGCCAAGGACGGGTGTCCTAAAATGATGGGGGTATTGGTCACAGACTCAGGGATCTCCATGTCCAACACAACGAAGTCCACGGGGAATTTCAAGCCCTGAATTGTGACGACCAAGTCCTTCAGCAACTCCTTCGGCCTCTTGACAGATCGATCAGCAAACTGAAGGACCGTCCTGCTCTGTCGTAGAGGTTCAAACTCGAAGCGGTCGAGTAAGGTTGTCGGAAGTAGGTTGATAGAAGAATGGCTGTCTAATAGAATCCGATCGAACCTCTACTCATGTATATGGCATATGACATAGGGGGCTCCTGCATCTGGCCTCTTGGATGGCAGACGGTTATGGATGGCGAAGCGGGTAGCACGAGTGAGCACATGGATCTCTGAGTGGTGGTTCCTCCTCTTCCTGTGAATGGTAGTCCTCTCTCTAAGGTTCCTCTGGAAGAGGGGGATGTGCTCTAAGGCCTCCTGTAGAGTCAACTGTATCTGGAATCTGTCTATCATCTGCTGGATGAACTCGAGCTACTGTGATTTTTTGGGTTTTCTTTTTTGGTCCCCTTAGCCAAGCAGAGTGCTTGGGGAAAGGGGATGGTGGGGCCCTCCTCAGATGGAGGGCTAGGATCGGGTCGCTGCTGTTGTGACAAAGTAGAATCCATACAAACATCTCCAATCAACACAGATGGAATCACAAATGAAGAACCCTTTCCTTTATTTCCTGAATAGTCTTGAGATACAGTAACACATGCAAATGCAACAGGAATAGAAATGGTGGCCTCAGCACCACCCTCAGCATCTGGACTTGCGGCATCAGTACCGCACTCTGGCTTAACATCGAATCTGATGGCATCATCACCACCTACTCCTGAATCTAGTGAAGCGACGACTGAAGGATATGGTATTATCATCAAGCGCATCACAGAAGCGTGAGCATCGTATCGAATACGACGAAGAACGACTATTCATACTAGTTGTTCTGTGCAGCAGAATTTAAAATTTTCATGCCATGAAACCACATGATCCAAGAACGGTTCTCGGATCGTTCCATCTAGAACCACAACAAGTATAAAGGAATACCTCTTGAAGCGTGGTTGATCGAGTCTCTACGAAAAGAGACCTCCTGTCTCAAGTCCGATCGTCGGAGAAGACGCTTGCGAGCGCGGGGATGAACCACGTGATTCTCGCAATCCAACAAGATGATCCAAGCACGGTGAACTCCTTATCTCGTCGTACGAGATCAAACAGCTTCTTTGCGAGCGTATCACTCCAAATAATATGGAGAACCGAATAACGTCGAGGCGGCGACGCGGTGGCGAGGGCGACGACGGCTTTCTCCTCTAGGGTTTGGTGGACGGCCACCAAGGAGAGAGGGAGAGGGTTGAAGTGTAGAATGAGAGAGAGAGATGTGCTTCAAAAGCATAACCCGAGAGAGCATGGTATTCCTCTTTATTTATAGGATTTTGGGATCCATGGATCTCAATCCATGAGACATATAAAATCAATGGATGAGATTGGTTTATGTTTAATAAAATGGTCAAGATTGTTGTTGGTAAAAGCCAAAAACTTATTATTTAATTTAGATAAAATATATTTGATAAATCAAATATACATCAATTCTAAATTAAATCAATCAAATAAGGAGATTAACCAACGTGGAGATTGCATCTCCCATGGATCATGGTGGACGGCCACCAATTTCCATATTGGTTATGGTGACCGTCCACTTGTTTCCAAGTGGGGAGAAATCTCATGAGATTGCATATCTCCATGGAAATCTCCATTATTTAATACAACAACTTTTGTTGTGATTTATTTTTCAAAAATAATTCATAATTAATTTTGAGAATATTGTAATCTTGTCATTGGAAATTTGTGAATCACATTCACAACCTGAAACAAAATGTAATTTACATTTTCAATTGATCACACAATGTGTATCCAATACACATCAATAATTAATTGACAAATATAAATTATAATTAGCTCTCTCTAATACATTCTAAACCACATTTATAATATATTATGAATACTTGGATATTGCTATCCACATTATTCTTATCCATAATAACAAAATCACATTTAATTATATTGGATAATTTCTACAAACATCAAGATAATTAAATCACATTTAATTATCAATTTCTCAATGCTTACATATAATTCAACTATGGAATTATCCTTGAACCCCTTCAAGAATAATACGATTTCTCCGCAGATACTTGGAGATAAGGACAGGGCGATTGTATTGTTCCACGTATAGTGACTTGGATGTTGAGATCACATCTCCAATCTAGATCTCATGGACCTCCCACAAATGCTTGATTAAATCAAGACCATAGACCTAATCTTCTCATTGCATCTGAATCTCATTTAGATCAATGTTCAATACATGGACTAAGATTATATCACTTCTCTACTGAGAGGACTCACCAAAATTGAAACCTGTTTCATCACTCCCTTGGAATGGAAGCGTCATGGTTATACAATCGTTTATGATCACATCACCCTCGGGTATTCCCAACACCTGTACATTCTGCATACTGGAAGGCCTATGATTATCCTGAAGATATAGATCACTTTTGCACTGTCATCTTCAGGGTTTGATCACTAAATTTCTCAATCTTGGTCATTGGGAATAGGTATAGATCATATGCTTTCCCAAAGCATATATCTTACCTTCAAATTCATGCCATGCTTCCAAAGCATGACGACCATGCATGGAATTTGATCAGTCCCAATACCTCATGAGTATGCTCATGTCTCCCGGTTCACAAGTGAACCTGTATGATCCCTTTGAGAGATCGTATTACTCATATATCCTTACATGCACACCAGCTCGCCGGTGTATAGACCTTGGTTAGGTCATCAACCTATTGGTCTGTCAAATGTACACACTCAGACATATAGCAACACATCTGTCTCTGGTCAGAGGATGCATGCCTATGCTGTGACAGCATTCAACATAGGTCTTTGGTTATCTCGATCTCGTTAAGTCAACCCATTGACTCAACTAATCTGACACCTCTGAATCACTATTCCCATGCAGAGGACCTGCATCAAGAGGTCGGTCAGATATCAGCCATATGAGAAAGGATTGTCATCTCCTACTCTGATCGGAGATCATCACTTAACAATAATTTGATGATGCTTGATGAGTCCTCTATCTAACTCCTTAGATATTCATCCAAGCATCAACCTCTATGATTTAATTAATGAATCAACAGCTGTATGATTATCAAGTTGGCCATGGTACATAACCCTTATTGTACAGAGGGACCTTATAGTGCATTCATTCATTCAATCTCAGAAAGGGAGTGAAAAATAATCAATAACTTTTATTGATAAATCATTTATTACAATAACATTTATTGTGGGAATGGTTCGCCTCAGGCTCACATTACTAACAATCTCCCACTAGCCCTCAGAACCATTCAGGAACAATCCTTAAACCCATACTCATTACATGCTGGTTGAAAACCTTCTGTGTCAGAGGTTTGGTAAGAGGATCAGCAACGTTGTCGGCAGAGGCCACCTTGGTGATGATGATGTCACCACGCTTTTGAATCTCCTGAATGATATGGTATTTCCTTTCCACGCGCTTGCTCTTCTGATTCCACCTGGGTTCCTTTGCCTGGGTAATGGCTCCTGTGTTATCGCAGAGTAACGGGATGGGAGTATCAGAGGAAACTACGCCAAGCTCGAGGATGAACTTGCGCAACCACACCGCCTCCTTTGCAGCATCCAATGCGGCAATGTATTCGGCTTCTGTTGTTGAATATGCTGTAGTGTCCTGCTTCTTGCTTCTCCAGCTCACAGCACTACCGTTCAACAGGAATACTTACCCTGATGTCGACTTTCGATCATCAATATCCGATTGGAAGTCAGAATTTGTATATCCCAAGACTTGGAGATCACCATCTCCATAGGCCAAGATGTAATCTTGCGTCCGTCTTAGATATTTGAATATGTTCTTTACTGCATTCCAGTGTTGCTCTCCATAGCAGGATTCGTAACGATTTACCACTCCCACTGCATGGCAGATATCTGGCCTAGTACAAATCATGGCGTACATTAAGCTTCCTACGGCTGATGCATAAGGGCATCCAGCCATGGCTTTCTTTTCCTCAACAGTTTGAGGAGCCATCCCTTTAGACAGGTGGATACCATGTCTTAAGGGGAGGAAACCTTTCTTGGAACTATCCATACAGAATTGTTCAAGAATCCTCTTAATGTACCCATGCTGTGACAATCCCAAGATCCTCTTTTCTCAGTTTCTGAACAACTGCAGACCTAAGATGTAAGAGGCTTTTCCAACCTCTTTCATCTCAAAGGTATGTGATAGCCAAATTTTTTACATTGGTCATCATCCCAGTATCATTCCCAATGATAAGGATGTCATCTACGTAAAGCATGATGAACACAAAGGCGCTCCCACTAAGCTTCTTGTACACACAAGGTTCATCAGGATTCTGCACAAAATCATAACTCTTTATGCTTTCGTCAAATCTGATGTTCCAGCTACGAGAAGCTTGCTTGAGCCCATAGATGGATTTCTTCAGCTTGCATACTTTGCCATCCTCTGCATTGAAGCCCTGGGGTGCTCCATATAGATATCTCCTCGAGGTATCCATTAAGGAAAGCCATCTTGACGTCCATCTGCCAGATGTCGTAGTCAAGGTATGCAACTATAGCTAGCAGTGTCCTGATGGATTAGGCATAGCCACATGAGAGAATGTCTCATCGTAGTTGATGCCTTCTCTCTGTGTGTAGCCCTTGGCTACGAGCTGTGCCTTGAAAGTCTCTACTTTCCCATCAGGTCCCCTCTTTCTTTTGAAGATCCATTTACACCCAATGGGTTTTACCCCTTTAGGTGGATCCTCCAAGGTCGATACACCATTCTTATACATGGAGTCAATTTCTGACTTTATTGCTAGCATCCATCTATCAATGTCATGATCCGCGAGTGCTTCATCAAATGAAGAAGGATCATTGTCAATTTCACTTGACACATGGAATCCATACCTTTCAGGTGGTGCAACCACCCTCGAACTCCTTCGAAGAGGTATGTGTATTTTATCTTTATTTATCTCTTCAGTTTCTGGCACATAAAGCTCAGAATCCTCAGGCGATTCAATGAGTTCCTCTACTTCATTCTTGTCTTGACCTTTAAGGAAATCATTCTCCAGAAATTTCACATCTCTAGAAACAAAAACCTTTTGGGTCTCAGGTCATAAAGCCGGTATCCAGTACCATCTTTAACATACCCAATGAAGTAACACTCACGAGAGCGAGATTCTAGCTTACTTGCATCCACGTTCTTCGTATGGACCAAACAACCCCAAACCCTTAAGTGATTAACACTAGGTTTGATACCATACCATGGCTCAATAGATAAATGACCAAGCCTTTGATGCCAAACCTCATTCGAAAGATTTCCATCCTTCGTGGGACATTTAGGGTTTTTATTATTAATGGCAGTGACATTCATGATACATTTATCAATGCACAATTCATAGAGTCCATCAGAAGTCAAAATACCATCCGCAATATATTTATCATAACGATTTATGACTAATTTATTACAGAAAAGGAATGAATATCCGCTTCTAACAAGCTTAGATACAGATATTGAATTCCTTCTGACTTCGAGTACATAAAGACACTCTTTAAGTATTAAGAATCTACCACTAGATAATGATAGTCGACAAGTCCCGACGGCGACTGTTGCAACACTTGCATCAGATCCCATCTGGATGACTATCTCTCCTTCTTCCAGATTTCTAATTTCCTGAAACAAATGCAACAAATTACATAAATGAACAGAAGCATCAGAATCTACAACCCAACTTCCTTCTCGTCCAACGAGAAAGCTAGTTTCAATGATGAAAGTAGATTTCATACATGTTGGGGCTTTACCTTTGTCTACCGACTTCAGGTATTCCGGGCAATTACGCCTCCAGTGTCCCTACCTTTTGCAGTGGCGACAGACGTTGGTTTTCTTCGACGCTATCAGTGTGGATGCACTAGAAGATGAGCCAACACCTTGACTCTTCGTTTTTTCTCTTCTGGGCCGGGACCTTCCGAGAACCTTGCTTTCGACTGCGCTTCCCTCTGACCTGTGCAACCATTGCACTGCCAACGGGAGCATCTTTCTTCATTACGTCTTCTGCAGACTTTAATGCAGCAAGAAGTCCAGCGTTCGTCAAGTCCAACTTGTTCATGAGAAATGAAACCACAAAATTATTGAAAGATTTGGGCAAGGATAATAGAATGAAATCAGCTTGCATGTCTGCATCCATGTTTGCCCCAAGAGTCTCCAATTCATATAAGTACCCAAACATTTTGAGTACATGTTCTCGAACCAAAGTTCCTTCATGTATCTTGTAGCGAACGAGTTCTTTCATAATGTTGTAACGCTAGATGCGGTTAATGTCACCAAACATATCTTTCAGATTCTGCATAATTTCCTGACATGTGCTTATCTCCACATGTTGCTTCTAAAGAACATTGGAGAGAGAACCCAAGATATAGCATCTAGCAAAGATATGATCCTCATCATACTTGTCATTGTATTGCTTTTCTTCCTTCGATTTAGGTCTTTCATGCTTGTCTTCTGTGAGCACATAACTTATGCTCTCAGCCGAGAGAACAATCTCCAAATTACGGATCCAATCCGAGTAATTTGGACCGGTCAACTGGTTGACCTCCAGAAGCCTGCTTAGTGGGTTCATGGACTTCATTTTCTGAAATTGAGAATGAACTATATTAGAATATATAATCATATATTCAAATTTATGATATTTGATTAAGGCATTTTAAATCAAATTATTCTTGCATTGTCAACTTTGAAAGTTCATTCCCTTAATCACTTTCAAAGCAAGAGATATACTTACTGCTATATCTCTAGCAAGAACTGGGATCTCCTCTTTATCTTTGACACATCCCAATAACATGAGAATCTGTGACTCCAATAAAGAGAAGCGAGAACACATTCCGCCTTGTAAGTCCAACTTGCATTTTCCAACTCGATCTTTAACATCCGGGCCCACCACCCTAAGGCGATGTTGACACGTTGTTAATTGAACCAACCATCAACAGGAATAGTACTTGTTAAGAAATAAACATGCGGAAGCGTAACATGGAAAAAGGAATAAACATCAAAGAAGAACAACGGGATTTTAATGTGGAACCCTACTCCGTAAGGAGCGAGATGAAACCACGGGAGAAGCCCTCAAATAGGGAGTGTTTCTCTATTGACTTTCTCAATGGATACAAGAGGTTTGGGGCTCCTTATATAGACTTCCCAGAGCCTCCAAGTCCCACCACTAGACGGTGTGGGACTGAACACTGGATGGGGTAAATGGATCTTCTCAGGATCCATTTACCCTGCTACAACTTTGATGCATACAATGAATACTCCAATACTCCCCCTCAAGCTTGAGCATGCAATGCTCAGCTTGGATAAACAGAAATAAAATCAACTCAACGCTACAGGACACTACGGACAATATCAACCCAACGCACACATTGCTGCAATCGAGGACGTTGCTTCTCATGCCGTGTAGGTGAGGAGGACGAATGAGATGGAGTGTGAGTCTTCTGAATCTCCTCTTCAAAGAGCATGTGCTCTGAACTGCTCCTATCAGAGTCACTGCAACTGAAATGAGTCTCCTCCTAGGAGTACTCTGGCCCACCACAATAATGTGGACAACTGCTCCATCTTTGAAAAAGGGCCAAACTGAATAAGGGTCATGGTTGTGCAATCCTCTTCGGAGTCCATGGTCACTGGAGAATGGATTCTGAGAAGTCTCCTCTTCAGAGAACTAGATCTCTCCCATCTGGATCAGAGAATGGTGCACTACTCTGGTGTACCTATGATACCACATGAAAATCCTTGCCAACATGGCATAGGGAATGGTCCTCTACTCTGGAGTCCTTATGGCTCACATGAAAACTCTGGCTGAAAATATAAGAAAAGATGGGGACCACGAACAAATGATGGCAACATGTGCTCATATGAAAATGACCGCAAACTCGTGCGTGTATGAAACTGGAGTCTCTCTCTGGAGAACTCGAAAATGGGTCACTCAATTACGGAGTGCCTCGAACTTGGACTCTGACCAATCTGAATGCCGAGTCTGAATCTGCGCATCAAACTGGGATTCGGAATCTGAACGTCGAGTCTGGAATTGCGCATGGAAAATCTTCATCTGAAAGACTGTAGAGTCTGAAATTGACTGGTCTGGAATATCTGCATCTGAATCTGGAGGATCTGAATAGACCTGTGACTCTACATATACTCCCTCTTCTCCCATACTTGTCGGAAAACAGAGACGTCGACAAAGTTGGGAGAAGACCACAATGATGGGGAGAAAACATTCTCAAAAAAAAATTCTCGCGGCTTTTCATCATTTTTTTTGTAAGCCATCACATTCATTTTTTTAAGTCGTTCAACTCCTTCTTTTACGGCTTTGCAAATTTTTTTTGAATTTACGTACGGCTTTTTTTTCTCATGTACGCACCTTTTTTTCTTTTCTTTTTTTTTCTCGGCCCAAAGGGCCCAAATCAGCCACCTTTTTTTATTCACAGCATGCCCATTTGGGTTGAATCCCACTCTCTCATTTTTTTTACAATACTGCACCCTTTATCTCCCTGTTTTTTATTTTGTGTCGTACATCACTAGCCCATTTGGACCTGCCTCTCTCGAAAATAGAAACAAAATTCTTCTAAAAAAATAGGCAATCAACCCCCACTTTATCTCTTGTGCCGTTAGGGTTCCCAGCTTGGGGAACCCTCGTTCTCAACACCGCCGCCCCAGAGAGAGGTGCGACATCGCACGCGCGCCGCTTGGAGCAGCTTGGAGGTTGCGCGCGCGACCTGGAGATGCGCCTGAGGCGCTTAAGGTTCGATCTCGCTGGGGAGTATGGACGCGCCACCGCCTGTGAGTGTTGCGCCAGGAGAAGCACCCGTGCGTGCCGCCTTGGAGGAGCGAGGGCTGGATCCTGCACCACTGGATGAAGGAATGGAACCGCCACAAAGATGGAAAGGGGGGAGTTGGGGATCACATGCGGTCAGGAGAGCTCGCCTTAGTATTTCCTTGACAAACCCACAACGCAAGCGGCGCCGCCGCAAGGGAGGAGGGTCTAGGGACACGCGAGTCTGAAATGTACGGCTATAGCCGCCTGTGGACTCTCTGGAGAACCCTGGGGTTCTGCATCTGGAGTTCAAGTGCGCGCTTGATTGTTGCTGCCTTCGGGACTTGGCTTCTCACGCTGAAGGATCTCCAGAACAAGACTTCAGAAACTCGGATTATCCGTCGCCTCGATGGTTGTGCTAAAGATGCGCTTGGATACAGATCTCACTGAGATTAGGGCATGGAGAAATTAGGGTTTTCGGAAACCCTCGAATCATGATGCCGTCAATGTGGATTTTAGGGTTTTAGGAAACCCAACAGAAACTGAACTTGGACTTGAATGAATGAATGAATATTCAAATATAAATCTCCACGAACAAACAAGAATGATTCTGATAATCGAATCTCGAATAAAAAATATAAACTCCTTGAGAATCGAACCCGCTCTAATACCATGTTAAGAAATAGACATGCGGAAGCGTAACATTGAACAAGATAAAGAAAATAAGAACAATGGGATTTTAATGTGGAACTCTACTCCGTGAGGAGTGGGATGAAACCACAGGAGAAGCCTTCAAATAGGGCGTGTTTGTCTATTGACTTTCTCAATGGATACAAGAGGTCTGGGTCTCCTTATATAGCCTTCCCAGAGCCTCCAAGTGCCACCACTAGGCGGTGTGGGACTAAACACTAGATGGGGTAAATGGATCTTCTCCAGGATCCATTTACTCTGCTACAACTTATGACACATACAATGAATACTCCAGCAGTACTCCCTATGCGCAATCCAATATCGCCCCAATAATATGAGGATCTGATATTGTGGTCACTACACATACAGAATTACTCTTTCGAGAAGCAAAGAGCCTAATCCAGATGCTCTTGCATACAGGAGCTGTCACTTCAGACAAGCGTCTCCCACATGCAATCCCTGACGACAGAAACCCTTCGCCTTGACGGGAGACCGTGGATGTCACTTATGTGATCCTCCACCTCATATTCAAATTTTAATTAATTATCATGAATCATATTCATATAATTAATTCTTCCAAAGTAAATAGACATCTATTCACAATAGAGTATTTTTAATTGGATATAATTAATTCAATCATATTAAATTAATTATCAATCCAATTCGATCAACAAACTTGATTGATTTTACTTGAATACAGATATGGTATTATCTCAAAGTACGTATTAATTTGAATTTTAATAATTAGAAAATACATCTTGATTTCTTCGGCATTATCGAGTCCCTACCCACTGTCATGGCCAGTACCGACGAAAGTGGGACGGACTGCAATCGGTGCGACTCGCTACCTCAATGCTTCCCGACTAGACACCATATCGACCTCAGGAAAGGATAATGCCAAATAGATCAATTTGTACTTGAGATGATCATCGGTTCTTCAACCGAAATTATACCATATAGTAATAATCAAAACATTTTTTATTATAAGGAAATTTGCTACACAAATTTCCAATCTTATTCAAGAATGGAGTTTGATGATTGTGTTTCCAATTATGATCTAGATCAAATCTAATCAATTTATTGGTTTAGGTAAAGTCAATTAAGGAAATAATCATCATTAAATATTTATCAAGTATTTTCCATAATTATTTCATGAAATTAACAATTAATTTCACTAATTGACAATCACATGGTTCTTGATTAGGACTGTAATTTCAGCAGTGACTCCTACTCACTAAAATTAATATATCTCAATAAATTTAAATCCAAATTAGACAAAATCAATTTTCAAAGATTGCAAATTTGATTTAGAACAGAACGTAATGATATTTCATGCATTTCGAGGCAGATCAAAACAATAATTTACTCATTAATCATGTTAAGATTCGTAGTTCCCGCAACAGTGAATACATGCTCATTAAAACAACCATATCTCGAGCAAACAGAATCCAAATTACGTAAACTCAGATCCTATGATTTTCTTATTTAATGAGGAACAAAATAAAAGGATTAATTCGTATTTAAACAATTTAAACATGGCCGAATTTATTCACAAAACAGATGTGCGAAAATCAAATGCGACAAAAAAACTTTCGCAACCTTAATGAACCCAGGTCGTCCTAGGTTTACGGATCGTATCCCAAACCTTCAACCTAAGGCTCTGATACCACTTGAAGTATATGGTATTGTCCTCAAGATCATCACGGAAGCATGAGCGTCGTATCGAATACGACGAAGAACGACTAGTCAGACTAGTTGTTTTGTGCAGCGGAATTTAAAAATTCTCATGCGATGAAACCACATGATCCAAGAACGGTTCTTGGATCATTTCATCTAGAAACACATCAAGTATAAAGGAATACCTCTTGAAGCATGGTTGATCAAGTCTCTATGAAAAGAGACCTCCTGTCTCAAGTCCGATCGTTGGAGAAGACGCTTGCGAGCGCGGGGATGAACCGTGTGATCCTCGCAATCCAAAAAGATGATCCTAGCACGGTGAACTCCTAATCTTGTCGTATGAGTGTATCACTCCAAAGAAGATGGAGAACCGAAGAACGTCGAGGCGGTGGTGCAGTGGCGAGGGCGACAATGGCATTCTCCTCTAGGGTTTGGTGGATGGCCACCAAGGAGAGAGGGAGAGGGTTGACGTGTAGAATGAGAGAGAGAGATGTGCTTCAAAAGCATAACCGTAGAGAGCATGGTATGCCTCTCTATTTATAGGGTTTTGGGATCCATGGATCTCAATCCATGGGACATATAAAATCAATGGATGAGATTGCTTTATGTTTAATCCAATGGTCAAGATTGTGGTTGGTAAAAGCCAACGACTTATGATTTAATTTAGATCAAATATATTTGATAAATCAAATATACATCAATCCTAAATTAAATCAATCAAATAAGGAGATTAACCAACATGGAGACTGCATCTCCCATGGATCGTGGTGGACGGCCACCAATTTCCATATTGGTTATGGAGGCCGTCCACTTGTTTCCAAGTGGGGAGCAATCTCATGAAATCTCATGAGATTGCATATCTCCATGGATCTCCATTATTTAATCCAACAACTTTTGTTGTGATTTATTCTTCAAAAATAATTCATAATTAATTTTAAAAATATTGCAATCTTGCCATTGGAGATTTGTGAATCACATTCACAACCCAAAACAAAATGTATTTTACATTTTCGATTAATTACACAATGTGTATCCAATACACATCAATAATTAATTAACAAATATAAATTATAATTAGCTCTATCTAATACATTATAAATCACATTTATAATATATTATGAATAATTAGATATTGCTATCCACATTATTCTTATCCATAATAATTAAATCACATTTAATTATATTGGATAATTTCTACAAACATCAAGATAATTAAATCACTTTTAATTATCAATTTCCCAATGCTTAGATATAATTCAACTATGGAATTATCCTTGAACCTCTTCAAGAATAATGTGATTTCTTCGCAGATACTTGGAGATAAGGATATGTGATTGTATTGTTCCACATATAGTGACTTGATCACATCTCAAATGCAGATCTCGTGGACCTCCCACAGATGCTTGATTAAATCAAGACCGTAAACCCAATCTGCTCATTGCATCTGAATCTCATTTAGATCAATGTCCAATACATGGACTAAGATTAGATCACTTCTCTACTGAGAGGAGTCATCAAAATCCAAACCTGTTTCATCACTCCCTCGAAATGGAAGCGTCATGGTTATACAATCGTTTATGATCACATCACCCTCAGGTATTCCCAACACATGTACATACTGCATACTGGAAACCCTATGATCATCCTGAAGATATATATCACTTTTGCGCTGTCATCTTCAGGGTTTGATCACTAAGTTTCTCAATCTTGGTCATTGGGATTTGGTATAGATCATATGCTTTCCCAAAGAAGATATCTTACCTTCAAATTCATGTCATGCTTTCAAAGCATGATGACCATGCATGAAATTTGATTAGTCCCAATACCTCATGAGTGAGCTCATATCTCTCGGTTCACAAGTGAACCTGTATGATCCCTTTGAGAGATCGTATTACTCATATGTCCTTACATGTACACCTGCTCGCCGGTGTATAGACCTTGGTTAGGTCATCAACCTATTGGTCTGCCAAATGTACACACTCAGACATATAGCACCACATCTGTCTCTGGTCAGAGGATGCTTGCCTATGATGTGACAACATTCAACATAGGCCTTTGGTTATCTCGATCTCGTTAAGTCAACCTATTGACTAAATTTTGAACTAATCTGACACCTCTGAATCACTATTCCCATGCAGAGGACCTGCATCAAGAGGTCAGTCAAATATCAGCCATATGAGAAAGGATTGCCATCTCCTACTCAGAGTGGAGATCATCACTTAACAATCATTTGATGATGCTTGATGAGTCCTCTATCTAACTCCTTAGATATTCATCCAAGCATCAGCCTCTATGATTCAATTAATGAATCAACAACTGTATGATTATCAAGTTGGCCATGGTACATAACCCTTATTGTACAGAGGGAACTTATAATGCATTCATAAATTCAATCTCAGAAAGGAGTGAAAAATAATCAATAACTTTTATTGATAAATCATTATTACAATAACATTTATTGTGGAAATGGTTTGCCTCGGGCTCACATTGATAACAACGGCCTCAGTACTGTCAGTTAGATCAACATCCTTGGTGGCATCAGCACCACCACCATCATCATCATCATGAACAGCATCAGCACCGCTCTCCTCCTCATCTGACGCTCTTGAATCATCACGTGGTCGTCGCTCAGATGAGGCACCACCGGCTGGCATCCTACTGCTTCCAAGTGTAACAAAGTCAGCATCAAAATGATATGTAGAAATATCACCAAGTGAATCACTAGGAGTGGTAACCTCTGTAAACTCTACCTGCTCAGATTTCCTCTTCAGGTTGTTCGGGTTCAGTTCGATTTGTGCAGGTATGGCAGCCTTCCCTGTCACTATCTCTCTCATCTCCTCCTTGAACTCATCCATTTCCCGTCTGAAGGTGGCCTGCTGCTCAGAAATGAGGCGGGCTAGATCATCCAAGGCTAGGTTCTCATAGGCGTGTTCATGAAAACCTGACAGGTGGCCTCTCTGAAACTGAGGCTACTGCTGCTGAGAGTGAGAGGGGTACTTTGTATGATACTGTTGAGGCTGCTACTGCTACCTCCAAGATTGTCCCTGCTGATAGGGACGAGGACTATGCCACTGGTAGGACTGTGGTTGCTGCTGTGGGAAATAGGGCTGTTGTTGCGGCTGCTGGCTGTACTGGCCACCCTAAACTGAAGGCTGCTGTTGGGAACTGGTACCTCCGGCCGACCAACAGAATACGGAATGGTCTTGTCGGATCCCAGGCTGAGGTCAGTTATACCAAATCCCGTTGACGTCCATCAATTGCTCATGCTCGTAAGTGGGTTGGGGGAGAACTGTCAGGGGTTGATCCGGCTAGTAGACCACCATCTGAGTGTTCTGAGATGGTGGTGGTTGCTAGTACTACGGCGATTGCTGGAACGACTCTACCCGACATGGTAAACCTGTCTGGGCTGGCTGGAGTGCTGAGTCAAGATGCTGCTGCCGTGATCTGCCCGTGACCTGAGACGGGCTGAGAAACCCGTCTGTGCCTCTTGGAGACACATGATTTGGGTCTTCAGGTAACTCAGTGTCTGTGACATCTGATCTATCTGAGATATGCCCTGGCACTGCTTCTTCTCAATCAACTCAATCCGGTCCAACTTCTCACTGATAATCTCCATATCAGCGGCCGTCGACTCTGCTTGTGCTGCGGCTGCTGATGATGTAGATGGACCAGCATCAACTCGTGCTATCCTATGATAGGACACGACCTATGGCTAGGGCTTCCCTGAGTGTACAATCGGGTCTGAGACATCACCGTGTAGTTCTCTGCCATCTCCTCGTAGGTGGCCCAGACCCAATCCTCATCCTTGGCAAAATATGAACCCCCACAGGATGCATTGACTAGCTCCTGCAACTTCGGTGTAAGCCCGCAAAAGAAACTCTGGATGAGATTGGGCTTGGATATGTCATGGTGGGGACACCAGTCTGTGAGCGCCCTGAATCTGTCCCATGCCTCGTGAAACTTCTCGTTGGGGAGCATGGAAAAGTTGCTATCAGGGTCCTGACTGCATTAGTCCGACTGAGTGGATAGTATTTTGTTCAAGTACTCGTTCTGGAGTTTTTCCCATGTAGTGACAAATCTCCCTAGGTGCTTCGGCCAGTTGGTTGTTCTTTCTACGAGGGAGAAGGGGAAGGACATCATCCGGATGGTATCCTCATCTGCTCCATCTCTCAACGCATGTCCACCATGAAAGCCCCCTGGTCTCTGATCTGATGCTGCATGGTCTCCAGAGAGACTAACATGGTGTTGATGGCACCATGATCCAATACGTACGTCTGTGTCCCACTGGGTCCATCGGTGCGCTCCTTGCTGCTGGCCATGGTCTCTACAAAGGCAAAAGACCCAAACTCAGGTGCCGATAAATCATCAATGTTGCGGTCTCTGCTTGGGAACCTCAAGACTGGTAGAAGGGTGGTCGAGGGGGAACAGGACGGAATCAAACTTGGGTTCAGAGAGCGGGTCTCAGCTCTCACGAACCAACCTAGATGAACGACTGGAATGCTCGAAAGTGGTGCAGCTAGAGGCTGGCTAAGGGATATCCTACCCATCATCTTGATGTGGCGAGTGAAGGCGGATGAGATCTGAAACACACAAGATCAGAAAGTAAACCCCCAATTCACCTACTTGGGGAGCTGATGACCGTAAAGGCTCGATTGGTTATCTTGTCAATTTTATTAGGTAATAAAATAGTCTTTCAGAGCGATTAAGCGAGCTGGTAGGAACCCAATTCTCCTAACAAACTGTCCCGTATAAAAGGCTGGTAATATGCCAAGAGTTCGGGTATGGCCCTATCCTAGTGTGCGGGTCACTCTCTCGCTAATCCAAACCATACAATGAGGGTATTACTCTCCAAAGATAAATTTTTAAATGAGGTATCTTTTAAGATCAGGTGAGTTTAACAGTCCCATTTTATAGTTTTTTTCCTTTTTAGATGTTTTTCAAGCAAACAACGCCTAACAAAATTTTCGATTCTCCTAATTATTTTAATTTCAAAACAGGGGAGAAGGCGAAAAAGCCGATGCATGATCAAACACGATGATGCATGCAGAGTAAGAAATGCATACCTAACTCTAGCTCTCTACATGCAGGGTGATCCGTGCATAAAATAAAGACTGAAATTAAACTACCTATATGATGCAAGAAGAAATCGACCTTAGACGAAGCAATTTCTACACGATAAGCATAGTAGCTAGCTAATCAGACTAAGTCCGGAGTCCGATCTTGGGAACCACTCGGTGGCCGCCACAATGGGTCCTGCACGCGCTGTATGTGGTTCCTCACGGCACGTGGACTCGAGCCTAATTAAACTAACTTTTCTTTGTGAGTTAATTAATTAATTCCAATTATCGATCTATAGAAACAAGCAGATAATTAGGGTTGGGCCTTAATTAATTACGTCATAGCTACAAAAAATCTTAAATCTAAGGGCCAAAACCTTCGAAAATCAGATAGACAATAAAGAAATTGGTGAACAACAAAACCGGTGAAAAACCCGCGGTGAGGTCCCCTGAGCACACTAGTGCTCGGCGAAACAGACCCTGAAGCAATCATCAAGTCTGAGAGTGTCTGTCATGTATTATTACAATAATAGTGCAAAAACAAAATCTAAACTAGCTACACTACAACTCCCCACACTCCTGCTCCGGCTCTCCTATGCTCTCCTGCAGCTCGATGCAGAAACGAGCCGCATCTAAGTCACGTGGGTGCCTCGCCTCTTCGAACATAGCCGCCCTCGCTCGTCGGGCCCTCGTAAGAAAGTCAAAACAAAATTGTGTCAGTCCAAAATTATTAAAAAAATATATATAAGAAATAGTAAGCAAAGAATCACTCAAAAAGGAAACTGACTACAAAGTCGTGCTCCCCAGCAACGACACCATTCTGATCAACGCGAAAACCTGAGTGACTAAGGTTAGAATGGTATCAATGGTCGTTGCGACATCAACCACTCGGATCGGGCTCAATCAAGAAAAAAGAGAGCACCAAATAAGAATCAAACATGCAATGTATGTGGCAAGCGGTCTTGCTATTTATTTTAACCTGGTATAGCTACCAGACTACCAGGGTCAAACACAAGGAGCACGGATTGAGAAAGCTACGAAAGTAGTCAAGAATCCATAAAATAAAGAATTTGGTGGATTTTATATTTTTCAAAAATTTTTGTAATTTTTAAGAAAAAGGAAAAAGGTTAAAAGGATTAAAAAGTCACAAACAAACAATTATTTAAAGCATCAAAAAATACCCAAAAAATTAAAATAAAAATAATTTTTAGTTTTTTTAAAATATTCAGATGTTTTGTTAATTTTCTTGAATTTTTCTGATTTTTCATCAATTTTCTAAAAATGAAATAAGGTCAAAAATGCTAAACAGTGTACAACCCGAATCTAAAGGGAAGTTAAAAATACTTAAAATGCCTATAAAATTCAAGCATCAATTTTATGATAAACTACAAACTAGAAGCTACCTACAGAAGAAGAAAACACATTTTTTTATTAATTTTTAATGATTTTTCTAAGGTTTTTAGTGTTTTTCAAGTTTAATGGTTTTATAAATGCATAGACAACAAAAATTGAACTGAAGCAAAAACAACTCAAAACTAAGAAATAACATTTTTTTGGAATTTTTAAAGGATTTTTGATATTTTTAATGGAATTTTAAAAGAAAATAGTAGTTGTTTTTGTGGTTTTTGAAATCGTAAAAATACTATATGGAAACAAAATGCAACCAAAAATTCATGAAAATTTCGACACCATGGCAGGAGCCATGTATCAAAATCTCATGATTTTTGGACGAAATTTGCTATTTATTAAAATAAAAGTCAAGCACACAGCATACAAGGACTGATCTATAATAAAAATATATTCGAGGGACCAAATGATAATACGCGAGAGAAGTATAAGTTCTGATTCGCAATTTTTCCACAAATTCTAGCACATGTCCCAAATTAGTATGCACAGGGGTATAACTGCAAATATTGAAACTATAACTTCAACGTAACATAGAATAAAGCCAGGATAGTTCATGCAATTAACCCACATAGCACGTGACGAAGCACGTGTAGCCACACAATAAGGACTGAAATGTAAATACGAAAACTACAGGGACACAGATGCAAAAAGGTCCTCTGTACACTATTTATTTTACAAACTAAAAGACAAACTGAAGTAAATGGAGGGGTAGTGGAGCAAATTACCCAAGCAGCTCGTGCGTCGCGCGTGGGGGGACAGGTGGCACACTCTGAATGGATGACATCGTGCGGCTCTGACGCGTCCAACTGGTGTATCCAACAGCTCCGATTGGGGTGCAAACGTGGGCATACGGAGGCCGTTAGATGTCAGATCTAATGGCCTGACAGGTGCAGGCTCTAGGGCGAGGATGGAATCTGGGGCGTGAACGTCGATCCAACGGCAGGGAGAGGTGTTGGACGAACTCCACCTATGCGAAGTTCACTAGAGCACCGGCGGTGATCCGGCACTCCGTTGAATGATCGGTCGACGACGAACGACTCGTGAGGCTTCGCTGCGTTGGGTGCAACAGTCAGATGGGCTCGCCACTGGTCAGATCTCCTATATGGTGGCTGACCTGAACGAGCTCCGGCGAGACGAGGCGAAAGTGATCTGGGGCATATCCACGTGTGCGAAGAACTGCAAGGTAAAGCTCTAGCTCAGAGAAAGGCTCTGGTCGATGTTATTGGACTAAAACCAAAGAGAAGCGTCGGTGGATGGAGATGGGGGTTTCTGGCGAGTGAAGGAGGAAACCGATGGCCTAATCTTGGCTCGTACAACCAATATCTGGATGATCAAGTCGCGTAAGAAGGATGACGGTGAACGGGGTAGTCGTTCGGAGCGGGTGATGATGGCTGATGAAGCTCCGACCACCGGGTCGGAGCTCGTGGAGCGACGGAGGATAGCAAATGGAAGATTCCGAAGATAAAGGAGCTAGGAACGAAATCGGAGATACCTGAAGGTCCTAACGTGATACTAAGCTCCAGGGGGTGCTGTCGAAGGGGGTCGTCGCCTCAACCTCGCTGCGGAAGGCAGGGGAGGCTCATCACAGCGGTTCTCCGACCACGAGTGGTGAGCGTCGACTACAGCAGTCCTCTCCGATCACCGAAGGTCTCCTCCGATTGCTGTCACCAAGGGGAAGGATTCTAGGGTAGTAGAGAGGTGTGCGGTGCGAGCTATTGCTCTAGGGAATTGAAAGAAGCATATATAGGCAGTCCCAGGTGGCTGTAGAAATCAGACGTGGGCACGCAAACCGAGAATGATCCGCCCTTCCCTATGGATCTGCGAGGATCTTGGATCCAAGGGGAAGGTGCGAGCGAAGAAATCGGGGCATGAGGCTGCAAGGTCCGATCGCGAAAAATGGGTGCACGAATCGGATCCGCGAAAGAGAAGGTCCGGGAGGGGCAGTTGACCGGGGTCAACATCCCTCGTGGACCAATCAAAAAAAGGTTGGGTCAAAAATATTTGAAAAATAAATTAAAAATAGAAGATGATTTTATTTTAAAAAATGTTCAAAATGAAAAAATATTCATTATTTTCCAAACTATTTTTTGTGATTTTTAATTATTTTTATGAAAAATAAATTATGGTATGTACATTAAATTACATTATATACATCTATAAAATACCTACGTATTTTATATAATTATTTTTATTTTCTTATTTTTATATAAATTCCCCAAATTTATATTTTATTTATTTACAACATATTATTTGGAATATAAAATAATTTTTATTTTATTTTTATTAATTATTTATCAGTGTATAATAAATAGGTATATGATAAATATATGCACGTATTATATACAATGTTATAAAGAGAGAAAGTTATTTTTAATTTAATTTAATTTTATTTTTCTAATTTTTATTTTATTTTTAGGAATATATACAAGGGGATAAAAATACCTTTTTATTTCTATTTTTGTAAAAATAATACATATACATAATTGGGGAATATGTACAAGGTAGAGTAGCCCTATCTCTACTTATTTTATTTGGCGATCAGGCCCATACTGGGCCCTCTCTTGTGTTCAGGTCACTCAATATTTATTCTATATATCTCTCTCTTTTTCTTTTATTCTTTATTCTTTTATTTTTGCACAAATACATGCTAATTATTAATTATTAACAAATGCATGCTTATTGGTAACTTATTGTATTTACAACTATATACATGATGTTTTGCCAAGATATTTAGATAAAATAAAAGAATAAAGAGTGATAAATGGGGATTCATCACTGACATGCCTGATTCGTCTCCCTGAATCTTGATTAGCTGAGAATTGTTGGGCTAGATTGCTGAGATGCATGATCCATCTTCTGATTCCTGTTTGGTTGAGAGCAGTTGGGTTGGATGCTGAGATCCTTGATCTGTCTCCTGAATCATGATTGGTTGAGATCTTTTGGGTCGGATTGCTGAATAAAATTGATATTTTTATGTTGTGGTATAAAAGGAACCTTGGGGCCACGACATACGCCATCCCCATCTTATCCCATCATTGCATCTTTTCATTATCCTCTCTCCATCCTATGTGTATTCTTCTTTTTCAACCAAATAGGGAAATTGATCGCCATCACTCAAAGACATAGTCCAATTATGAGTGAACTTTGTAAATCTGTATGTCTTCATGCTTGCTTGGTTTATCGTGTTTGTGTGTGTCCCACTTTCGTGATTCGCAATAGTCATCGTATCTAGAATTTCTAACTCACCGCTCTTAAAATTATCCTTCACTTCCATCCTCTTCATGATAATTAAAATATACAGTGAAAAAAATGAACAGATCAGAAAATTACATTGATTGGATTGCTGAAATTACAGGTAGGAAGAATTCTCACAATGTCAATGATTATCTCTAGCTGCATATTTAGCAGTTTCTGGTTGGATTGAGAAATATATTTATTTAGATCCAATTCTGTTATAAGTGTGAAAACTAATTAATAAAAAACAACAAAATTCCGAATTTAAGTGAGATTACTTTACTTGGGCAAGCCCAAGATGGCTACAAGAAGGAGATATATTACGTTACTGTAGGACACCTTGGTGGGTGACAACCAGTGTCAATGTTTCAGCGAGTTCAAGCTACGGTGGAGGTGCGACGGGGAGTCTTCAGGAGAACGTTCAAGCTTCTCTGGCTTTGCTACCGGGGCATCGAACAAGTTTTCAATTATTGATTCGTCAGCTCAAGATTATCTTTATTTGATATTCTTCTTCTTATCTTCTGCTTAAATAGTTTCATCTTCACTCTTATCAGATCACTTCTTCTTCCAATTCCTTCTTGTTCTTGTTTCCTCAAATCAATTCCTTTCACTATTCTCAATCCAAAACTGTCGACTTTATTGGCCATCGACCTGTACACAACATGATCTCGTTGTGATCAAGTTCATCTATGGATATTATTCATGCCTTGAATCCTCTCCTCTTCATTTTCATAGCGGACCTCAATCCCCTCTCCTTCATCTGTTATCATTTGTAGATATATGAACTAATATGAAACTGTTGGTATGATGTTGTCAAATATTTGTGTTTGAATTTATGTTGAACTCGATCACACTCACAAGAATTAATGTCAATGGAGCCATAACTCGGTTGATCTTTGAATACATTGCATTGGCCTTAAATCCAGTAGACCAATATGTTTCATTGGCTAAAAATCCACTGTGATGTGTTCTGAACAATCCGATTTGTCAGGTTTAGACTGCATTTTATTGTGCGATGCTTTTACATTAGTACATATTGACCATTTGAAATCGTAAAAATCATGGGTTTATTGCGTGGAATTATAAGTACAAATTATCATCGGAACTCGTTATGTTTATAGTCGTATTGGTTCAAATTTTGTGTCAAACTAACGTGATGATCAATCTCTTAATTGTCATGCAGAGGTAATTTTTATTTTTTTATTTGATGAAAATGCAGAAATGAACAAAAATAAATATTTACACTGATTATTTTTAAAGATGAGATGAATTGATAATATGAGATAATATCTTTGGAAAGGTTATCTTTAAAATGAGATAATATCTTTGAAAAGCCAATGAGATAATACAATGAGATAACATATTTGAAAAGCCAAATCATGATTAGAAAAGAAGATGGAGAGTGGCAGTGCAAGCAGAAAGGGCGATGAATGCAAGGAGGAGGAGGTCATGTTGGAGGATTAGAGAGCTGACCAGTTGGTCAACGAGAGGTGGCCTCTGGCAGCTGATGCTCTCATACGTGAAATTCTGTGATAACTCACGTCTTGATCATAGAATAATTCGTTGTATTGCATGATGATTCGTTGCTAGGAACATCAACGAATGCAAAAATAGTTTCGGACTTAAATAATCAAGTAATAAATACCATTCGTTTGGTAGATATTTAAGTATAGAAGATATTAGAAGCGGATGCTAAATTATCTGTTACTTTAATTATGTCAATTTGTTATAGTGGATGTTCATCAAAATTAGAAAACATTAACAAAAACACAGTGAGTATTAATTAACAGAAATAATGTTATTTAATTTAAATTTTGCATTGGTCAACAAAATCTTAAAGAATTCAATCAAAATTATCGTCGAGCAAATCGGGGAAATCGGAAAGTTTCTCTCCATGGGAAAGAGGATAGACACAGAAATAACGCAGTCAATCGGGTTCTATCCATACACGGTTTCTCGGCATCGGAATATTATCGTCTCTCAAAACTGATCAGAAAAAAATACATAATTGGAATACAAATCACCGGGAAAGACGGAAACATCTCCTTCCCGTGACGTAACAAACTCCATCTTCTCATGCCTTTTGCGAAATCCAAATCAGTTGCAATCAGCCAATTAATTCCCTCATCTCCTTCAAAGTTCCAACCATATATAAGAAGGTGACGTACGTCCATGGAGACGGGTACGAGCGCCACCGCAATGGGAGACGGCAGAGAATGGTCGCTTCTTCCGTCCGACATATTAGGGGAGGTCTTCCGCCTGCTCAACGTAAGAGATCGCTGCCGAATCCGTGCAGTCTGCCGCCGGTGGAGCGATGCATCGGACATATCAATCTGGCAGCCGATCCCGAGGCTTCTGGTCCCTGCTGAGGTGAGGGGGACACCCACCACGCCACCATCTACCAGCCCGATGAAGTTTGTGTGACTCATTCAACGGGACTTCTAATGTCGAGGATGAACAATCTCCCCTCCATCCGATTCGTCGCCGGCACATCCCCCGGAGGATGGGTGCTTCACGTCGACGACTACGGAGACCTCCACGCCCTCAACGTCCTCACCGAGGAGCACATCCGCGCCCCTCCCCTCACCGCCTTCAGCGGCCTGCCCGACGTGACACGCGACGCTCAAGGACATGTCACGGGATACCTGGCCAGGAACGTATGCGACATCGACGAGGATTTGACGCCCTACAAGCCCCGGATCATCCAATCCTACTACTCTCGTGCTATCATCCTCTTCCCCGCGTCCGCGCGAGGCTGCTACGTGATCGTCGTCATCCGAGGGCTTTGCGACGAGCTGTCGTACGCTTGGGAAGGCGACGAGTCCTGGACGGACGTCGCATCTCCTGATCCCGAGTATCCATTGCATACCTTCGAAGGCCTCCTACCTTACAAGGGCCTCGTGTATGCCGTGCTCCCTCGAGGTTACGTCATCTCCTTTGACCCCAATGACCCTTCCGAATCTTCCTGCAAACCCCTCGAAGCTCAATTTCATCACGTATCCAGCGATGCAACAAGCAGCATGAGCCCCTACAGCAACGACCACCTCGTCGAGATCTCCGGCGAGCTTTGGTTGGTATCTACATGCGACAGAGATGTCGAAAGCAGGGGACGGGTCATCGCCATGACCAACAAGGTAGCAATTTACAGGCTCGATGAGCACGCTAACATGTGGGTCGAGGTCGACGATTTCGGTGGGGATCTCGCCTTGTTCCTGGGCGCCAACCAGTCTTTCGCGCTTTCGACTCGTGATCTTCCTGGAATCCGGTCCAATTGCATATACTTCACGTACAACGACTGGGTAACTTACGAGCCAGCGATCCACAACGCCGGAATCTTTGATTTGAAGAAGAAGCGGACTGTCGCGTATTGGCATCCCGGAGAACACAATTTTCGCAAGTCCGTGTGGCTTCTATGCTGAAGAAGACAAACGTATGTGAGATTGCATGCGTCCTCTTTGTTACGTCCTGTTTATTTTCCATCTTCGACAGGCATTTTTTAAGTTAAATTCATAGACCTGTTAATGGATTTATTGGTGTGAGGAACAGTGATAAAACATCAAGCACAATGAAATAATGCATGATTTTCAAACTGTTCTACCATTCGAAACTACTCGGTCTCCCTCGTTAGAGAAGAAAAGGAGAAGGTGAATCGAGATGAGTAGAAAATATGATGATCAATTCGTTGTAAAAGCTGAATGCATTTTTCGTCTTCTTGCATACACGCCTTACTGAAATATTTTTAGTTACACGGTCTCTCATTCGTCATTAAAGTTTATCATTCATCGTTAAAACTAAACACAAAAAGGAGATATCCATAGTTGTATGTACCTGCAGCATCCCAAGGCTCCCGAAACATAGCGCAACAACACGTCTTTCCGCAGCTCCCTGAAACTCCTCACCTGAGCCCCTGATACAGTGCAACGATCCGCATAACAAGTACCTCACCGTGAGCCAGCCAAGCCCCAAGAAGTCATCCTCCCCTGTGCACAAGTGTGACCGTCGCAAGCACAACCATCCCACTCTCAACCCTTTCATTGCCCCCAACCAAGAAAAAAACATACTACGATAAAACTGTTAGGATTATAGTTAAATTTAGATTAGAAATTATAATAGGATTTAACTTCTAATACCAATAGTAATTGACTGGTGTTCTATTTATAATCCTATTGAAAATATGACTATGGACTTGTAACTGGGATATATATAGAGGGGTGGAGGCGTTGCTTCTACATTAGAGTAAGAGCGAATACTAGAAGAGAAGAGAGAGAGGTGAGAGAGCGATGTAACCGAGAGAGTTGTAATTGTTTTAATTATATTGATCTTTCTTCTCCGATGGTCGCGAGAGGTGACGGATCATCGTTATATCTGGTTATTCTTTATTTCAGATGCTTTTCGTGGTGGTGATCAATTGCGCATCTATATCTATATAAGATGGTCTATATCTCTAACAATCGGTATCCGAGAGGAAACAATATCGGCAAGTCGTATTCTCAACAACTAGTACTAGAGCTTGGTTCGACGACAACGAGCGATATGACGTGGTGGATTAGAGTGAGATTCAACATTAAGGAGATATTGTGATGCAACAAGTGTGCCTTCTTCAAAGGCTATGAAGAACCAACAATTATGGTGAATCGTTGAGATCGAAAGCATCCGGGGTCCGATTGAGGAAAAAAATCAAAAGAATAATAAAAAACTGACATCCCCTCCCTCCATACTTAGGGTAAAGTAGACCCTAATTATAGCATAATCACAAGATGGAGATGTGGTATTAGACAAAAGAATGTGTGATATGGACAACTGGATCTATACAGCTGCGGGAGGAAGTGATAATTAGGCATGAGATGGAAATGATGTGAGTCAAAGACCACATCTCATGTAAAATGAACATGGGCAACATCAACGATCAGCGAATCATGATCTAGATATGGCTTGAGGTGTTGATTTTTGTTAACTCGAAAGGTGGACTCAGATGACATATTAGATATATCAATGCTGCCATTGTCATGCACCTTTCGGACTACATATGGTCCCTTCCACTTGCTCTGCAACTTCCATGGAAATAATCTCATCCTGGCATCGAATAACCATACTCTCTGGTTCGGTCCAAACTACTTATGGTTGATATGAGAATCATGCCATATCTTTACTCACTCCTTATACTGTAAGCTACTCGAAAAGGCTATATCTCTAAGCTCCTCTAGGAATGCCAACTCTGCCTTCCTCTGATATCCTATACTCTCTGGATCCAATAATATCTTAGTGACAACCCATAGTGACTTGTGTTTTATCTCCACAAGTAAATAACATGGCTTGCCATAAACGAGATGAAAGAGAGTCGTACCCAAAGGAGTCTTGAAGGAAGTCTGATAGGCCCACAAGACCAAGTCCAAAAGTTATGATCAACCCTTTTGGTCGGGGCGGATGACCTTCTGCAATATCGTCTTGATCTGCTTGTTCGATACTTCAACAAGACCATTAGTCTGCGGGTGATATGGGGGTAGCAACTCGACGGTCTATGTTGAACTCGTTAGCAAGGGCCTTTAACTTGTCGTTGATAAAATAAGACCCCTTGTCAGATATTAGAACTCTAGGCACCCTAAACCATGAAAGATATTTTTCCTTAAGAATCGACAAACAGTCTTAGCATCTACGGTTCGGGCGGGAGTGGCCTCAACCCAGTGACTCACATAGTCAACAACCAACAGAATGTACTCAAATCCCTAACTCTTAGGGAATGGACCCATGAAATCAATGACTCATGCATCAAAGACCTCACAAAAGTGAATGGGTGGCATCGACATCATGTCACGCTGTCCACAAGTGCCCATTCTCTGACAGTCAGTACACCTCTTCATAAATTCATCATAATCCTTGAAGAGGGTAGGCCACCATAGGTAGGATTGGAGCACCTTATGTGTTGTTCTTCTCCCAGAATGATGTCCTCCTACCTCGAGCTAGTGGCAGTAAGTGAGGATGCTATAGTGATCCTCCTGAGGAATGCACTGATGCCAGACGCTATCCCCTCCTTGATAAAGGATGGGATCCTCCCAATGGTACAACTTGGTCTTCACAAAAAAGGTCTCAAATCGCTGTCTCGGACAATCTTGTGGAACTTTCTTAGCGACAAGGTAATTCACAATGTCGGCATACCATGGGAGCGAGGCGATAGCAAGGATCACCTCATCTCGGAAGGTCTCACTAATAGACTCTATCTTCTCTGATTCCTCAAGATTTTCCAATCGAGAGAGATGATATGCCACCACATTCCTGACTCCAAGCTTATCCTTAATCTCAATATCAAACTCCTGGAAGAAGTATCCATCTAGTCAATCTCACTTTAGCATCTTTCTTTGTCATGAGGTACCTGATGGAAGTATGATCAATGTAAATCGTCACTCTGGATCCAAGAATATAAGATCTGAACTTTTCCAAGGCAAAGAATACATCTAGCATCTCCTTCTATGTGACAGTATAATTCTGTTAAGCAGCATCCAAAGTACGACCAACGTGTTGAATGGCATATGTAGGGCTACTAATCAAACCGAACTGTAACAAACTAACTTATATTCGAGTTCGGTTCGATAAGAAGTTTGAAATTTTGAGTTAGAGTTCAGTTCTATAAATGTTCGATAGAATATATTCGAGTTCGTTTATAAAACGAACGTTCGAGTTCGGATCGATAATAATTTGTTAACGATGCAACTTAACTAAAATATGTTTATATGAACAAGTTCGAAACTTGAGTTTGAGTTCGATAAAAATGTTCGATACGCAGTAAAATTGAGAAATTGTTCTAATTAAAGTAGTGCAAAATCTAATAAAAATACTATAATTTATTTAACCTTGAAATTTATCATGTGTATAAATGCGAAGTTATACACACAAATACATATATTGAACTCAAATTTTTATCGAACGAACATATGTTATGTTACTGTTCAATTCGTTAAGCTATCGAAGTAAATTTTGATGTTCATGTTCAGTTTATTTAGAAACGAACGAATGTTTTCGAACTATTATCGAACGAACTGTAATCGAATACGAACATGTTCAGTTCGTTTAGCAGCCCTAGACATACGATAATCCATCCCTCCCCTGTCCTAGCACAACCCCTATGACAAAATCAGAGGCATCCGTCATAATCTCGAATGGGATAGACCAGTAGGCGGCTGAAGGAGAGGAAACTCAACAACTAATCCATTGAGAGTCTCGAAAGACGCAAGACACTTAACATCTACAATGAACTAAGTGTCTTTCGTCAGCAGGTCAGTAAGCGGTTGGGCCATGCTGCTGAAGTCCTGAATGAACCGTCGGTAGAAACTGACATGCCCTAGAAAAGACCGCAACTGTCGTAAATTGGATGATGGATTGAGTTTCCTGATGATATCCACCTTGGTCGGATCAACCTCCATGCTCCTATTGAAGATGATATGACCAAGCACCGTCCCCTAAGTCACCATGAAGTAACTCTTCTCCCAAGATAGAACAAGATGGACCTCAATACAGTGCTGAAGCACGCGGTCTAAGGAGTCAAGACAAGCATCGAACCCATCGCCGTAGACCGAGAACTCATCCATGAAGACCTCTAAGCAATCACCCACCAAGTCCGAGAAGATGGACAACATGCACCTTTGGAATGTAGCCAAAACATTACATAGACCAAAGGGCATCCGTATGAAAGCATAAATCCCAAACAAACAGGTGAATGTCGTTTTGTCCTAATATTCGGGCGCTATGGCCACCTGATTATAGCCGGAGTACCCATCAAGAAAGCAGTAATGACTCTTCCTAGCTAGCCTCTCAATAATCTGATCAATAAATGGCAGTGGGAAATGATCCTTCTTGGTGGCCTGATTCAATCATCTGTAGTCCACACAGACCCTCCAAGTAGTGGATATCCGAGTAGCGATCTCCTCTCCAGACTCACTCACAACTGTGGTGATGCCCGTCTTCTTAGGCACCACATGTAATGGACTAACCCACTTAGAGTCGAAGATGGGGTAGATAAAATCAGCACTCTAGCATTTTGATATCTCTTTCATGACCACTTCTCGAAGATTTGGGTCCAACCGTTGTTGGAACTCACGCGATGGCTTAGATCCTCTTCGAGATAAATATGGTGGGAGCACAGGGCCCGAATTATATCCTGGAGATCAGCTACGCTCCATCTAATCACCTTGCAGATTATTTCAAGAACCTCCATCAAACGATATCCTTGCTCTCCAGTCAAATCCGTTGAGATAATGACTAGGTACATCTCTGGCTCACCCACAAAGAATCTATACTTCAGCGACTGCGGCAAGGACTTCAACTCTGAGCAGCCGAGAGCTGGCAAATTTGACTTCTAGAATGTCTGTGTCAAGGCAACCAGATCTGAATGTGAGAACTCTCGCTAATCATTAAAATCTGGTGAAGACAGCCCTGCTAGTGTGTCTGCAATCGATGCTGACTCATTCTCCACCCTAGTTGCTGGCTCTGTGGGAATCAGACATGGTAAATAATCATCAAACTCAGCCCAATGAATGTGTGAATCTGAGGGATCTGAATAAGAATCACAAGAAATATAATCTGCTTCTCTCTCCTGAACGCGATTGTCAGCCTCAAATGTGTCCTCTTCCAAGAATGTGCTATTCGAACTCTCATCTGCTAGAAGCTGTGAATCTGTAGTATCTGAAGGTGAGATAAGAGCTCATAAATGGGGTCAGACCAAACTGTTTCATCATCTGTGATCACAAAATCACACTCCTTGTGGACGTCTCGCTTTTGTCATCTGCTCGACATCGCTGAACTGCTTGGAGCAAGCTGAATATCGCGCTCTCGTCTCGTCAATCGTCTCTATTTGTATACTTTGACCCTCGACGTAAAAGAACGCCTTGTCACTAGCATGGTCGGACACCGCCTTGGTTGTCGCCAAGAATGAATGTCCTACTATGATGGGGTATCTTTTTACAGACTCGGGGATCTCCATGTCCAATACAACAAAGTTTATGGGGAATTTCATGTCATGAATTGTGACGACCACGTCCTTCAACAACCCCTTCAGTCTCTTGATAGATCTATCAACAAACTGAAGGACTGACTTGCTCTATCGAAGGGGACCAAACTCGAATTGGTCGATTAATGCTGTCGGAAGGAGGTTGATGGAAGAGTCACTGTCTAATAGAGTCTGATCAAACCGCTGCTCGTAAATGTGGCGTCCGACGTAAGGAGCTCCTACATCTGGCCTCTTGGATGGCAATCGGTTATGAATCGCAAAGCAAGTGGCACGGGTGAGCACATGGATCTCCATATCATGGTTCCTTCTCTTCCTACGGATGGTGGTCTTCTCTCTCAAGTTCTTTTGGAAGAGAGGGATGTGCGGAAGTACCTACTATAGAGTCAGCTTGATATGGAATCTGTCAATCAACTGCTGACTGAAATCTAGCTGATGCCTTTTTTGGGCATTTTTTATTTTCTTCCCCTTCACCAAGAGGAGTGCTTGATGGAAGGGGATGGCTGGGCCCTCCTCAGATAGAGGGCTAAGAAGAGGTTCATGTGTCTGTGAAGAAATGGAGCCCATACCAAGATCATCATGCAACACATATAGACTCGAAGAAGATGAACAAACCTTTCATTTATTCATATTTTTAATCTTTTCTATTTTTCCATTTTTCTGGTTTTTCTCGAATCTGTCCTGAGATACAATAACAGTAGGAAACACAAATGGAGTAGAAATGGTTGCATTAGCACTACCCATGGCATCTGCCTTCACAGCATCATCACCGCGCTTTGGCTCAACATCAGGTAGAATGGTGGCATCAACACCACCAACTGCATCTGGAGAAACGACGGCCTTGGTATCATCGACTATATCAACATCCTTGGTGGCTTCAGTACCACTGTCATCAACATCATCAGCAGTATCAGCACCGCTATCCTCCTCGTCTAGCGCTCCCGAGTCCTCATGTGGTTGTCGCTTAGATGAGGCACCATCGGCTGGCATCCTACTGCTCCTAAGTTTCATAAAATCAGCATCAAATATGTAGGAAGAAATATCACCCAATGAATCACTAGGAGTGGTGGTCTCTGTGAACTTTACATGCTCAAACTTCCTCTTTAGATTGTTCGGGTTAGGCTCGATCTAAGCGGGTATGACAGCCTTGCCCTTAATGATATCCCTCATCTCCTACCAGAACTCATCCATCTCTTGCTTGAAAGATGCCTGCTGGTCTGAGAGTAGGCAGGTTAGATCATCAAGGGATGGGTTCTCATAGACGGGTCCATGAGAACTGGACGGTTTGACTTGCTGGAAATGAGATTGTTGTTGAAATTGGGGAGCCTGAGTGAACTCTTGAGGCTGATGTTGCATCCATTATTATCCCTGATGGTAGGGATGAGGACCCTACTGGTAGTTTTGTGATGGTTGGGAGTACTATGGCTACTACTGCTGGCTGCTCTATCCACCCAGAGTTAGAGGTTGTTGCTGGGACGAGGTGCCTCCGGGAGACCACCTAAATCCGGGGTGATCACGGTGGATCCCGGGTTGCTGCCGGTCATACCAAATTCCGTTGACTACCATCAACGGCTTCTACTTGTAAGGGGACAGGGGAAGAACTGTCAGGGGTTGATCCGACTGATACACCATCATCTAAGTGTCCTGAGATAGAGGTGATTGAGAGTAATGCTGCAACGGCAAAACCAGCTCTGACTGAATATGGCGGACCTGGAAATACTAGACAGAGTGATGGGAAGAGCTACTGTTGTTGTAATCAGTTCGTGACCTGAGACGGGACTGAGAAGCTGTATGTGCCTCCTGAAGACACATGATCTGGGTCTTTAGATCATTGAGCATATGTGTCAACTGATCTATCTATGTCATGCACTGGCACTGCTTCTATCTCTACGATCTATATGCGGTCCAACTTCTCAATAATAATCCCCATGTCAGTTGCTGAAGAATCTGCCTGTGTTGCTGCTGCTGACGAAGTAGATGGACCCGCATCAACCCATTCTATCCTCTAATAGGACATGACATGTGGAAGGGGCTTCCCCTATGTGTAGACTCGGGTCTGAGACATCACCTTATACTTCTTTGCCATCTCCTCATAGATGGACCAGATCTGGTCCTCATCCTTGGCGAAATAGGATCCCCACATGAGGCATTGACAAGCCCCTGTAGCCCTGGTGTCAGTCCACAAAAGAAACTCTAGACAAGATTGGACCTTGAAATCTCATGATGTGGACACCGGTCGATGAACTCATGAAATCGATCCCAAGACACATGAGACTGCTCGTTGGGGATCATGGTGAAGTTGTTGATTAGAGCTCTAGCTACATTGGTTCGACCGAGTGGATAGTACTTGTTCAAGTACTCGGTCCTAAGCTTCTCCCAAGTGGTAACATATCTCCCCAAATGTTTCATCTAGTATGCTGCTCTGTCGACCAAGGAGAAAGGAAATGCCATCATCTTGATGGTGTCCTCTTCCACGAATCTATCGTGGACAATGCTGCATATCATCTCGAATTCCTGCAGGTGTAGATGCGGCTCCTCGGTGGCTAGCCCATGAAATTTGGGCAGTAACTGGATCATTTAGAGGCTAAGCTCGAAGTCGTCCAGAATCTTCCGAAGCTGGATCTAGCGGTGGGTAAGGGTTGCACCTGGGTTGTGCAACTACCTCATCTTCCATGCGACTCTGGCCGGCTCCTGCGGTTCTTCTGGTCGTCCATCTGTTGTTCCTCCAGCTGTGGGTATGTCTCCATCGGCTGGTCACTGCAACTCTCCTCTGTCGGCTCGCATCCTCACCAACTCTCTACCCACCTCTACCATAAATGCTCCTTGATCTCTAATATGTATCTGCATCATCTCCAGGGAGGCTAGGAGTGTGTTGTTGATGGCACCCTGATCAAGAACATAGGTCGAACCCTGGGGTTGTCATCGGTGCGTCCCTCACTGTTGGTCATCTCGTAGGTCTCTACAAAGGAAAAAGACCCCAACTCTGGTGCCGTCAAATGTACAAATAACTGTGCTAGCCTCTACTCTGGCACCTCAAGACTAGAAGAAGGGTGGTCGAGGGAGAACAGGGTAGTATCGAACTCAGGTTCGGAGATCAGGCCTAGGCTCCCTAAAACCTCTCTAGATGAATGAGGAGGAGTGCTCGAGAGCAGTGCTACCAAATGCAGCCTAAGCGATCTCCGACCCATCATCATGACGTGGGGATGAGTATGGATGAGATCTAGAATGCAAACAAGATCAGAAGTCAAACCCCCAATTCACCTACTCAACATGAGAGCTGATGAACGTAAATGTTTGGTCATTAATCTTGTTAATTTTATTTTAGGTGATCCATCAGTCTATCAGAGCGATTAAATGAGCTGTTAGGAACCTAACGCTAAGTTAGATCTTTCCCAGCTAATATGAATTGTGGACCATTTACTGGCTGCTCGATCAATTTAATCTGCTAAGAAAGTCCCGGACCGCTTACCGATTACCCAGAGAAATCCGTACTGGAGAATGACTAACCCCAAAACCAGTGGTCTGAAAGGAGTTCAGGTATGGCTCTAGCTAGGGTGCGGATCACTCTCTCGCTACAAGCAAACCAACCAATGAGGGGGTGACTCTTCCCAAAACAAATATTTTTAAGTAAGGTGGGTTTTAGGGTGAAGTTTGCATTAACAGTCCCAAATTTTATTGTTTTCACTTTTTAGGTATTTTTTAAATACAAATAATGACTAACAAAGTTTTTTATTTCCTTTGGTTATTTTGAGTCCAAAAACAAGGGGAGGAAATCGAAAAAGTCGATGCGCGATCAAACACAATGATGCATGCAAAGATAGAGATGTGTACCTATCGCCAACACTCTACATGCAGGGTGATCCGCGCATAAATTAAAAGACTGAAAATAAACAAACTATATGATGTACGAAGAAATCGGCCTTAAACGAGTAATTATCTAATGATCGTAAAGCACAATATTTGGCTAATAGAATCAAGTCCGGAGTCCAATCTTGGGAGTCACTCAGTGCCCGCCACACCAGGTCCTGCTAGCGTTGTATGGGACTCCTCATGGCGTGTGGTCTCAAATTCAATTATACTAACTTTTTTTATTAATTATTAGCAAGATCCAATTACAAACTATAGAGACAGGCAAGCAATTAGGGATTGGGCATTAGCTAATTACATCACAATCAATAAAAAAAATCTAAGTTTAAGGGCCAAAACTTCGGGAATCAAATAGAAAGAAAAATGCGATCAAAACAAAACCGCGAAAAATTTGGTGAGGTCCCTCGAGCACATTGGTGCTCGACGAAGCAAACCCCAATAGCTCAAGTGTCCAAGAGTCCACAAAGTCTAAATTATTACAACTAATAAGAGTTTGCTGAAAAGTAAACTAATCTAAATGCTATGACTACTTTCTCCTCCTCTCCTCCTCCTCGGATGTGTGTACTCCAACAGAAAGTTGAAGCATCCTCGAACGGTTCCTCGTGCAAAAAGTGAAATAGAAAAAGTGTCAGAAAATAGTTATGTCAAATAGAGATAAAAATAGTCAAAAATATGAAAAATGACTACTAAGTCGTGCTCCCTGGCAACGACGCCATTCTGATGAGCGGCCAAGTGACCAGGGTTAGGAAATCAGATAATCAAGGTTCGTTGCGACCCCAATCAGAATGCCAAGCTCAACAAGAAAAAGAGAAAAACCACTCAAACAGATAGATCAAGCAATCAAAGCATGCAAAAATGTAAGCGATTTTTGCTATTTATTTTTACTTGGTATAACAAGCAGGGTCGAACACAAGGAGCACGCGTAAACCTACGAGGTAGTCATAATTCAGAAATAAAAGCATATTTTTAAGGATTTTAATTTTGTAATTTTTAATAATTTCTAATGAAGGAACAATATAAGAAAATAAGAAGATAAGCATTCAATAAGCTTTTTAAAATTTATTTAAGACTAAAATGCTCAAAAAGTAAGGTAAAGATATTTTTGGGATTTGGAATTTTAAAGTGTTTTGGTAATTTTCTGGAAATTTTCTGATGTTTTAGTGATTTTATAAAAATCAAAGAAGGACTGAAAATGTAAATAGTGCACAACAAGGACAATATTGCAAGTTAAAAATGCTTAAAATGCCCTAAAGTCCCGAGGAGAAATTTATGACAAACTATTATAAACAACTATAAACATGAACTAAAATGACATTTTTTGAATTTTTAGAATTTTGTATGATTTTTATAAGTTGTTAGTTCTTTTGTGATTTTTAGGGTTTTTCTAAGGGTTTTTTGAACAAAATTGCTACAGAAGACAAAACACACAAAAATACATAATCGGGAGTGTTCGTAGAATTTTTGAGGTAATTTCTCAAATTTTTATGTATTTTTCAAAATAGACAGAACACTTTTTTAAGGTTTTTGAATTTTAAAAAATACTAAATGAAACTAAAAATAGCCAGCCAGTAATTTTTCAAAAAGGATAACATGTAAAATAAATATATATGTGCAAAATTAGTGAATTTTTATGAAAAGTATAATGTCATTTATGTAAATTAGTATTCTACGGTCTAAAATAGATGAATCATTTTTGAGCTAAATGTTATGTTGATGATGGTGTCATTGTTGATGATGGATGATATGTCCACCTACGATGATAGTGGGGGCATATGTTGAGGCATGTGAAGGAAAAAGGACATCGTCGTTGCTAAATAGGAAATCTACAAGCCACTACATCACAAACCCTCATAGGCTCCATCTCCACCATTGGGGAACATCATCGTCGAATCCACGTGTTGCCTTCGACGTTGACACTACCACATGTACACCGTGCACTGATGAATACCCATTCATCACTCTTTATTCTTTTATTTTAGCTACTTATTTTGGCAAAAATACCATGTATATGTGTGTAAATATAATAAATTATCAAAAGGTATGCATTTGTTAATATTGAATATTTAGCATGTTTTTGTGCATAAATAAAAGAATAAAGAGACACATAAAAAGAGGGAAATATTTAGATTAAATATTGAGCGACCTAATCCCAAGGAAGGGTCCAGCATTGGCCTGACCGCAAAAGAAACCAAGTAGAGGGAGATAGGGTCAATCATGCTTGTACATAAACCTACATATAGAAATAATGTTAATTTCCTCAAAATAAAAATAAAAATGTGTTTTTGATTAAATTGTATATACTTATAAAAATAAAATAAAAATGAAAAAAATGAAAACAAAAACAAAAATAAATTCTCTCTCGTCCCCTTGTATATACCATGTATGTTTGTACCTATATATATATTTTGCCCTTGTAAATACATAATAAAAATTATATAATAATTATTTTGAATTCCATATTTTAGGTTGAAAATAAATAAAATATAAAATAGGGATAATTGTACAAAAATAAATAATTAAAAATAAAAATAAAAAATACATAGGTATATATACCTGTATATAATAATAATATAATGTAAATACATTATTTATCTTTCAAAAAAATAAATAAAAATCACTAAAAATACTTTGAAAATAAATAAACATTTTTTGTGTTGAAAATATTTTCAAATAAAATCATTTTCTATTTTAATATGAATTTACAAAAATTTAATAAATGGATTAATCTGATTGGTCTACGGGGGAATTTTGGCCACCGGTCAACTGCCCCCCCCTTGGACCGCTTTCCCCGGATCTGTGCCACGACCCGATTTTCTCCGTATTTTCAAGACGTGATCCGACCGTCATCCACTTAAACCCCAGGCCCTGATTATACTAGATCCATCCCTGATCCACACCCGGTGATCTTTCCTAGGGATCCGAACTCCGATTTGCTTGTTCGACTCCCTCTTTGTCGGATCCCTACCACTATTTAGCTCAGCTCCGCCGCACTTTTCACTCCATCTTTGTCCATCCACCTCGCCGTCGATGAGATCCTCTTCATCGCCTGAGTGACAACTGCGTGAGGGAGAGTTGCAGGGAGGACGCGAGCGCTTGGAGCCACTGATCCGGCGACTTTTACCACCGTGCTCCGCCGCAAGGTGAGCCCGAGCCTCTGGCCCCGTCGAGCCATCGAGGCAACGACCCTAGAGGTCCCTGACCTCCAGCCTAGACGAACGCAGCCATCCGTTAGGTTAGATTTCCTTTAGCTTTTCTTTATTTGCAATTTTTCCGATTCTTAGCTTCGACATCCACCGCCGATTTCATGCCATTCCGGTCACCCATTCAGCCTTCCGATCGCCCTACCACATCCGTCAGACTTCCCTCCACTTCTCCACCCTTCCATTCACCCTGACTCGCCCCGGAGCAGGTTCATCGCCCTCCTTCATCGTCGCCTCGTCGGAGAGCGCCACCCCACCTCACACAGTCCCCTTCTTCACCCGCTGACGGGTCGAGGCAGTTTGCCCTCGACCCAGGATCTGTGCTGTGCAGGTTTGCAGGTCAAAGGACCCCATCTAAGGGTCCAACTGGTTCAGGCACAGGAGCTCCGAGCCTTCATCATCGCCGGAGCATCTCCGACATTTCCAGCCCCATCTGAGCACATCAGAAGCCGCGGACCATCGAGGGCATCATTTCCCCTCTCAGAGCAGCTCCGGAGGAGATCTCCATCGTGTGTATCGGGCCGGTGAAGTTCGCCGGCGACCTGTTCTTGGAAGACCTCCAGGAACCGTCAGATCGACCCTTTGCTCCAGATTTGATCCTATCCGTCCAGTCGAGGGTTACGTCTGACCGTTGATCCATCTGAGGGTCACATCCACGCCGTTCATCGCCGAAGGGACGTCATCAATTCTCCACCGTCAGATCGAACAAGTGTTGCCTCTTCCACCATAGATCATCAATAACGAGGGTAATTTGCACTTAGGTCCTCCTCATTTTGCATTTGTCGTTTAGTCCTGTAAATATTTGTGTCAGTTGTTTTTTATTTGGATAATTTGCATCTAGGACCTTAGGATTATAATATTTGCAAAATAGTCCCTGTTTGCATGAGACACGTGCATCAACACGTGATTTGTGGAATTTTTGCATTGTTTATCCTATAGTTTTGAGTTGTTACTGCTTACATTTTTATAAATAGGAATTACAAGTTAGTCCTTGTGAATGTGAATCACGTGTATGCCGTGTGCTTTTCTGGTCTTTTTGCAAAAGGCCCCCTGAGCCTTTTAGTCTTGTTATCAACTGCCCCAGGAACTAATGTTTTCTTACACTTAGGTCCATGTGTGCTTTAGCTCTTGTTTTGGTTGAATAAAATATCAAATAAACTCCAAATCAAGTGAAATTTGGACACGTGGCTCCTGCCACTATGTAAAAATTTCACTAAACTTTTGGGACACTTTTGAGTTGTTTTGATATTTTTAAAAATAAAAAACCTTCATTTTTGCTATTGTTTGAGATAGAAAATCAACTAAAAAAATAAAAACTTTTCTGAAAATTACAAAAAATAGGGATTCCTTGTCTTGTTGTTGTTGAGTTTCTGCCCATTTTTTGTGTTATTTGGATTTATAAAACTCCTAAAAATCACAAAACCCCAAAAATCTTATAAACATTCTTAAAAAATCTATAAAATATAAAAAATTGCAAACGCTTTTTCTGTAGCTTAGTTTTTGTATCTAGTTTTCATAAAAATTGTCTCCAGATTTTAGAGGCTAATTAGATATTTTTAATTAGCCTTTCAAGTCGGGTTATACATTGATCCACTGTTTTCCCCTTTCTTGACTTTTATAAAATCAATTAAAAATTAGAAAATTCTGAAAAATTCATCAAAAACACTCAAAAATATAAAAAACACAAAAATAATTTTATTTGAATTTTCTGATCATTTTTTAGTGTTTAATAAATTGTCGAATTTGCTCCTTTTATCCTTTTTCTTACATTTCTCTTATAATTAAAAATACGAAAAATATTAAAAAAACATAAAAGTCACCAAAAAAAATTTAACTCTTTATTTTATCTCTCGACTACTTCGTAGGATCATTTAAGCCAATCTGTGCTCCTTGAGTTCGACCCTGGTTGCTATACCAGGTTAAATAAATAGCGAAGACCGCTATTCGTGTTTTATCGATTTATCTGATTTGGTTGTCTCTTTTTCTTATTGACTGAGTCTCTGAGATCCGGGTCGCAACGACCCTTGTTTTTATACCTTCACCTGGGTCTTGGATTATGATTCCCTCGATCATCAGAATGGCGCCGTTGCCGGGGAGCACGACTTAGTAGTCTTTAGATTTTAAACGTTTTTTCGCGGCTTTTTGTTCATAGTTGTTTAGATATTTTTTCTCTGATATTATTTGCATATTTTCATAATAACTGTGTCTGACATACATTTATGTTTGATTTCTTGCGAGGGCCCGAGAAAGCCGAAGCAACCGCGGGATACGGAGGCAGCTCTTTTCTGCATAGAGCCGTGATGAATACCCATTCATCACTCTTTATTCTTTTATTTTAGCTATAAAACCTTTGTCAAACACATGTATATCCTTGTGAATATCAATAATTGTCAAAATGCATGCATGTTGTAAAGCTAAATAATTAGCATGTTTTTGTGCATAAATAAGAGAATAAAGAAACAAAAGAAAAAGAGGGAGATATTTAGAATAAATATTGAGCGACCTAATCCCAAGGGAGGGCTCAACATGGGACTGACTGCATAAAAACCAAAGTAGAGAGAGATAAGGAAGCTCACACTTGTGTAAATATACATGTGTATAAATAAAAAAATATTTTCCTCTAAATAAAAATGGGTTTCTATGTGTATATTTGTAAATACAAAATTAAAATAAAAATAAGAAAAAATAAAAAAAAATAAAAATAAGCTTCCTTGTGTATATTCACCATGTACATAGAATCATGTATCTATTTATTTATCCCTATAAATAAATCAATTAAAATCCCATAAAAATTGTACATATTCTGTACTTCATAATGTAAATAAATAAAATAAAAACCATAAAAACAAAAATAAAATAGAAAGAATAAAAATAAAATTCAAAATAAACATTGTATACATACCATGTACATACTTGTATATATCTATTTATTTGACCCCTGTAAGTAAATAATAAAATAAAATAAAAATACCAAAATATTCAAATTTTATCCTATAAATAAATAAAATATAAAATTGGAATAATTTGTATAAAAATAAATAATTAAAAAACCACAAATCAAAAATACATATGTATATACATGTAAATAAAAATAATATTTTGTAAATACCAAAATTATATTTCAAAAAAATAAATAAAAATCACAAAAAAATATTTTAAAATAAAAGAAACATTTTTCATGTTTTGACATTTGTGAAATTCGACCATTTTCTATTTATTTTTTATTTTCTAAAGAATTAATACGTGGCAGCATCTCACTGGTCCACGGGGGATGTTGACCCCCAGTCAACTCCCCCCGTGGACCACAGAGTTCTGGATCCGAGTTTTCGACCCGATTTCTCCCATTTATTGCATCTCGATCCGATCGCCAATCATCGAAACCCCAGGTCCTAATCCACCATCGTTCATCCCTGATCCACGCCCGGGGTGGATTTAAGGGGTCCGAGCTCCGATAAACTCGCCCAACCCTCTCTTAGCCGGACCCCTAACCCTATTTAATCTGAGCTCCGCCCGCACTTTCACTCATCTTTGGCTCCGCATTCTCCACCCCAGGACCTCCATTGCTCTCGCCTGAGTGACAACGAGCTGAGGGTAGTGTCGCACCGAGGAGGGAGTGCTCAGACCATTGATCCGACGACCTAGCGTCGCCGTGCGCCCCCCCTGCGTGGTGCTCGAGCCTCGGGCATTGACGACCCTTGAGGCAAGGACATAGAGCTTCAGCAGCTGAAGCACAGTCGACATCGACCATCAGGTAACCTTAGTTCTATCTAGTTTTAGCTAATTTCCATTTACCCCCAAATCGCCCCTTCGTCGTCGACCTTCGATTCCGACCACATCCATTCACATCTCGATCATCGGAACCGACCATCATCTTTGCCCTTCTCCCACGCACATTCTTCACCCATCCATTCAACCCAGTTCGCACAGGAACTGGGATCCGAGCTTCTTCGTCGTCGCATCGCCGGAGCTCCTCCATTCCGACGCACCGTCCACCCCCTTCGTTTCTAACCGGGTCAAGGCATTTTGCCCTCGACCCAGTAGTCTCTCTGTGCCATTTTGCAGGTCTGAGGAGGACCATCTGAGGTCCTCCGTATTCAGCACAGGAGCTTCAGCTCCGCCGTGGTCGCCTGGGCTCTTCGGGGCTCCTTTGCGTCATCGGCGGAGTTCTTCAGACGCGGGAGGCTACGGCGAGTCTTTTCAGATCATCAGTAGCCCCCGAGGAGGACCCTTGCGCGCGTTCTGGGCCGACGAAGTTCGCCGGCCATCTGTTCTTCGTAGATCCTCCAGAGCCATCCATCGAGCCCCTCGCCCAGTTCTGATCACGTCTGTCCGTTGGCGAGGGGTCAGCAGCCATCAGATCAATCATCGGAGCTCATCTTCACCGTTCGTTGCAGAGGAGATGCGAGCCACGTCCCCACCGTCCGATCATATACGTGGCACCGCCTCCACAGTTGGATCAGGGCCAGGGCTTCTTCGTTGAGGCGCAGCGCACCATCACCGTCAGATTCGCCACGCGGCGCCATCCCAGCCCTCGGATCAATAAATGGGGTAATATCACTTGGGACCCCCTTCTATTTGTTTTTAGAGTTTAGTCCTGTAAATATCGACTCTAGTTCATTTGATTTTGGTAAAATTGAATAGAGAACCTTGTCATTTATTTTAATTGCATTTCTACCCCTTCTTGTTGTGGATACATGCATCGACACATGATTTTGTGGTGAAATTGCATGTATGGGCCTGTAGTTTATTATTGTTCATGAATGAAATATATCTTTTTAGTATTTGCACATATGACCCTGTGAGTGGTTTATTTTTGCATGTGCCGAATTTCGTGGGCTTTTTATACTTAAGCCCCTGGACTTTTGCACCTGTTGCTAATAGGTCCAGAAACTTAAAATATTTGCATATAGGTCCCTGAGTGCCCAGAACACGTGCGTAGCGCGTGGGACCTGGTCTTTTTTGCACCTGGACCACCTACACTTCTGAGTTTTTACTTTTAGGCCCTTAGAAGCTAGTTTTATTGCAGACAGGTCCCTGTGACAGTGGGCTCTTGTTTGCTTTAAATAAAATATCAAATTATATTCAAATTAAGTGAAAATACAGGGCTCCTGCCATTGTGTAGAATTTTCACTAATTTTTGGGAAATTTTTGGAGCCCTTTTATTATTTTTGAAAATTCAAAAACACCTCTTTTTCTATCTGTCCAGATATTAAAATCACAAAAAAATATTAAAACCCTCTCAAAACTTCTGAAAAATTCCTATTTTGTGTGTTTGGCTTGCTTGATTTTCTGACCAATTTTGGTCACTTTTGGATTAATAGAAAATATAAAAATTGAAAAACTTTGAAAAATTCATAAAAATTCTAAACCATCATTGAAAAATAAAAAATTAATAAACACAGTCTCTGATTTTTCCTTTTTGTCTATATTTTACATTAAAAATACCTCCAGGCTCTGTTGAAACCATTTTAGATTTTATTTTGGTCTTAAGAGCTCGGCTGGACATTGTTCCTGCATTTCAACCTTCTTTCATTTTTCTAAAATTCCCTAAAAATCAGAAAAATACCAAAAATTCACCAAAAACAGTGAAAAATACAAAAATTCTAAAAATATTTTTGCTTGATTTTTTGGAGCTTCTTAGAGTAGTTAAATAATTGTTGCAAGTTGCTTGTTGTATTGTTTTTCTTAGTTTCTTTATAATTAAAAATTCCAAAAAAAGATAAATACTAAAAATCCACCAAAAATGCTTTGTTTTTATTTTATTTGATTTGAGACTACTTCGTAGGCCGCAAGGCCATCACGTGCTCCCTGAGTCCAACCCTGGTCGCTATACGAGGCTAATCCAATAGTCAGGGCCACTAGTTATTTTTCTCAGATTTTATCTCCGTTTGGTGGTCTATTCTTACTTTTTTTCTTATTGAGCTGCGATCTCTATCGATCTGGGTCGCAACTACCCGAGAGTGATATTTTTACCTGATCCGGATTGATCGGATTTTATAGCTTCATCAGAATGGCGCCGTTGTTGGGGAGCACGGCTTAGTAGTCGTATTTTTTTCTGCGGCCTTTTTTTCGCGGTTTTTCTATATAGATTTTTGTATATATTTTTCGTATATATCTTTCTGACTTCTTTACAATAACCTGATCTGATCACATTCTTCTATTTTCTTGTGAGGGTCCGTGCGACGACTTTTGAGGAGCCGATGCAACCGCAGTGATCGGAGGCGGCTCCTTTCTACACGGAGTCGCAAGAGAGTGCGAGGAGACAGATTGCGGGAGCCGTGGAATAGCCGCGGATTAGATTAGTTTTTATATCTGCATTATTTGAACTATAATTGTAATAATACAGGGACAGCAGGACTGAGACTTTTTAGACTCCCGGGGTCTGTTTCACCGAGCACCGGTGTGCTCAGGGGACCCCTCGGTTTTACGCGGTTTTCTTCGCAGCTTTGGATTTCTTTACTGCTTATTCGGTTTCTCACGGTTTTTCGAGCCCATAGCCTTAGGATTTTCAACTTGATTGTGACGTAATAAATAGGATCCAAATACCCTAATATATCTGCTTGTACCTATAGATCGGTAATTGGACCAATAATAAAAGATTAATAAAATAGCTGATCCATTACCTTCGAGCCTACGCGCCGCGAGCCCACCCCGTCAAGCGCTACTCCTGAACTCGACTTGCCGAGAAGAGGAGGGGTGGGACTAGACCGGACTCTTGGATTGGAGGCTGGTGGTCAACTAGTTGTTCTTTCGAGTAGAAATTACTGCTTAGGACTCGGTTTTCCGCCTGCACCATTTAGGTAGTTTATTTTCAGTCTTTAAATTCTACGCGGATCATTTTGCATGTAGACTGTTGGAGTCAGGTACGCATCTCTTACTCTGCATG